>VYXH01007239.1:131489-182010 GCA_013397275.1 Burhinus bistriatus | reverse complement strand
TTCAGACTTAGTAAGGAAGTACAAGTATATTGAATACTAACCTACAATTAAAGTTACTTTTAAAACAGGAAGAGCCTGATTCAAGCAGAAATCTAATAGCTTCTCCACTATTTTAAGCACAGTACAAACTAGGAAAGGTACAAAAATCTGTTCTATAAGCAAAACAATGATGATTTTTTTTTTTCATGCTGTAAATTGCTTCAGCTGTGAGTTTTATCTGAGCATGGTTCATAGGGAAATGGACTTTGGCAACAGGCAGATGTTGTTTTCCTTTCAAACTCAAGCTAACAAAGCAATCAAATATGAATAGTATCAAATTATCTTTGGCACATTGTATGTCCCAATACAAATTCTTTGGATACAGAAAGAGAAGTGTTTTCATCTGATCAAATATCCACATTTTTCTACAAGTAATGAAAAGAATCTGCTATTACTTAGAGCTAGCCTCTAGAGGAAAGTCTGTACTACACAGTAGACCAAAATAGTTCTCACTTGTACATCAAAGAAGTAACATCAGAATATATAATAAGGATTATCAATAGTAAATGTGATATTTTGTGGCCATTAAATGCTAATACTAATGTACTAAATTAATGTCACATATTCTTATAGAACCATATTCTGATAAGTCATATTAAAACTATAAATGAGCTCTCTCAAATTAGGAAAAAATAATTGACTTATGACCCATGTGTGGTTTCTTTCCTCTGTCAAATTGGTCCCTGCTGATTTCCAAACTCATGTGAGAGAGAGAGGTCTTAGACAGTGTGACACTTAGATGATGCTGAAAATGGTCTGTATTTTCAGATAGCATGCAGAAGTGGGGTCTGCATTGGCACATGCAGCTCACATAGGTCCACATCTACCAGAGAAGCTTGTTTTGAATAGGACCTAGCAAACATGTTCTTATAGTTTATTCTATTATTCTCTGATTTGTTATTCTAAGCACATTCTTAAACAATGCCAGTTATTTGTAAAAAAAAAAAAAAAAANAAAAAAAAAAAAATTTGTTTTGAGTTCTTAGTTATTATTAAAAAAAAGAAGAGAAAGCTTTTTTTTCTTGGCTGTTACCAGCTATACTTTTTGTTGTGGCCTGGTGACTGAGACATTTTTGGAGCAACCTAACTCACCTTAGGAAAAACTACAAAGAATCATAAACTTAAATACACCTTCTATACTTAATCTGCTGTATATTTTCATACATGAATCATTTCTTAACCAGACCTTTGGAATCTGGAGTTTCTTTCCTATAAAATCAGTATTTATATTCAGATCAGATTTGCCCAAACACTTGTTTACCATAACAACACAGTCATAATTTTATTAAAAAATAATGCTACAGAGGGATTAGTAATAAAGTAATTCTAGCAAGCAACAAGAATATTCTGTCTTAACAAAAACATAGTGTCTTTGTTTTCTACCCAATAAACAAGAACAATGTAAACTTTTTGAGTAATAGAATAGCTTCCACACGGTACTAGACACACCATTCTGTTCACCTGTGTTTAGCAAACTTGTTGGGAGTAATTTTACCCAGCTTGTATTTCTGTAAATAAAAAACCTCAACCCTTTCTAAAGTCAACATCACCATAACTCTCTTTGTTTCGCTAAATCTCCTCTTGGAAATGGGGGCCAAATTCACAAAATTTAATAAGTGATTGAACATAACAGGATGAGATTGAGAGAAAAATACTTCTACTACTGTCACATAAAAATCTAATCCTAAAGTTTCCATTAGGACATGAAAATATTTATCATTCAGATTAATGGGATACTATATATCATTAGCACTAGCTGGTTGCTCCATGACTCACCTTGCAGTTTCTTACTTCTATTTTTCCAAATTAAACAATTCAGAGATGCCATAGATACCATATACACATAATTTCTATGATCTTCTGAAAACGTCTTTTGTGCTTCGTCCTTTAGTGAGTTAGAAATTTATTTCGTTAACAAACAGTTGCATTCTCTTATTCATTGATCCTGTTTAAACTACTATTTTGCTAGAAATGTAAGTTTGCAGTTGCAATTCACTTATGTTTTCTCCTGGCAATGTGTTGTAGCAGAAAAATTTGGGTGCAGTTCATTTCACAGTGCTGTTCCCATTATACATTTGGAAATCAGTCCCTCTTAGTTCTGCAAGATAGATGTATGAGAATAAGGTGTGAATCTTTCGCAAGGACATAAGAGAACAGCGTACTGAAATCCTGTTGCTTACTTTAAAATTACAGGTTTTCTTCTCTTTCTCTCATTTTTAACATGTTTTAACATGTTAAGCGGCTTCCTTTTATTTCAGTTGCATATCCTGGGGCTTAAAGACAGCTTGTTTTGAATCCCATAGTAGGAAAATGGCCTGTATTCATTGAATGTAGCTAACAATGTGAGAGAGTAATTCAAAATCCATGCTAAATTAACAAGAACTTTATAATCTCTGATGATTCTGCAGCAGTGAGATTCTCTCCAGCTAATCAGATCACCTGTCTCTGTGAGAGCTGCCTGATTATAATCATTCCAGAACTTCCTAGGTATAAATGAGGAGAATTTGTTTTAGCAGGCCATTAATGATTAAAAAAACTTACACAGAAAGAATGTCATAATCAAGATGAAATGGTAAAAGACCAAGTAATAATTTTGTACCTGACTGACACCCAATTTAGGCATGTTTCGGTTATCCAACAAATTGTTCGTCAGGCAAAACAGGCGTAGGCCACTAGTAGTATATTAACTAACCTTCCGAGCTTACCTTTCTGCTGAAAAGCTACCCCAAATGGTTAAACCTGAGAAGGAAGCAAATGTGGATGAGAAGACATCAAACAAGATTCACCTAGCACCTTCGGAACTCTCAGCAGCCTTAGTCAAAGAAGAATATGCTTTCTGTGTGTACCTGTGTGGATGTGCACTTCCCAAGAAGACCTTATGTGTACCTGTGCCAAAGCTATTTACTAATATTTTTTTTTAAGCAAAGAAATGAAGTGAATTATTTACATTTTTTTCCTTCTGCTTTTGGAAAAATAAGGCTGTATAAATCCCTCAATGTATTCAGCTGAGATATAATCCAATAGTTCTGATGGAATTAATTATAATAACAAAGGTAAATTAAACAAGACTATGACCAAGTTGTGTCACACTAAATGAAAATTTAAATTACACCAGTAACAGACAGCTCTGTCCTAGAATTATGACTTAAAGTGTGTGACATTTTGGTTTCAGGTTAATCAATGAATGCTTTGCAAACATTTTGAAGCCTTCCTTGATCTGTTATAGGGTAAATTAAATCTAAACTTCTGACAGACACTGAGCAGGCGAGCGCCGTGTGTTCGTTTGGGAGAGGACAAAACACGAGGAATGGAAGGGGGAGCTCTTTGTTCAGGAGATGTGATACCCTCACAGCTTGGGGTTTCCTCTGGTCCCTTCACCAATACATTCAGAGATGCACTTGGCTGATACCTAATCAATTGCCCTCCTACTGTGTTTTTGGAGTATCAAAGGAAACATTTTCTGACAGGAAGATCATAGATCTAACAGATCGGTGAAGCTTACCATCATTTCTCCCAGGCTTTATTTTTCCCACCGTGTTTATCGGGGAGGGTGCTGTTATGCTCTCCCAAAGGAGCGCAGCCGGTGTCCCAGCTGGTGGAGGGAACGGCTGTGCTGGCAGCAACCCGCCCACATGCTACATGATTGCCCACAGAGCTTCTGTGAATGGAAAGAGGGACTCAGCACCTCCGCCGAAATTTTTGCCTCCCTCCCTGCTGTCTTGGCTCAAAACACAACTAAAATACATCGTTTTTATCAACGTAGACATATCTATCACAATTTTATCTTGTAACAGTTATAACTCTCAGTTCCCCATAAATCCCTTTGCTTCCTGATATGCAGCCTGCGCTATCCCCCATGCTGACCCAGAAAGAGCTCAGGCAGTTTTACTGACTCGTGTTCTCCTCATGATCACAAACCTGGGTATTTTTTCATCACCACCACCCCCAAAACAAAAGCCCTGATACGAATTTGTTCCAGTCTAACTCACCAGTCATGTCAATGCCTTACCTCCTTCCTGCCTCCTCAGATGTCTGGAAAACAAGCCTCTGCAAAAAAACAAGCCCTTCATCAATAGAGCTTGTCAGCTGTGGGCTCTGTGACCGCGTTTTCCTGCTCTTTAGCATCAGATCTTAATATCTCTAAGAAAATGACTGCACAACTAACAGCCTGTACTTTTCATCCATCCATAAATGTACAGCTGGCATCCTTATGGGATTTTCTATTATGCATATTCAGCCTAACATTTTCAAATCTTCAGATGGTCTGTGTTATTTCTTCTTATGGGGAAAAAATATTGTAGAAGCAGAGGGCTGTCCTCTTAATCCTCTGGATTTAGCTAAAGTTAGCTTTGGGATTTGAACAGGAAGGCTTTCCATTTTTATTCACTCCTATCTTCCATGGTGTCCCAGAATCTATGTGGTTACTGCTAAAGAAAAAGTCTCTGACTTTAGGAAGTCTAGAGCCTCTCTTCAGCTGGAGGTTGTTGAAAACACAGGTTCCAGTCAGCAGTTTAATGTTGTGTCCTAACTGCCATTTTCTCAGCAAGGAAAATTACTTGTTGAGTGTTAGATTCAACAGTCCTATTTATGCAACCAGAGGGACACAAAAAGAAAAAAAAAAGGGAGCTGGTTTATTAGTTTGTTCCAGTTTTGTTTACTCACTTAGGCAGCACTGTCAAACCGTGTCTTTCTGGAGATACTTAACATATTTAATCCTTGTGATCAAATTTTGCTCTTTTGCTTTTCTGAGCTCTCAAAGAGTTATGTTTGGCAGCATAATTTTTCATTTCTGATGATCTCTTCAGTAGCATAACTAAAGCAGCTCAGAAATGTTCACCAAAACAATTTGATATGAAAGATTTCTTTTTCCTTTAGATGGATAATTCTGTCTTATTGAGGGCCTGCCCTGGAATTTCATTAATGACTACCAAGAGAAAGAGGGATTGTCAAAATCTTTCCAACTATATGTAAGACTGTATTTGCTAGAAGAATGATGAGTTACATTAGAACAGTTCTTAACACTTATGAATCAACATTTCCTGATCCCATGTTGCTGACTGGTTCTTTTTTAATAGATGAATCTAAGATATGTTGTATATGGCGATCTGCACCGTTTAAAGTCAGTGGCTACCAATAACCCACCCAGAAACTAATAATTAATACAAATATTGCAGCTCAGAAGAAGTCATTAGCCTTTTTGTTTTCCATATAATGGGGTAGCTAGTAACTGAAAGCTTTTAAACAGCTATTTCATTTCCCTTTCATGGCCGGCTGGCGCCAGAATCACTTTACAAGCCTGTGTATCTAAAAACCAGTGATTTATTTTATTTCTTTGACTGAAAACTCTGGATGCTCATAGATTTGTCTAAATTCTGGGAAGATTTTATGAGGTGTAGCAAAATTAGAGGGTAACTCTCTTGCTTTTGTACCTGCCGACTTCATTGGGAATTACTTGGAACCTGAGTCGCTTAAAGAAGGGACACCCTATGGCTTTTGGGTCATGCTTGGAGAGGATTGCAAAAATCTAGAAGTTAGCTAAAATACCACCACTCTTTTGAATGCCTGACCCAAGTAGAATAATCCAAACCTGTAAGTTATCTCCTAGGCCTCCTATATAATAGGAGAATTGGATGCCTCTGAATGGGATCCCCAAAAGGCAGCATATTCAGTAGAGCATCATCTAGTCAGCTCACTTGGTGAATAGACGTATAGTGTGAGATAGCATAGAAGCCTAAGGTTCTGGATTTATCTTTGAATATGAAGACACATACAGGAAAGTAATATTATTCCTAACATGACCCTGAATTCTGTCCTGAAGGCAGGTGTCTATTTCCTTCTTTTTAGTGGCTTGAATTGGCCATTGGAGTAGGAAGGTTATCTCCATTTCTTGTTGGTATGCTGTAGTCTAGAAGTTGCAGCACTGAACCAGGACACAGTAAAGGAAGATTCTTTCTGCTTCTTCTGCAAGAAGATACTATGAACAAATATGGTCATGAAATAACCTGCAGAAACTGTATGTTTAGGAGAAAGAGGATTTCTCTGTCTCAGCTGAGTTATGTTCTCTGTTGCATTGTCTTCCTGGTTCAGAGTTTTAAGTTCTTTGGCAGGATAGTTTTGACTGTGATGTCTCAAACAGAATGACTTTACGGGAAATATTGAAGATAAAACAGGTAAGCATTTATGTGGCATTTCTGTTTTCCATCTTGGTTTCCAACTTAAGACACTTTCTGCATCACACTGTTGCTCAGAGATCTGTAAAGCAGTATTGGAAATTACCTGTGAGCGCTCTCGATGACTTCCTGTGTTAATATTTGATCCTCATCCAATTTCGAGACTTGAGCGAGTAACACCTTTTATCATAGTGTTTATGACAATGTTAAATATTAAGGGTGGTTAAAACACTGGGGCCCAATTATCTGCATATATTGTATTAATTCTTTTTTTTTTCTTTCTTTCTTTGTAATTCCTGGGATCACAAAATCAGCTATTTACACTCAGTTACAGAGTGAGTGATAATGGTACAAACACTAAAACTGGCTATGATGCTAACGTTTGCTTACTTGTTAACAAGCCCCTGGTGAGAGCCAACAGAAGGTCAGGAGACTGATTCAACAAACACATTGTTTACTGGAAATTGCAAAGTTTGGTGACCAGTGAATTCAACAAATGGAAAATTGCTATCAATAGGGCTCTTATGTAGTTATATAGGGACAGGGTTTTACTGAGATATTTGCATGGGTAAGCTAATTTGGTGCAGGAGTGTGCAGGCACTTTATAAATGTGCATTTCTAAAAGCTCAGTCCTGCCATTGCAAACGTCTCAGGATGGCTGCAGGAAGCTGAGAAGTTAATATCATTTATTACTGGCAGTTATCAAAGTGTAAGCTTAGCGGATGCATCTGTTTTCAAGTAACCAGGTGCCTCCAGTCCCCATTAACATGTGCTTAATAAAAGCAAATTGCCAACAACATACTGATGGGTGTCTTAAAACTGTTTTCTTAATATGATTTAGACCTTTCATCAATCTATATTATGAGATGACATTTGCATAGTATACGTGTGCTAAATGATAACAAAATGCATAATACAGCCTGTGCTCTATCTTGCTTAAAGGCCTTGTTCCTTAGTTAACAATTCCATTTCATTTTGAGCACTTTGGACAGTCTGAGGGAAAAGTGACTCTATAATCTTGTTTGGGAATACATTTCCCAAAGCTAAGGACCTGCCTGTTTTAGCAACTCTCCTTTCAGCTCCAGGAAAGTTCACTGAATTTTTTTCCTGTGATGTGTTGTATTTTATTTTTCTTTTCCCCTGCTAAAACAACGTGTTCAGCCCAGTTCTTTATAAATGCTTCCTGTTTTGCCTGTCTTTCTTCTGGGAGAGGAATGAAGCAACTGTCAGCTAGGAGGTAGCGTCTGCAAGGAACTGGAAGAGAAAGAGTAGGCAGGTGAAGTGCTTGACAGAAGCGTGAGGAAAAAGCTGGAGAGTTCAAATGTGGAAGTATTGATAGTATGAGGGGGCAGTTTGTTTTCGAAGTGAAGGGACAGCTTATACGTATTCTTAGTTTGCTATTACACCTATTTTATCCAGAACCTGGATGAATTTTATTAAGAGATGAGAAAGGGCAGAACAAGAGATAAACATACATCTCCTCAGTGCTATGAGGTTCATCCTAACTGACAGAAGTCATCTCTCTAATTACACAGACAATTGCTAGATGGAAAACGACTTCAACTGAACAACCGATTTTGTATAACAGTGACAGTCCTTGTCCTATCAAAAGTCCTCTTAGTCTACTCCCTTATAGCATTCTGTCTCTACATTATTGACATTTAATCACTTTGAATAAGAGAGTGTAATACTGATAATTTAACAAAGTGACTTATAAAAGCTTACACATGCATATAACAAATTCTGAGACATTGCAGGACTAACTACATTCTTTTCCCGCAAAGCAAATTCCTGATGAAGTCAGGGTGAATTCTTTGCTTTTGGATGAGTGTTCAGTCACTTCCTGAAAATTTAGAGGGGAGGTAATCATCATAAATAAGTCTTTATCATTATCATATACCACTTTAGCCCACATTTTTTTATTTTTTTAAAGCGAACAGTAACTCCAGAGTTTCTAGATGCTGGTATTTCAAAAAAGGGTATGGGATCACCTGCCCTGAGATGCAACAATGTACTGAGATACACAACTGCTTGAAGCCTATGGAGAACTATTTGATAAAATAACAGGGTTTGGCCATGAGTGGGTGATGTATTGGCAACCAGTTGGAGGCTAACACAGCTTTAGCAATCAGGATTTTACACAGTGTGAGGAAATGATCAATAAGTGGCTGATTATAGTAGTCTTAATTAAACCTTTCCTGAAAGTGGCTAGGATTCCACTGGCCATTAAACTGACCTTGTTTGTTTGTTTGTTTAATAGATAGAAAAATACCTTTGGACACATCCAGCGTCGATAAATCTGGCCTATGTCCAAAAGAAGAGAATGAATTGCTGCCACAGGTTACGAAGTTGTCTCTCTGTGGCAATGCACAGACCACAGTGGAGGGTTACTTGCATGCTGGCAGAGTGCTCCCTGACATGGGTCAAATGCCAGCCAGCTCTCTAACCAGTCTCCTATTCTTCATATGCAAAATACATAATGCGCACACCCCAGCACCCTCTAAAATCCTGCTGCTGCCTTCACAGTTTATGAAATAGTAGTGTCTGACTGGAATACAAGTGCCAAATGTTAGGTACGCTTCTTGACAATAAAATATTTAAAGAACAGTTTCATGAGCTTGCACCTGCAGATATGGATATTACTAAGGGGCACAAACGAGACTACGGCCCGCTTCCCCCTTTCTCTTCCTTCCCACTAGCACCACCCATTTGGGTATATTTGCCCCACGCCCTGTTGCACAACCTCTAGACGACATTCTGATTGCAAAGCACTGCCTGCATAACCTCCTTTCTTCCCAAGGAGGTTATGACTCCATAAGCAGGTAGGGGAACTTTACAGCACGCCGGTGATTCCAGTTTTCAGAGCACGCTGGTGCTCAGCACAGCAGATCTGTAGTTTGCACACGGAGCCTGCAGGCTCACGTTGCAGGCAGTAGGGAGCAACCGGTATGTTGTATGTTTGTGCTCGTGTTTGGTGGGCCGTAGCTCCCTTGTACAGGAGACATAAACAAGACAAGAGTCATTATGACTCTGCACTCATAGGGCTCGAAATAGGCAATTTGTAGCAACATCCTGGAATGGTATCACAACTGGCATTTCTGTAGATTACCATACTAGTGACAGTTTCTTACCATGGCATTTTTAAGACGTTTTAGATCGTGATCTCTAGAAAAATGTATCTGGACAATGCCATCTGGACAAAAGGGTGTTTGAAACTTTTTTTCAGAGAAGAACTTTTTTCTTCATTTGATTTTTTACAAACTCCTTTGAAACTTCATTTTCAGTACATTTACTGCCAATATATTTAACTTTTTTTTCTCCACTATGAACGAAATCTTATTTAATCTCTGAAGGAAAATATTCAACTTGACAGCTGTGAAAAATATTATCTTTGAAATTGTTTGTGGCAATGATATTGTCTTTAAATCTGGCAGATTAGCCCATACCCCCTAGCTGCAGCAACATTTAAGCAGCTGGGGACAGTATCAGAGCAAACGATTTCTGTCTGCTTCTGATGATGTTTCTACAGCTAGCATAGAACTGCAGGTCTCTTAATGGTTAGAGAAGTCATCTGGTAGTGCTGCAGATAGACAGGCATTTAGAAGACCACTTAGATTTATTAACAGAGGAACATTAACTTTCTGCTAATATGAGAACTGAACTCTCAAATATTGCCCTTTCACTCTCCTCTTAGTTTAGGTAAGAGGCTGTCACTATGAATAGGATACACCGTCTTCTTGTATGCCATTACTGTTTATAAACAAATGTGGGGTTTTTGCATGTGCGTGCCAAACCTTTTCTGCCCACATCAACCTCTCCCTAAAAGAGGATGTGCATAGTCCGATTAATAATCATAGAATAGAACTAATGCAACAGTTATAACACTGAAAGGAATGTCAAGGAGTTTATCATCAGGGAGCTAGCAACAAAGGGCTAAGTACGCAAACGGTTCTGTATACGGCACAAGTCATCTAAGATGTTGAAAACAGGTACACAAATATTCTGCAGATGCCTTTGTTTTCTTCCAGTTGATCTCTGTTTCCCTATTGTGCAGTTACTGTTAGACGTGATACAGACGCTGGCCCAAGCTGTAATTGAAGTGAAAACTCAGCTTTTCTTTAGATCTGTAGAAAATCTGTCAGCCCACTGAGAGTGGGTTATGAGAGCTGAACAGGGGAAAAGGGAAGCCGGAAAAAAATACCAGTTTTTTGGGGGTTGGTTTTTTTTTTAATAATTCAAGATTTCAGCAGATTTTTTCAACTGTCAAAAATTTTCATCCTGTTTTCTGACTCCAGAAGATATTTCCTGCTCTTCGGTCATCTAAAATATGAGGCAGTTGATGGTAGAAATAATATTATGGAGAGCAGTTGTCTTTTTCTCACTTTTAACACTGCTGTAATGAGGATGATAGAAAAATGTAGAACTTACAAGGAAAGAAAGAGGTTAAGAGATTTCCTCCCTTACTTTCTTTAGGTAAGTCTTGTGTTTCCTCTAAAACTGATATATGAAACAAATAGGAAGTACATGATATCCTGCAAACTCTACCTCTTCATATTGGACCATGTGTAGAAGTTTATTTTATGCAACCATTCCTCTTTTTAGGATAAAAATCTTGGTATCCATTTCATTAGATCAGAGCAGTAAGCTGGGATTCAATGGCTATGCTATGAAATTCTTGCTTCTATTCAACAAATTGAATGTGCAAAATAATGTTGCCAGTGACCCTTTCCAGAGTAAGTTTTTAGTGTTTGTTGCTAATAGCTAGTCTTTAATATTTATCTGATGCTCAAACAGTGAAAGAGGCTGGAATTGCGCAGTGCACCAAACACACAAACTGTATGAGAAAAACAAAATAGTAGTCTGGTTTGTCTGTGGGCACTGTGTTGATGTTGACAGCATATTTCAGTATTGCAATTGATGATATTTGTCCTTCTTCTTCCTTACCTTTCCTGTCCCTGAACACTAATACACATGTGGATATGCCCTATTGTTATTTAAACATAGTGATAAGGAAATTTGTGTTAAGGACTCATTTCTATTATGTGTCTGAGTGTGACTACAGCAAAGTTTTGTGGCAATTTAAAAATTTCACATTTTTCAGTTTTAATTGCCATCAGTAGATCTAGAATATATGGGGATAAGATAATGCTGCATACCCTGAGCTTCTGTTAAGTATAGAAGAGTACTGTGTACAAAAAGTATTGATACTAGGCAGTGGCCTTGAGAGGAAGGAGCTGGCCGGTGGGTCAGAGGAGAAATATCACACATGCACTTCAACCAAGACAAAAGTTTCACATGCTGCTGAGGTTAAGGTTGGTTTCTTAGAGTTCTGTGTCTATATATTTTGTTTCTAATCATCTGTACAATTTACCCTCTGTTAGCAGCCATATGTCTGCTCTGTTTTCTCCATATAAAGCAGTGACTACACCTTTCATGGTGACAGATTTTTGAAAAAATGAAAAGGAAGATATTTTCCCCCTGGACCTTTCAACCTGTTGCTGCTGTCCTTTGCTTTTTTTGTGTTTATATACAGTCCTCCTATGCGTAATAAATTTTGTTCTGTTTAGTCAACAGTACAACAAGCTACATTCAGCTTCTTAAGAACCAATTTTCTTTGCAAGATTAATGTTCACGAGGTGGGTTTGGAATACTTTTTGGCCTCCTTTTCTAAGGAAATGCAGCATATGGAATGGCACTGTCCATCTGCCAGCTCTTCAGTCTTCCAATTCTTCTCTTGCAAGAATGTTTATGCCTGCTGGCCAAGTTCAACCAGGATCAAAGGCAGTGAATTCCTTAAGAACGCTGAAAATTGGTGGTGGATAAAGGGAGAGACTAGCATCACTGCAACCCCCTGACATAATGGCAACATGGTGAAACCAAGTTGCCTGATCTGCTTGGCCTGCTGTCTAGCACGCATGTAGTAGCTGTCTAATGAATACATGTGTATCTCCAAGCTGATCACAACACATACTAACTCTTTCCCAGCTAGTTGGTATGTGACTCAGATACATGCTACCTGAGAGAGGTGCTAATACAGAGGGGCTTAAAAGGTGTTCAGACAGCTGGAATTGTCACAGTGATACATGTAGAGGATGCAAAAAGTTAATATCAGTTGGCAACCAAACTCAATTGTTTTGCTGCTCATTATTTTCTGTTGGTCTAATATGATTTTCAGAACTTCTTGGGAGAATTTGGGCTACAAATGCCCTTACTGTATCTGAGTACGAAGGAAGGATGTCTCTGCCCATCTTCCAGAATGTAGGAATCACAGCAGTTAACTAAGTCCCATTATTTTATTATTTGCCCTTTGTGTCTCTTGTTGGTGGTTTCTGAAAATTGGAACTCTCTTAAGTGCTATGGAAAATAAGAGAAGAGATCATTTTTTATCGTAGGGAATGCTTGTGCATGGAAGAATGTTTAGCTGTGTCAGTAACTGGAAATAACTAGAAGAGTATTTTCTCACAGAGTGGCAAGGGATATCTGCATCCTTTTACAAGAAGTGGAACAGCAGAGAAGAACTTCAAAATAAAACAGAATGGTTGCTCCCTGTCATTTTGAAAGTAAAGACTTCAGAGCCGTGATTGTCAGCCCCTGTCAGGCCCACCTTGGCAATAATCAGCCAGTCTGTTTCCACAGCAATTTTTAATATAGAGATTGCCCTCTTCCCTTCTTACCTAGAATTAAGGAATTCTACCAACTTCATGATGTAGTTAGAATGTTGTGGTTTTGTCAGATTCCTGTTCCTTGTGGTTTCTCTGCTCTGGTCTTACCTTAGGTGCCAGCTCTGACCTTATTACAGTTCCTTTTCCTGTCTAAGGACCCTGTATTGGCTCTTGATTTTGGCCCTATTTTTAATCTAAAATATGCCATACTGCTTAGTTCCCCGAGCTCTCCAACCTTCAGCCTGACACAACACTTGCCTTCAGCTAATCCCTTCAGTAGTTCATGTAGACTCTTCCACTTCTCCTGGAGTCCAGGTCTGATTACATCCCTAAGAAACCACTTCAGCTGGAATACTCAGTATTCTGGTTAGGGGTCCTGTCCTGTCCTGTCCTGATTTCAGCTATCTCATCTAAGTCTGAGCTTTGGCTGAGGCTCATTATTACTGAGAAGGCACATTTTCTGATCAGGGCCACAAACTGAATGGAAAGGATTAATGTGGTGCTACAGCTGAATGTGCAGGCCGTAATAATGAAAATCACACAAGGTTAGATATGGAGAAGAAAAAAAAGTGAATAGAAAAGAATCAGGTATCAGGACATGGGGATCCCACAATATTTGCATTGTTTCCTTTGTAAATGGAAGGAGAGAGGAAGAGAGTTTGGTTTTTTTCCCCCCAGCAGATGCTGCGTTTCCTGGAAAGGTTTTGGCTAGTTTTAGTGCAATGTGCCAATTGGTTCATTCATATGTGTAAATATAATAACTGGGAGATAGACAGCCATCAAAGAGGGTCCACGTATTCTAAAGCTTGGCTTTAGAGAACATCAAATATTACTTTGTGATTCCATTTTAAATGTAAAATAACTGCTGAGTCTTGATTGCTTTTAACATTATAGTTGGAATATAGAAGTAAAATGTTACATAGTATGCAGGGATTCATTATTTCATTATTAAAAGTTATCTGTTCTAGTATTGGAAAGTAGTTATGTCTGTCATTCCCTTATTTCCATTAGATAAGTCATATTTTTACATAATCACAAGAAACAGTGTCTCTGGAAAACACTTCTGTATATGAGGGAGCAAATTAGATGCAGCTGAAACCCCTATTGTGTAGCAGTGACATCTCTGCCAGTTCTGCCTCGAGTGCTACAAGAAGTGGTGTGTGAGAAAACTCACAGAGCAGAGGCAATTAAGATTGAAAGAGAGAAAACTTGAAAATTATCAGACAAAACATTGCAAGGTCAGGATGCCAAGGCACATCAAGGAATGTTAATAGAGACAAGGAAGTCTGAATACTGACTATAGGGGAATTTTGTGACATTTGAAAATAACATATATAAAAACATGTTTAAGCGCTACATGGTTCTTGGGGTTTTTTTATATCTTCTCAGAAATATGTGGTAAACTAAATCATCAGCAAATGACCTGTAGAAACAAAAGCTGCAGCAAAATTGTCCGTGTCTACATTGTTTCCACAGTATTAACAGCAGCACAAACACAACACTGTAACTGTTTGTTAGGGGAGCATTTTGTACGGTATAAAGTAGCCTTTGTATGTGAACATCTAAAATGGAGGCCTGGGATTTGTAAAGACATGTAAACTAGAGATTCTCTTTCCTTTTGCTGGAGGAGAAGCTGGGTGGTTTTTGGATTGTTTGTTTGCTTTCTGTTATCATTGTTTTCTACTCTACAAAAGCCAAGCAAAGTCAAATAGTCCCCTGAATTCCACTTGGAAGGGTCATAGTGTTTCTGCCTTGGTTTTGGTTCCGCATCAATCTGTAAGTGAGACTTTTCCAATTTTTCTCCCCCACCAAACCCCACGGACAAAGCCTCTTCCATACTGCAGAATAATTAAGAACCAGGAGATTAGGATACTTTTGTGCGTTGAGTGAGAGCCAAGTGAAGTATTTCTTCTAAGGCAGGTAATCCTATCAATGTATATTTAATTGTTAACATAAAGAGGAGCTATTCCAACAGAGAACATTGTACAAAGCCAGTTCTACAGCATATTGACTACAGATCCTACCTGGTATTTTGGAGAACTGAACAGGATTTTCTACTATGATACAGATACAACAAGCACTGTCCTGTCATTTCTCCAGAAATTTCACTCTCCATCTGAGAAAACAATGTGGTGCAAGTTTAGCAAAAACTTTCAGTTTGACACAGTAGTTCCCAAACCAAAAAACAAGCAAACATACCTCAAAAAGCTCCCTCAGATAAGTCCTACTAGCTGTAATATGGATAAAGTTTCAGAAAACATTTCTTGCCTTAATATTTTTAAAGATATGCACGTGTTTGTAAATTCAGTCACTTATTTAAATTTCTCAGGCTCAGATGGCAGGCGTCTCATGAGGCATGTGCTGTAACACGTTTCAGGACGCAGGCTTTGGTAATAGCAGTCAAACCAGTCAAAGGAGCGTAATCTTCAATTTCAAATTCATTAAGAAGGTGTCTGCTCCATTCCTGAGCTAGAAAATACTTTCACTTTCAAAGAATGGGTTAAAACCTCTGTGACTGTCCTAGCTATGGTCCTGTTGCATTTCCGAAACTGGAAAGCTATACATCATGTATACATTCACTCCAGGAATGAAAGGTTTCCAAAATAGATCCAGGATACAACAGAAAGTCAAATCAACTATTGTCCTGGTTTGAGGTAAAACAGAACAAGTAACAGGGTTTTTTAGATCATTATTGAGAACAAAACGCAACGTGTCATTGCGGGGCACTATGCATGTGACCACAGAGCTGGATCAAGGGACATTTAAAAAAAATCATGAAAACCAAACCTTGACCACTTGCAATACTAAAAATCCTTTATTTGGAAATTTTAGCCACTTTTTCATGGGATGGTGAATTACTGCAAGAAAAATTTACTCTGCAAGAACATAAACATTTGACAGAGAAAGGTTTCTAAGATTTAGGGTACAGTCTGTGGTCAAAATTTAAGGAGAAAAACATTTGACTGGCATGTACATTTATTTGGCATATGGAATAACTAAGTTTGAGTCTGTGTCATCTGCTCTGGATAGAGGGAGGATTTAAACCTGGACCTCTTACATCTTATGTGAGTATCGTAGTTGAAACTGTTGCACTTTCTTATTAAGAATTTAGATATTTAAGAATTTAAGTATTAATCTTTGGAAAATATTAATATTTGGAGAAAGATATCTGTGACAGAGTGAGGGGGTAAAAATATTTTTTTTAAGATGTTGGTTTGATCATAATGGAAAATGAAGAAGGAAGAAATTTCATGAAACTTTGAAGAATTAACTTTCCTCCCCAGACAATCTTGAGGTATATTCTCAAGATTATTTATCACATTATTCTTACCGTATTCAACTTCTAGCAGCTCTTATATTGATATTTCATAAGCATTGGTGGATTAGGTTATTGATTTAATTTTGCTATGTATTGTTTAAAGCTACAAAATTCTAGCATAGCACCAATGGGTCAGTGATATTGTTAGATAAAAGAGGTTATTACTAGCTTAAATAATATAATGTCTGCTATTAAGAATACCAGTCTTTAAAGTCTTAAGAAATTAATAATTGCGGCTTCCTTTAGAAATACAAAAATGAAAGCAACATGATGCAAACATAAACAATTAATACAAAAGACCAGATTGCTATGTATTGTTTAAAGCTACAAAATTCTAGCATAGCACCAATGGGTCAGTGATATTGTTAGATAAAAGAGGTTATTACTAGCTTAAATAATATAATGTCTGCTATTAAGAATACCAGTCTTTAAAGTCTTAAGAAATTAATAATTGCGGCTTCCTTTAGAAATACAAAAATGAAAGCAACATGATGCAAACATAAACAATTAATACAAAAGACCAGATCGGTTCTGTTCTATTCTATTCTATTCTATTCTATTCTATTCTATTCTATTCTATTCTATTCTATTCTACTCTACTCTACTCTATTCTGTTGTATTCTGTTTAACTAAATGCATAAAGACAATTGGCAAACAAATCAAGCAAAACATTTAAGTATAAACTGTATGGAAATCTGTGATCACAGACTGCATAGGAGTTGGCTAAAAAGAAGAGGAATCAAATTTAAAGCGTGGATTATAATTAGAAAATAAGGAAAAACATCCATCAGAGGCATGCTGTTGATGCTTACAACATGCTGAGCAACAGGACTGTAACACAGAATTCAGGTACGAGTCATAAAAGTTAAAACCCAGGCAATATGTTTTTTAACCTTAGCATTAAAATTCTAGTTTCATCATATATTTGATAGTCAAACCTGAATTCTAATTTTGCAGATGTAAAGGCTGGTCATGAAACTCTAATTTGGGTCCAGTCTTAAGCCTTTCTCAAGCTCACTGATTTTACAAGAAGAGATTCGGATTTACACTGAAATTTGATGAAAAATCTGGAGAAGGAATCTTGCACCAAGACTCTCATGTTTTGAATCATGCTTGTGAAGTACAATGATCAGATGTATTAAGCCGTGTTTATCTGACAGGGAGATTTAAGGATCTGTGTTAGGATACTATTTATTTCTTGTAAAGTGAGAGAAATGTAGTTTTAGCTCATTTGAGTTTGTGAAGAGGCGCTTCTATTTATTCCATTTAATAAAATAAAAGGAGAATTACCAATCCCAGTGGGTTCTAGAGAAAGGCTCTCTGTGTGCAAACCTCTGAACAATACTTTACATATTTCCTGCTAATGTATGGCTAAAGCTTACAAACATGCAAATTAGCTCTTCTGAGGTGCTCTTGTCAAGAGCCAACAGTATAATACTCACTGTAAGTAGCGTGGCTAGCTGTAGATAAATGAGATGCAGAGCAATACCATAACATCACAGATTACTGCGCGTTCTTTACCTCGCGCCATTATATTGAAGGCAGTTACTCATGTCAGCTGTACAAAACATTATAGCACAGCACTCTAGGCTTTTACCACGCCTGAATGAAGCATGACAATTTCAGACAGTGCAACAGAAGTGAGAAACTTGAACAAATCTGACTGATAGTTCACAAGATTTCAGCATGCATTGCCCTTTGTGCCACATTCACTAATGCATCCACAGTGCAACATATTAATCACATTAAATTATGCATCAGTCCAAATCTAGTGCCTCGAAAGTTTATTTTCACAGGCGAGCATTGGAAAGGGGCTAATGACCTTCTTTACTTTCATCTAGAAAGGTTATCAGAGGGCACAGATCAGTATTATGGGACCATTACGGCAGAAGTCATTTCCTGATGTTATAAACTGGGTTGAAAAAAAATCCCAGACTGACCTAAAAATCATAGAATCATGGAATCACAGAATGGCTTGGGTTGGAAGGGACCTTTAAAGATTATCTAGTCTGATCCCCCCTGACATGGGCAGGGACATCTTTCACTACAGCAAGTTGATGAAAGCCTTATCCCACCTGGCCTTGAACACTTCCAGGGATGGGGCATCCACAACTTCTCTGGGCAACCTGCTCCAGTGTTGCACCACCCTCATGACCAGAGGCAGCTCCCTCAGCCTGCTCTCATGTGCAGTGTGCCCCAGCCCCTCACCATCCCAAGTCCCTGCACTGGGCCCATGCCACACACATCAGTGTCCTACCTGGACTAGGGAGACCAGGAGGGGACACAGGGGTCCAGATGCAGTGTCCAGAATACCAAATAAGAGAGGAGGAAAGCATTTTTACTGGTTTTTTTTCCTCGTTTTATTGTGTTCAAAATTGTTTATTGCCTAAACATGAAAAGAACTCTTAATGAAGCATCTAGAAAGGACCTTAATGCTGAAGGCCAGCACCTCTTCCTGACAAAACTGCAGTCTGCTTCTCCGAAGTAACAGCTGCCTCTGTAACTTCTTTGCTTCATCTGTTGCTGTTCTTCATGGAGACTCTCGCTGCATCTTCAACCACCCATTGGGCAGCCTTCTCATCCTCAGACTGAAGAAACCGGACCTCCAGGCCCCAGGGACTTTAATGGCCCTCTGAGGGATGACTCCTGTCACCCGGCGCAACAGCCAGGTGGAAGTCAGGTTGTCTTATCACTTTTTCTTGGTGCTCGGAGCAAAAAGATGGCATTCCTTGAGGAAGGGTGGAGATGGGGTGGGGTATGGGAGAAAATAGTTCACGTCACCTGGGGCAATCAACAAAATAATTGCTGATTGCAGGGAGATGTTATAGGTGAGCCCACAGGATGGCCAGATGTGGAGGCTGGGCCTCCTGGCTAATGCCAGAGCCAGAGGCTGGGCCAATGGTAAGGCACTGGCTGGGTGCTCCTGCAACACTGCTGACATGGTGTCATGGTGGGGAGCCCTGGTATGATGTAGTGGTGCCATGGGAGTAATGCTGGAGGTGGATCCACTTCGATCAGCTCCTCCTGACCTTCAGGTGGATCCACCTCTGTGGGGCTACACCATCTGCCACATGAGCGATGGCCATCACTACCATGCGGCTGATGGTGCCCCATCTCTGAGGCTACCTCCTCTTCCTCTGCGGCTCCTGCAACCACGTCTCTGCTCTCCCATGCAAAGATGGACAGCCACCTGCCTTGCTGCTCTGGGACATCTTGCTTCCACACGTCCTTGGCATTCAAGGGCCTTGAAGCATACCCAATTGTAGGCCAGCTGCCAAGGTCACTGTATTTACAGGGCCCGGAGCAGAAGGCAGTGAGGTGGCTTGTGCTAGCAGGAGGCCACTGTGGTGGCTGATGTATGTGGCCAAATATGTCTGTTCTGGGAGACGGGGGTTCTGTGGCCTGAAAGATGCCCTACTGTGAGAAGGAGAGTCAGGGGGGCTGAGGAACCCCTTCCTGGCGATGGCTCCCCTGCACCCTTTTGCTGCCCCTTGGGCACAAGGACTGCCCTCCACCTCCCCTTGTGTGCCTGGGCTCCAGCTCCCTCCTCATCCCATGCCTGGGGACCCCTGGACAACATGGTGGCAACAGTCATGCCCCACCAACCCAGCGCCCTGCAAGTGGTACAGCCCCCCACCACGCCCAACAGTGGCAGCGAGGGGGCAAAGCATTCAGACATCCCACCAACAGGAAAGGGAGGGCCCAGCCAGCCTGTGCAAGGTCTGCCAGCACTCCACAAAAGAATTGCCAATAGACAAGTGTTGCATGGGCCCTTCCCCATCCCCTGGCCCTGCCTCTGGAGCATGGAGAGGTGCCACCTCTTCTGCATGGGGCCCCAAGAGAGAGGGGAGGACAGGGCCTGGCGTCCTTTGGGCTGTGATGCCAGCGTGACGTGAGGAGTCTGTTGGAGGGACTGTTTGCAAGTGAATGTCTTCAAAAATAACAACAGTTATGTCCTAGGACAAACTTGAACTGTTGCACATTGCCAAGAGGTATCTTCTAGGGATGGTTTTAGGGCGAGTTATGGGAGGCCACAGATACTGATTATTCCTGCAGGCATGTTGTTGGACAAGCTACAGTCCTAATTCAGTTTGACAGCTGTGGTATGCCTGTCTCCATTTCCATCAACCCCTTCCCTCTAAACTTGTGTTTTCGCATAGATTGTGCTTTCATAATTGTCATGATGAAGCTTTTCTGCAGAGATATAGTATTACAACATTTCCAGTTCATCCAGCAAATTTTGGAGTTCTTCACAAATATTATTCATAACGTATCTGATTTTTACCCCCCGTGTAGATTACATAAAGGTCAGATTTTTGCCCTGCATAGACAAAATCTCATATAAGTGGCTGTCTTCACACCCTGGCACATTTTCCTCAGACTGTGACCCAGCTATGGCTGTGGAGGGGAAGGAGGGAAATAAGCACATTTGCTGTCTTAATGAGCAACTACAAGAGGCATGGAAAAACATCAGTCTGTATCCCTGCTCTATCCCCTGAAAAGAGATCGAGGGGAGGAGTCAGATCTGTGTCTCAGATTGCCCAGTTCCCTGGAGCGGAGAGCAACTTTCTTCCTAACTCCACCTCTGAGAATCTCCTAAAGCTGCACTGCTGTCTCCAGCACCCCAAAGGAGAGGCTGTATCAGCCATATATTTACAGTCTGCTACTTTGAACTACTTTTTCTCACCCAAATGCCACCCCAGTTTGTGAGGAAAACACTAGCACAAATGAATTAAATGCACAGATGAATATTGTTTTCTCTTCCATGTTCTTCCCCCTCGGATGAAAAGAAATTTAACTGTGGCAACAGCCCCAGGTGCTGTCACACTGCTTATGTGCTCCCTCTCATTTTGCCTGTCAAAGTTGTCCTCATAAATAGGAAGTTGGCAACCCAATAAATTTTTAAATTTAATTTTGGGTTGTGTTTCTATTTTGTGGCTGAATAACGAGGTTTAGTCTGAAGAAAGCAGAGTAATAATTTTGATTTCATGTAATGGGTAGCATATTGGAAATATTTTTCATAACTAGACTTTGATTTATGCCACCGGCAACATGATGTCTTCCAGCACTGAGTTATTAACAAATAGTTAGTGGTTAAAAATGTCCTGAAACCAGACAACTAAATCCATTCATTAGCTGCTTTTATGTATTTGTGAGACAGCACTGTCAAGTGAATCATAGTTTAGTTCCTGGAATGTTTCAAGCGATGCTGTTTTCTTAATGAATATGCATCTCCACTTGCTTTTTAATGGTAGATTTTATTACCTTCTTACATCCACTTTTCCCTTTAGATGGCTTCTAAATTTGAGAGAAAGAAAGATAAAATTTTCCTGTTTGCTAGAAGTTTTGAAGAATGACCATTGCTTTATTTGTAATGCCTTATAATAAGAGCTGGACTTAATCCTGTCTTTGCTCATTAACTTGACTCTTGTCCTCAAAATACTTGTCTTGCCAGGAAAATCTCTCTGTCTTAATAAGGCAGCAGAAGCAACAAAACTACTAAATGAATTCAAGGAAATTTTCCAAGTAGGCCTGCTCACCTTCTGAAGGGACAACAAGGGTAGAAGGAAAAGGTAGGTCTTATTCCCAGCTTAAACGGAAAAGAGGGAAGGGAACATGGTGCAAATGGTAAAAAATTGTCAGCAATGGAGGGAGCTGTGTCCTCGGGGGGAGAGGTACGCGCACACTGCAGGAGAAGATGGCTTTTATAGACATGAAGTAGTTACATAATATGATGAAATGCAGAGAGGCAGAGCTCTAGGGCACAATCATTCTCTACTAGCAAAATGCTCGTTCATGCAAAAAATATTTCCAAACAGCAAATTAACCCAACAGGAATAGAAATTGCAGCTGTAAAGAAAAAAATTACATTCTCAGCATTAAGGTTATTCTGACTGATAACTGTGTGTGAGGAGTGTTTCTCTTCACCTCCACAGTCCCCATTGTTGTGGTTTGGGCTGGATGGGCCCGATCAGGCAGAATGACAGATGGTCTCTCTCCTGCCCTGCTTCGAAAGGAAGCAGGAGAGAGATTNCAACAGTTTTCTGCACAACATGCTGTTAATTCCAGCAGTTAGAAGAGGCCTAGCTATTAAGTAAAGTTACCGAACAAAATTGGTCCTGTTTGACCTCAAACTAGGACACCGATCTGTTCAACAGAGTAAGCAACACAACCTTAAACCAGGTGCAGGAAAACACTGGGGAGATTTCTCCCTCTAAAATTTTATGTGTCCTTTTGTATTTTTTACCTGATTTCCTAAAGGGGTAATATTAATTGTGGTAGTACTGACAGGATGTCCATTCATCATCCACCTTTTTCATGAACTTATCCTCTCTTTCCAAAACGTTTAGGACCTATTTGCTGGGTTTTGTCAAATTTGATGGAAGGGTCTTACAACTCTGTGTAAATTTGTGGGCCAAGCAGAAGAGACCTAACCTTCCACTGAAGAGGAGAGAGGCAGAACTCACTGGTTATACTGGTGTTTAACGTAAGCCAGCTTAGTCATGACATTTTGTGATTTTTATACATCAAATTAAATACATATTCATAACCTTCATGTACACTATTGAGATGGACTAGATTGCTGAATAGCCAGGATGCTGGGTATGATTGTGAGGGGAGAAAAATTAAGACATTTCTTCTGTAGAGGGGTAATCTTATTGAAGTGTGCAGTGCTGTATGCTTGTATTTGAAGCACATTAATTAGTGTTTCCAAGGCCAAAAGGAAATCTGCTACAGGTGTATGAACCAACAGATAGAAATACCTGGGATGGAGTGGAGAGGCAAATGTCAAATTTTAGTTTCTCAAACACATTTCCAATCACAGATAAGTACTAGTCTCTCAATAGCACCTTCTAGACAACAAAGTGAGTCCCTTCAGAAACTGTTTCTTTCTCTAATTCTATTTACCGTCCTTGTTGTTTTCACATGTCTAACACAGTGTCTGTTCTTAGCTTTAGATGAGTACCTTGAATTTGCTTAGTTTTCTCACACAGCTTTATTTATCATGCTTTTTGATTCCATGTGCACTTTTTTTCATTTATTTTTTATATGTTCTTCTCTCACTTACCATCTCATCTGTGCAATGAACCACACCATCTCACAATAGCTATTCTTTTATTAATACTTAATTGATTAGGTAATATAAAAAAAAAAATCATTTGTGGGTAATACACAGCTATAAAACATGAAAGTTACTTATTTGACATTTTACTTCCAAAAACTTTAGCATAAGGAAATGTTGACTATTTAATGAGAATGAGAAGAGAAGCTAAATATTTTATATGTATAAAAGGTAACTTCTCTTTGCCAGATATCAACATCTAATGGGCTGATTTCCTTTTCTTATTTCTATATCAACATATTCTATCTTTATCAAATCACAACAATGTTGTAAAGGTGAAAATCCTAATCAATCAGGCCTGAAGTGTTTTCTAAATGTGAATCTAATTAAGAAGTTTGAGGCTCATAGAAAGGAACATATGACTGTCCTGGAAGTCCCTAGACAAAAAGAAGTACAAGATATGAAACCAGGAGAACCACTGGATCCATTGTATTGTCGATAAAAAACTGAGAATGAATTAAAAAACAGAGCAAACCATTATAGTCTGAGTATAGAATAATAAAGCAAGTCAATCTCACTTCTAAAGATAAATTATGGTTAGGAAGATAACCTTTAATAAAATCCATAGGTCTGTCTAACCACCTGACAAAATGCTATTATGTATTGTGACTTGAAATGCTTTGTTTTCACTACTGGTAGTTTATCACTTTACTTACATTATAACTTGTTCTCAAACTAAATTTGATTTCTGTACACCAATAACATGCAAAATAAGGAAACCTCCTGATTAAATGAACAAAAGCCTTTGTTGAGTGACTATCTTATTATAGCTTTCCTTCAAATTCCTCACTTTTTAAATGCTCTAGTGACTTTTAGTAACATGTTCTGGTTCATAAGAGTACTTAATCACTGAAATAACATGTATGGTGATGCAGTCGTTGATGAAAGGTATGATCTTTAAGAGTTCTTCTGAAAAAGAATGCAGAAAGTTGGATGATTTACAGTAGCCAGCAGAAGCCTCACTGTCTAAAGTTATAAAAGAGGGCAAGAAACGTTGTAGAAGGTTAGTGAAAGGTGAAACTGCCTTCTGTCTCTATCCAATTTATTGAAAATAAGAGATGGCTTGAAGCCAACAGGTCTTAAATTTCTAATACACCCATACATCTGAACTGCTTGGAGGGGCAGCATCTTACAGAGCAATTTTTTTCACTGAAGTTGTTCTCACATCTAGTAATACAGAGTATGTAGTTCTTACAGTACCGAGATGCTCCTTAACAGAGTCTTCACTTTGCTAAGGAGATCTAACCTAGTTTTTCTTAAACAAAGTTTTTCAGCACTATTTTGCCATTACTGAAATTCATAGTACCAAACTGTGCATGTTTTTAAAGCTATTTTCTGCAGTCAGATTGGGCTGATTCTCATTAACATGAATATTACTCCAGTGCAAACAAATTTTACAGTCCAGGATAACCTCTGTACTTCCAAGAGACCCAGACCAAATTGTCTGAAAATGATCACTGGAACATTCCCCCTTCCTTTGAGAAGTAGTCAAAAGTTTCCTTTTTTTTAGCATAACCAACCAATATTAAGCTACAAGTGATGAAATAAATTGTAGGCTATAGGGACCAAACAAATAAACTTCCAAAGCACTGTGTTTGCTTTCTGATATTTTACATTTTGCTTTTTTCCCCATCCAAAGTCTTGTCAATCATCACTTTTAGCTCTGTAGTTTATGCCATACTTCAGAAAGGGCAGCATTCTGTGCATATGTTAAGGTTTGAGAAACTCACAACAATTAATTGTCATTCAGACAATCATTCTATCACCTGATGACCCCTCCCCACCCAGGAAGGGGAATTGGGAAAAAACAAGGAAACCCAGGGGCTGAAATATAAACAGATGTAATAGAATAAGACTAAATAATTAACAGTAATAACACTAAAGAACCAGTATTGATCCCGATATCAATACAAAATACACAAGGATTATACTCAGCCAATTCTATCAGTAGGAAGCTGTGCACTCCCAGCAGTGGACAGCAAATGTCAGACACTGCGAGTGCTACGGCTTCGGGAGGAAGGGAAGCCCTCAGGGGTCCAGCACCAGGGCAAGAAGTTCTCTGGATCGCCGCCATCATTGGAGAAAGAGAACTTCACAGCAAACTTTCTAATTTATACTGAATGTGACATTCATGGTATAAAATAATCCTGTTGGCCAACTTGGGTCAAGTGCCCGGGTCTCGCTCCTCCTTGTCCCTGCACCTGACAAGCTCGAAAACACTGCGACCTTGGAACCTACACACCATAGCTGGCTATGAAGTAAATATTTTCTCAAATTCAGACACTAGAGTCTTCTAAAAGTGCAGTTTTCCCAAGTGTTAGAAGATAAATCAATCCTATGTTGCTCAAACCAGGACAGCATAATTAACCCAGCACTGAAATTCAAAGTCACAATGAACTTAACATTAATTTTGGCACTGACTCATGTGGAGATAAGATTTCACCTGGAATAAAAGGAGGGACTTCTCAATGACTGCATATACAGAAATTACTTTTTTGCACTTCAATCAGGTCTCAGGATCTGTATACAGGGTGCGGAAAAATAAAAATAAAAATAAAATTCAAGAGAATAGATAATAAACCAAGTAGATGCATCAATTACTGGTTCTAAGAATGCCTCTAACTGTTACCATGGTAATATTAAAATTTTCTGGCACAGAATATGATATATTATCATTAATTTTAGATGCCAGTACAAGTCCATTATGATAGCATCAGGGTATAATCTGCGTTCTTGGACAAGGGTTTGCAATTAACTTTAACTGAGGGCACAGGGTGATTTGATGGAGATCTGGTAATTTTACTAAAGTCTGATCAGTAGGAAGCAAGATGCCACCTCTAGCGTTGCCAGGTTTAGTTCTGTATGCTTTCTCTTCATCCATGAGCTGCAGCAACAGTGCCCTGCAACTGCAGTCTGACGGTTCACAGGCAAAACCAGAAACACAGGAGGTTCTTCAGCAATGCAAAAGGCATTGCATTGCTGGAGCCTTATCAGACTGAATACAGTTTACCTACAGATAGCCCTGCCTTAAGGTAAACCCAGTCTTAAATCAGTAGAAAACAATGTTTTCTGTGCAAACCTAAAATGCCCCTCATGGTTTTCTTGTTGCAGTGCAGGGCACATTCTTAATGACTTCAGTGGTCCTCACATGACAGGCTTTCATTTCCTCACATTAGATTTATGTACCAGTTAGGCTTTCAGAGTTGTTTTTTTTGTTTTTTCTTGGGGCAGGAGGAACATAGGACACCGTTTCATAAATATACACATGCAGATGCAACAGAAGATAGTAACTCTTCTTTGAGATGATCTGCTTCACTGAGGAAGCTTACATAGCTCTAAAGAAAGTCAAGTAAGTGAAAAAGAGAGAGATAGAGAAAGAAAGACTGATGCTGTGAGATACAGAGCATGTTCAATCTCCCTGACATGCAGCTGCATTTAGGACTAGGTGGGCTCTTCAGCATCAAATACAGTCACAATTGCTGCATGGACATATGGTAGAGTGAAATTTGTGCAACTAAGCTGTTTAGTAAACCTGCCTTTCAAAGGTGGAGTTTTACATTTGTCTGGGAGCATGACACAAAAAGGACCAAAACAAATGGGATTTCTAATTTCCAGTGAACTTGTTTAAAGTTTAATAAACCTTCAAAGAGCAGAGTTTGGTGCATTTGGGCTGTTTCATTCTTTAAGCTTCATGTTGGCAGTTTCTCAGTGTTAGCTGATGGCTGTAGCTGTCTGGTGATCTGCCAAACATAAATACTGTGCAAAGCATTCTTTGAAAGCTCACTGAACAGTTGCTTCTGGTTCATTTTTATATAGTTAGCTTACTGATATCCATGGGTTTTTTTTTGTTTTTTTTTTTTAAAAATGCAGAGATTAGTGTTGAGCTCTAACGAGGACAAAATATGTTCCACCTAAATGTCTTTATCATTTGTATCTGTACAGTGGAATCAGTTTTATTAACCTTGATTAATAGTTAATACCATACTACTTCATGACTCTTAGTTATCCTTGCACCCCATAGGAGTGGAATTTCAATTGCTATATATCACCTCATTGTAATACTGTACCTAATTCACTCTAGAGACAAGTGTAGGAACTTACCCTATTATATTTTTTTCCCTACAGAGAATTAACATTTAGATTTCATCCAGCTAGGCAGCCAGTCCCATTTGAATACTTATCTGAGCTGCTTAACTCTCCTGTGCTAATGGGATACCTTAGAAGAGTGTATTTACTTACGATACTTTCAGCACTCATTATCAATGAAATCCTAGTCCCATTAGAATAAGTGTGAGTTTTACTACTGACTTCAGGATTTTACTTCACCAAAATTAATCACCTTGAAAAGGTTAGGACAGGCCTCTATTCTGGACCTGAAGTACACGTTGGATTAGAAAACAATAATAAAAAAAAACCATTTTACTGGAGTTTTGGCCTCTGTTAAGATGTGGCTGCAAACTGGCAGTCCTTTTCTTAGCTAAAATACTTCTGTCCTTACTAATGATGGCAAGAGCTGAGATCAAGTCGGAAGCATTGCTGGTAGGAATGTAGCAATCTGAACTTTTGGAAGTACAAAATGACAAGGAAAATGTTTGATACTTCTGAACTGAAATCTTAAGGACTGTAAGAAATACAGAAAACAGTAGCTAGTGGAGGAGAAGACTGACCTTTTTCACTGTTTCTAGGAACTTTGTGTTGAGAATCGAATTTTGTTCCTCCAAACGTATCTTCTGATTTACTACTGGGGGGTAGAGACAAGCTTTCAGCATCTGCCACAAATACTGTCCATTAGTACAAATTGCCTTCTACTCATCACTTGGTCCGGTCATACCATCCTTTTATCATTTCCTTCATTGCACATGTTGGATGAGAGCACTGGCCTTCTGGACAAGGCTGCTTAAAACAGAGTTGAGAAAAAAATCTGCAATTTGGGCTGAGGTGCAATGATTTGTTGCCAACCAGGTGACCTGTCCAGTCAAAGCTGGCCTGCCCTCTCAGAGGGTGTACTGGCGGCAATAGCATCAAGGGGCTAGCCAAACAGTTTTTAGGAGACTCTCAGTGATTTTGTTGCTGGAAGTGTCACTCTTTTGGCTCATGTATTGCTGCAGGGTATTTAAAGTGTGTCATTTGTTCTTGGTATCAGAGCCAGCAAAATTATCGACTATGAATAATTTATGTGAAGAATTCTGGCAGTTTGCATCCAAAATTTTAGTTCTGTGAAGACTGGTATTTCACACAGATACAAAGCAAAAGATGTGTTTCAAATAATTTATTCATTCTTTTTCTCCAGCCAATAAATCCAGTGTTTACATACACATATAATTAATCTGCCTGATTCACTAGTAGCACTTTGCTACAAAATTGTGTTGAAGTCATTCAGAGGTACAAGAGAATCAGTATCTTTATCGTCACTTATCTGACTGCTGGTTTGTTTTACAGGAATCTGCATTATGAGTGAGGTTTTCCAAAGCCAACAGAAGCAGTCTGGCTTTCCAATTGTGCTGTCGGCATTAAAATCACTGTGCATTTCTCTGGGAGCAGTATTCCATGGTAAATTTTTCTTATTCCCACGTTTCACATTCCTTATCTCTAGGTCAAACATGGTAAAAGTTTGAGTTTCTCATCGTGATAATAGAAAGTTGCTTTTCGGAGTAATCTTTTCTAAAACACATTTTAAGATTATAAAAGGTTACAGAAGACTAATACTTTTCCATGGTATGCTTTCTTCATGACAGAGTCTGCCCAGCATAGGGATTCATAAAAGGGACAGAGCTCCATTATTAGAAAAAAAAAATGCTTATCACTTAATTCTATGCCTTGCTTGTTATGCACAAGCACACACCTCAGTGGAGGAGAGGGGGTTTTAAAAATTACAGCTTTCTTTACTTAAGGCAAGCCTAAGACCACATTTCGTAGCTACTGGCTGATTCAGATGAAATTACTATCTCTCTGACCTTTGTGGTCCTCCGGAAAAGTGGATACATCCTCTACAGCTGCCCTGTGTTGCCAAGCTTCTGTATTCAGGGCAGACCAATTGTATTGCTACTTATGGAGGGAAGGAGGTTTTGGGGTTTTTTTTCTCTTTGAATTCCTGGAATGATGGATGCATGTTGGCTGCCAGATGACCAGACACACCCTTTCACTCTTTACACCTGTATGTTTTTAATACTCTTTGTTGGGCAAAGCAAATGATACTGTCATGTACATCTGTGTATACTTATAACTGTATGACAACATCATTTGATTTGCACAGCACCTGTGTGCGGAGTTCATATGTGTATATTTATATGTATACATGTGCGCATATACAAACACATTTGTAAATTCTATGGAAAATGTCATCCCTAATTAGAACACATTTAAAAGGAGAGGCATATTTTTCCCTAGAGTTTAAATGATAATTAAATCTAAACTTTCAGATATTTTGTCCTTAATTATTATTGGAGAAGGAAAATAGCAGCTTACTGATAGGAAAAAGGCACCTTAAGAGCCTACAATATTTAATAGATACCCCCAAAACAAAACTGCTTCCCACATGTAAACAGGCTGATGACCTTTTATAGCCCACAAATTACAGTAAAAGGTGAACTATAGACATTTTCTGGTATTCTTTGGCAGGAGCACGCTACTTTATCTTCTATTTACCTTCTAAACCTTGGCAAAGATTGCTCAGATATATCACTCATAAGCAGTCAATTTTGCTTCATTCCTTATTGATCATAATGGCTGTCTGCTGCATTTAAGACAGTCCTGACATTGATGCTTCCTACTTGAGGGTTGGGTAAAGATCCCAAATAATTGTGTCTACTGAATGGATGCTGCTAATAAGATCACAGGAACCAAATGGAACTTCCATGATAACATAACAAAACGGCATATCTCAAGATACTTCAAATCAAAAGCACGTTCATTAGTTACTCAAGATACCTGGGGTCCTACCTCTCATAAATACTACATTATAAACAACAATAATGAAGCAGATATGCATGGTAGAATTTGAGAAAGATAAACAAAGTCAGCGGACATGAAATGCAGTTTGCTGTGTAATACAAAGGGCAGAAGTGTCGACTCACACCTCATTGCTATGTGGATTAAGGGAAATGGGATTCTGTAGTTCTCTGCTTAGACAAACCTGTATGAGCGAGTGGTATCCACACAATGCAGCATTATTTGGCCTAGACTGCCCGATTCCCTCCAGAGAAATACCGCTCTGCCATCATCAGATTCTATTTCAGTTGCAAGAAGGCCTCAGTCTTATACCATTAAAAAACTCTTAGATACTATCCGTGCCGTGACCTAAACAAAACATTTCAAATACAAAATTGAATTTTAAAAAACGTATTCCAAATGCCAAGTGTGGGGTCTTTGGGACTCTTCTTCAATCACTATTGATTTATTCAGTAACACACCAAGAGATTAGCTGGATTCATCTTTGAATAAGGTTGTATTTTAACACCTTTTTAATGTCATGCTGTTTATTCATATATTGCTTAAAATTCAATATTTGCTTCTTTTCGTTTTTATACATTTTAAAAGGTTGCTGAAAATGAACAGAAATAATGTGTGAAATTGCTAAATGAGGCTATTATTTTCCTTTGTTCTATGCTAATGAATTCATTAACAGTTGTTCAGTGATTATCAAGGGTATTCTTTAGTTGTTAGATTAGAAAGATTTTTATCTTATTCTTACTGTGCATCTGCTCATTACATATCTGACAAAAGTAGACAATTTCTCCTGCAGAAAAATAACCCCCAAGCCCCCAAAACACAACCACAAAATGTTCTCATAATTTTCTTGACTCTGATGTGTGTTTGTTTAAACGCTTCAGTTTGCTTTTTGAGACATTTTCCAGAACATCACAATGAACTGTGTAAACATGTCAACAATTGTAAGCAAGGAATGATAATATCAATGCTGTACTTATAACATGCTTGTAAACACTAAGATATGGTTTTGCCAGTTCTATAATTCATGAAATAATCTTTCTACGGAATAGAATAAAACAGACACCTGTTCTACTCTTCTGGATTTACCTACCTTTCCTTTAATTAGTGACAAAATTGCTTATTTTGTACATGGCACTGTTTTTTGTTGCCTACAGATTTTCAACACTTAATAATGAACATGTTCTTTAAAGATATAGCTCATTTCATCCAAAAACCTGGAAGTATTTTGAAATCCAGTTATTAATTAATGATACCTGACATCACATCTACTTGTGAACATATTACAAATATACTTCACTGTTTTAACTGATGGTCCTCTATTTCATAGCCTTTCTTATTCACACTGTCTTTAGACTTATAACCGTTTCTGTCCATGAGCTCTTTGGAGATATGGGATTGTTAGATACTTTTAAGGAACTTTGTACAGGTAGGTCTTGCTTCCTGGTTGAATCTTGTACAGTTTTATAAATTACAGGTGACCTTAGTAGATGACATAATAGGTGACATTTATACTACAGGTTATAGACAACAATTGTCCTTTCTAGAAGGATAATTTGTGCATTACGTGAATGAGAAATGCAAACTGAAGAAAATGAAATGTCATAGAATATTGTCTTCGATACTTTTCAAGTCTCTAGGGATGGTGTGTGGAGTCACAGGTGTAGCTGAAGTATATTGTAGCAAAACTATGAGAGAAACCCATACTGTGGGGTAAGTAAAATTCATATTACCAGGCTTGCATGTGCTTTCATTCTTGCTAGTGTAATAATAATTCTTTAGACTACTCTGTTTTCTCTCTGTTCCTGTTATACAAAGTCTGTAACTGGGTCAAAAGCTAAATGCCATAATCATGTAAATAACCTCATGAGTGGAAAAATAGGAAGGTGAGGATTTAGGACAGTCATTACCCTTTTGAAGGCCATGATAACTCTTAACATTTCTATAAGTAATCCGGGATAACAGCCAGAGCATTCAGTACATGGCAGAGTAAAACCTCTCTTCTCTCTTGCAGTAGCTACTGACAGTATACAGGAACCAGCTACACTTGCCATACTGCCAGTTCCAACCCCTTTACCTGGTGGCATTGCTCTTGCCGCTCATTCTGAGATGCTTCGTAAGGCAAAACAAAGGCTCCTGCCAGCTAGACAAACAAAAAGTAGCCCCATAAGCATACTGTGTGGAGATATACCACATAAATAAATACACTAGGCACCCCTGCTAGTTACGCACCCTTTCCCACCCTGACACCAAAGGGAGCATTTGAAGGCAAGGAGGAGCTTTCTGCCTAGGAGAAAGTGCTGGGTGCTGCGGAAAGAAGGTTCTTCTTGTACATTACTTCCTGCTACGCTATGCAGAACCCACCATGAAAGGTGGTACAAAGGTGTTTATTGCTTGCCATGAGGTGAATTAAAATGTGTTCATTGGATAGTATTCAAGCAGTGTGAGAGAAGGAACAGCAAATTCCGGATTATGTAGTAAGTGACAGAAAATAAGGTTGTTCCTAGAGAACAGCTGCAGTGCTGGGATCCTCTGATTAAATAATTTGCTCGAGGCTTAAGGGGGCCAGGAGCTTTAAACATCATCGACAAATGCCCACTTTTACAGTCTATTTTGGCTTTCAGGATTATGTGTCTTCTATAAAACAGAAGCTGCCATTCAGACGAAAGTGGTGGGCTTAAGGCAGAAATTACGGGTGAGGGCTTCTGTGCTTGTGTTATGTGGGCAGACAGATGAAAGAGCCAGAGAGGTCCCTTCTGGCTTAAAGAGATCTAGGAGCTGAGCATAAAATATTGTGGCTTCCCAAATAAGCTGGGTCAAGTGTGCAGGATAGATCCTGAGGGAGTTTTGAAAGTAGAATGCTGGGGCCTGGCAGGTCAGAAAGGATATCCCTGAAAGAATAAATCAGCGTTGAGCTCCTAACATAAAAATTGTCTGGGAGTATTTGCAAAAATGATCCATGTACTTTAGGTACATTTGCTCCAGATTTTTATCTGTTCTCCAATAAATTTTGAATAGAGATATGATCATAGAGGGTAAATTTTAAACTTTCATGTGCAACTGATATTTTGTTTTAAACTCATGCATACTAAAACAATATAAAACATGTGGGGCACAAGGGCTCCAAAGCCCTTGTTCTCTATGCCAGGGTTTAGATAACCAAATAAATCACACAAGCATCTAGCTTCATTGTTGTGGTTAAGACCAGACATGAAGAATTACTTTATATGAATGTGGTGAGAAAAAATGAAATTTGAACTTCTAACGTAGTCAATAAATTTTGCAATAGTCTAATTTTTCAAGGAATCCTGCCTCAAGCAAGGACCACAATGGGAAAGAGATGTGTATTTTTTTAAAAATCTCTAATGTAATTTATCTGTTTTCTCCATTTAAAGGGTTCATCAGCTCTATAATTGCGCTTGTCCAGTCAAGAACTTGAAGTCATATTACACAACTTCATGTATCTACCTGAGAAATTGTAATGGGCAGATGCCATATAAAACTATCAAAAATCTGCAAATTAAAAATAGAAAATAAAAAATATGTTACATATGTCCCAACAAACAAATTCTAAGGAATAACTATTTGCTCATGGACATGCCATCATTAGAAAACATGTTAATTTCACTAATTATTCTTGTACATATATTTTTTTCCTTCTGTGCTGCAAATGACATGAGGAATGTCTGCGTAAGCAACTAAGATGTGGTTTGAAAGCTGTGCAGTGCTTCTGTGTTTGAATGGGTACTAAGCAGGCTCCATCTATTTTAAGTTGCCACTGTTCTCTCTTTAAAGATGCTCATTTTTCACAACCTTTTAAAATTTAAAATCTTATTTTATCGGGATGTTAGTCTTGATGTGATCACGTCCTATGGATATAGACTTAAAAGTCCACGCTCTGTCAGTGAACACTTCTGACAGACATAAGCTCCAGGTATGATTTCTTGTTAATGCCCTTATATAGGCCAAAACTTAACCACCTCTGTGCAAATGCCTTTATAATTACCAAGCATCAGTGCCAATTGCAAGGCTGGTAATGAAACTGCAGTTATAAGAAGAAAAGAAGTCTTTTGGAACTTTATTTTCAGAAATGTGACCGTAACTGCCATGGTGCAGTTTGAGGCTCTGAAATCTGTTGCATCTTCAAAGGGCTTTACACAAAATAATAAAGGATATTGAATACCAGATTGTGAAGGTGGAAAAAAAATACCGATGAAAACAAAGTGGGTGTTAGTCCCCTTTAACAGTAGCAACATTAGGCTCATCCTGTTTTGTACAGTCATTATGCTAACATGGCCTATTTTTTTCTGCAACACCTTCATACTTTCATGACTAACATGTTCATAGCAGTAAATAAGTTCATGCACTGGAATAATCTTGCTGAACACAAATAACAGCCTATGTTACGGCAGATCCTGGGTTGAGGGAGAGATGATGGGCTATAACCTCTGTCCCTCAAACCCGTGCACACACAGGGACACTGCTACCCATGCACTGGCCAACATCTCTCCTTTCTTTATGCTTTCTTGTCTGTGCCTGGGCTGGATGTAGAAAGCAGAGTATGGCAGGCATGGAGGGAACAGTGGCTGGTGTAGGGGAGAAAAAATATCTTGCCTGTTATGTACGGTTGTAGGAGAAGAGAACTAGGAGCTTCCGGGAGGGGACTTCACAAGGGAGTGAAACAGCCAGCTCTTTCCATTCATACTTCCAGGATCCTTTTCATATAGAGACAGAAACAGCCTGGGCCCTAACAGGGTGTCATCATATTGCTCTGGCTTACTTTTGGAAAAACTTTGCCAGCAGATTAATCAAAATATTGCTCTCAAACTTGGTTTTCAAGAGGAGAGGCAGACTAGCCTAGTGTCACAATTTCAGTCAAATACCACTTTATAACACCCAGTCCAGTAAGACAATAATGGAAATAATTTTGTCCTGTTGCAGGCAAGATTGCCTACCACTAGCCTGTTGCTGGTTCTTCTGAAATCCTTGTTACCTGCGAGTTTTCTCATTCAATCTTTTCAATTGCTTACAGTTTCTGAGATGAAATGTATGACTTTTTTCATTCTTGTTTCCTTAGTGCTTTGCAAGCCCCGTTTGCACACCAATAGCAATTTTCTAAACGTTACTGCTTCCCAAGGACCTCTATCTATCTGAAGAAACGTAAGAAAAAATTTATTTGAAATTTGGTGAGTTTTCATCCTGGTTACCTTTTTTGTGGGCCCATAAATTTATTCCCACAAATATTTGTTCAGGTGTAGTTATGACCATTCTTCCCTCTTTTCAGTGGTTCTTTTTCCCAAATATTAGATCTGTGTTGAAAACTACTTCCATTTGTTTTGCTCTAAACTGCTCACTACTTCTATTGGCTTTGTATAAATCTTTTCTTTTAGGCTGGAGATTTCAAAGCACTGTCCGTGTTTTGTTTTTTTTTTTTTTTTTTTTTTGAAGTGCAAAATCATTTAAATTGGTTTCTTTGGTTCTTTTTTCTCACCCAGCTTTTAAAAAAAAAAAAAAAAGTCTTTTTAAAATATGCATCGAAGTGGAAATTCATGCCTATGATAAAGGAAGCATAAGAAACTGTCTTAAGATTTCCAAACAAAGTTGCAGTGAGGCATAAACATTTTGTTGTGCCCTCAGCAGGATTGGATTTCATTCTAAGCACCAGAGACCTCAGAGCACTTTGAAGACTTGCCACATTTTGTCATTAATCCTTGTGTTTGTGCCTCATAGTTTTCATATCCTCTGTAACTTTATTATCTGTATTTCTCCTTCTATATGCCACGGTCAATAAAATTCATGTGAGAAGTACACTATTTTACCAGCCAGAAATATCACATTGGCTAGAGTAATTTCATGGCACTTGGAAATGCTTATAAGACCTGTGTTCCTGTGCTCACATTGCAGACATGTCTGCTGAGTGAGAAATGCCAGCGTCTCTCCCATGGCAATATACTGGGCTGACACTAAACGAGCTGCAGGATCTTTGGAGACATTGAATAACACAGTCTTACCATATGTCAAGCAGGAATTTGCACAGGTGGGAGAGGAGTGCCATCATCGGAGGTCAAATCCACACCCTGGTTACTTCAGTGGAGCAGTGCATGTTGAGCGTGACAGGTAGAATTGGGCTCAATATCTAACTATTGATTGTGCTGGGCATTCAATTATCAAGACGTAGTTAAATTCCACACAAGAAAATGTCAGCACAACAAATTAGGGATAATTTTAGTTTACTCCAGATATTGGTCTGCATGATTCTCTCTGCTCTTCTTATGTATTTGCAAAAACATATATTTTGCTTCATTATGGTTAACCTCTGAAGTCAGAGGTTGGGTAAGAAGTCAGCTGATAAAGAGCATTCCCTTTCTGCTTGTCCCAGAAGATAAAAGGGATTGTTACATTCATGGTATCCATTATTTTTCCCTGTGAAGGCACCGTAAATTCAACATTGTTACTTAACCACAGCATCACAGAGAAAGAGCAGATGGGTTTTTTAAGGAGAAAAATAATCATTTAGTGTTTAAAAACATATTTTTTTAATCATAAAAAATGTCTGGAAAAATTATGAAAATATGTAAATAGCTACTTGTTATAATAAGCCATATTAAAACTCCCTGAAGTGAGTTAAGACATTATATTTTATCACTGAATTGTGCTTTAATATAGGCTCCCATAAAAACTTGGACTTTTACACTGACTTGAGAAGGATATATGTTATATTTAATAACTCCTGTCAAATAAAGGTACAAACCTAATTAAGCAATAAATCCATAAAAATTGTTACAGACAGTTAAGGAGTGGCTTGCATTTTTATAACAGCAATGGCATATTAAAAGCATTAGCTGTTATAGTATGGCTAGTTGTGCTGATAAATTAGTCATTCTGGCATTTCATGACTAATTTTAATCACTTGGAGCTGCAGAGATGTGATGGGTTTAGAATTTGTGCTAGTATTCTTAAATTCAATGAAAAAAGTTAATCTAAGTATCTGTCCATATTTGTAAGATATTAATTGTAAAAAAATATTTAGTTTTTCTGGTTAAAGCTATTGTTCTCAACACCATCAGCACCTCTGGCTGAAAGAGATCTAGATTTGATACCAGCAAGTTGATATTGAGATAATTAGTTTATAGTTAATAACTTTTTTTAACCAGAGTCAAATAAAGAGGTACATTTGCATAATATCTTAATTTCAGGAATATGACATTAGTTTCACCAATATACTCTGATATGAATGTCAGGAATATGTCTAAGCCTTAGTTCAAAATTTGAATTAAATCAAAGGCAGAGCATTAGTTAGAATTCTTTCCCTGCCCCTTCCCGCCCCACCTTCTCTAATTTAATGACTAGATGGGATAGTTTACTGTTCCTTTTTCTTTCTTTGTTTGTAGGAAAACCTATTAGTTATGGGCCTTTTCTTATTGTGGGCTAATCACATTGAAGAGTGCACACCTCCTATTTATTTCCCTGGCAAGCAGGGAATTACACACACTGCAGATAGTGGATTCCTTGTTTCTAGCGCTAGCCAATTTAATGGTCTTAGGGGAGCTGGAGAGTGCCATCAAGGGACCAAAAGGTGATAGTCAGTTTGGGGCTAATGACCTCTTCTGGGGTCATGAACAGAATTAGGTAAATCAGAGAGGCTGCTGGTAGTTAGCAAGGGAGGGAGGAAGATGGTTAGGCTGGCAGAGAATCACAAGCAGCCCTGAGGATCACCTAGTCTCACCTCAGAGCGGGACTTCACTGTTAAATGGCAATTGTGCTATTGCATTTAAACCAGCAAAGAGCTGTGGTGAAACCTCTGTATTGTTCTGGGCTGACACAGTGCTATCTTTCCTAAAATAGTGTTATTTCAGAGGTTTCTTTATGTTAATCATACGCCCGTAAGCCACTGCTTAACTGAATAAACGACACCGAGCAATAAATTCAAAAGCTGTAAAAAAGAATCTGTCACATATCCTGTGGTATGTCTATTCCTGCAATGCTTCTAACAGTGAGGAAGAGCCAGGTGGTGTTTTGATTTCTGCCAGATAAACACTATATGCAGCTGGTTTAGCCTATGATCTTAAATATGTGAATGTGACTTGCAACTGTTGCAATATAGTTAGTGATAAGACTTTATACCCCTGCAGCGCATTCCAAGTGGAGATATAAGTCCCCTTACAGGTGTTAATGAATTAAAGTCTAAACCACCATTAACTGACACAGAACCATTGTATTCCTCTTGAAAAAGAGTCTGTGATACCTATTATTTTAAAATAAATAGTACACAGTTGGTTTATTCATTGTTCTCATCAGCTGAAAAAAGCTAATAAACACTATGGGCCAGCTTTATTTATATCTCTTTTAGAGCAAGGGCCTGCATTTGCTCATGAATGTCACAGGTGAAAATCAAACTTCTGCAGAGAGGTCATGAAGCTTTCAGGATTTGTTAGACTCTCGAAGAAAATCTGGTGTAAAAGCTAACAAATATGTAGGATTTCTCACGCGAGGTAGAAAGAACTACAGAAGTTGAGACCAGGTCCTTCATTCTTGAGGAAAAGCAACTGAAACATTTTCTTTTAGAAATGGTTTCTGTATGAATTTCCCCCATAGAGTCAAATATTTTTAAAATTGTATCTTTTTTTTTCTTTTCCTTGAGTACATTCTCTCCCTTTTCCACCAAATTTGAGTGCGGTAAGAATTTAAAGGAAATTAAGGCTGTGAGTTTGTGCTACATTATATTCTTCTACACTTCTTTACTTGTATGAAGTGACCCCGTTTAAAAGCAGAGCTGTTGGGAGTGAGTCATCGTGTAGCCTACAGCACCCCACTGCTTCTGACACTGTGGAAGTTAGTTGAAGAGGGGAGCTAACAGAAAAGAGGGAGCTGGAAAACAGAAGCTCAAGTTCTCCCTGGATTAGTGTGTCTGCAGGTAGTATCATTCACGTTGCAACTGATTATCAAACTTATTTTATAGATGATTTGTGAGTTATACCTACAGAAAGTGTGGGTATATGCCAGATATGTATTCAAATAACTCCGTACTACTCTAATATCAACTAATTCTTCCATACACTGGCATGTATAGATCATGGTAGCGGATGAAGGATTTCATGGCTGTACCATGGTAATAAGGCTGAATTTCATGGTTTGTCAGCTTGTCAAGGATTAGCAAGACTGATATAAAATTACTGGAGAAGCTGTAGTGTAGTAAAAGAAGGAAATCTCCTCAAATTGTTTTAAGATGTTTTAAATACAGGGAAATGGTTTTTGCATTACCTTTTCTTTTCTAGAAATTGCTAATATTCTTATTAAAGAGACTCAATTTGTCTCGCAATAACAAAAGTTATTTGTCATTCAGATATGGATCATTCAAATATGGACAGTAAAGTCAGAGAAAGACATAAAAAAACAATCAGTCCAGACACAGGATAATCAGAATATATTTTCTTCATAGTCATCCTTGGATGATATTTACCCAGTACAGAGCATTAGTTCATGCATGTCTAAGTGGAACTTAATTAGAATTTACCTGGAATGTGTAATTGCCTTCATGAAAGCAATTTCCATGGGGGCAAATCTCATTGGTCTTTGTTTTGTGCTCAAGAAATTCCTAAGCAGACTTTCCAGAGTGTAATTTCAGGGTTTTTCTTTCCTTATTAGTCCTATCCTCCACTTAACAAGGCATTTTAAAACACCTGTCCACTGTTGAATGGTCCATGGACAAATATTTTATGTATCTCAGTTTTACTATGTGTATGACTAGCCCATGTCGCCCACGTAAACTATACATTACGGTGCTACCGCATGGACTCTCATGTTTTGAAACACAGTTTTCTTATCAGAAAAATGGTGTAAAGAAATATTATTCATGTGTATAGACTGAGGAGAGAACTGATATTTTATTAAGTCTCTTCTTAAACTGTTATGTGTCCTTTTTTTATGTGGTCTAAATCTTAAAACCAATATATTTTTATGGTCTTCTGGTTAACGCAATTGCAAAGTTTCTAGTTAGTTTCTGTCAGGCTTCTTATACCTGGTACAAGCACAAAATATCCTTACAAAGACCATGGCATATTCTTATATTCTTTAAAATTTATCCATCCAAAAATGTTTTTGAATCTGAAAGTCTATCTGTATGTTTTGCATTGTTATTCATTGTTGGCTAAGCGACCAACAGTTCAGGAATTTATGCCAGCAGATGTATTCACAACCTGGTTGCCAGATGCTCAAACAGCACTTCACTTTTGCTGCCTGAAGGTTAACTCCATGACCCTATGGAGATGTTTACAAGGTTTTTAAAGGGCTCACAGGAATTTGGGATCTCAGAAAGGAACTTGTACATAACTAGGAGGCTGCTGAGGAAATCAGGGATGTATATAGACTGAGAGAGAGTAAATAAGTTGGCGTGGATGGAAGCTGAAACGCATCCTCAGAAGAGGCGATGAGGATCACCACCTGAACTATTTCATTTCTGCATTTTTGCTTTTCTGATCTGCATTGTTTTACTTTACAGACTCTCTCACAGGTCTATATCAATTTTCTTAGCAAAAGAGAGGTAAAGTCACACAGCTGTCCTTCGTCAAGCTGGGCCTTGATTAGTCAACTGGACTCTTGGACGTTACAGTGCTAGAAAGCAGGCAAAGGGTTAAAGTGTGGATAATCACATGCTAGCGCTGCAGCCCATTTCCTGGGCTTGTTTACTTTACTGATATGTATGTAGGCAGCTGTCTGCCAAAGCTGTAGCTTTTCCATAAAGTCATATTTATCTGTAGGATAATGAATCAGACAGAAAATCAATGCGACATTTCAAATATGGCCTCATTAGTGCCCTTGTTTAGTGTCAGGAAAAAATTATCCAGCGAGTTGCTCAGCATTTCTCTTCTCTCTTCCTGGAATTGTGTTTTCCTTGCCTTATTGCCTTTACACACGGTGTTGAATTTGATTCTAGCCACTAACTCTATGTTCCTTAGCTTACTCTACTCTATGGTTATGATCTTTGACTGGCTATTTCTTTATTTGTCCCACAGATTTATTAATTTGCTTCTGCTCCTCTGAGTTGCATAAGCTGCTTTCTCATCCCACACTCTTTCTGCAGAGTCGCTGTGGACTTTGCTGCACTCCCCAAGTCCCACGCGGTGGGAGAACTGTAAGAGAACAGTGCTGTTTACTCATATGATTTTTTTACCTCTTCACATAACTTACTATTTGTGTTTACAAATGCACTCTGCCTCTGATCTCCCCAGTCCTGGTTCTTTGTGTTCTTACGCTTCAGATGTTTTGTGTCATTTACCATTTCTTGCAGTCTAAGAGAACAGAATCATTTCCTTTGAAGTGATTCCGGATTAAAGCAATTCACACCTGTCTCTTCATCTTTGTCAGTCATTTGTTGCCACCCCTACCCTGCCATCTCTGTTTTTCTCAGCCCGGTTGTTTTTTTCAGCTTGGTTGTTTTATGGTGATGCACCAGAAGTTCAATAGCAGAACTGATCTGGACTACAAATAACTTCATTTTATTTTATGTGAAGCAGGCTTCATTAGCAGTCGTGTTGCACAGTACTGTTGATGATCTTCTACAACAATATGAAAGAACGAGCAAAATGGTGGGAGCCTGATACTGATGAGAAAGGATAACAGTGAACAATCAGTGCAGTAGCGTAAGTAGGCATTGCCATCAGGGAAGCATCACTTTGTATAAATAACTTTCTCTTTATATTTTTTAAATGACTGTATAAAGTACATAAGTCTTGTGGTATCTGCCTTATGTAGGTAAGTATGCAAAACCCGTTAGTGGAAACTGAAACTTGGGTAGCAATAGTCAGATTTTCCAGTTCGGAGTTTCAACACGTAAGTTTCACTTTTGCCTCCTTCTTCTCTTTGCTTCTTTACTGTCACAACTTCCAACTGGTTTTGCAGTCTTTAATTTCTACTATATTTTATAATACATCCTACCTGATTTTTAGTAGATTTGCTACAGGCAAAAAAGCAAGGACATTTTTATTAAATGTTCCTTGTCACCCACAAAAGCTGCTTTCTTGGTCATCTTGCTTTTAAAGCACAAAGCCTATGGAAACCGTATGTTCCATACTTGGCTTCAAAATAACTGTTGAGTACAAGAGAACCAAATAGACAGTCACGAAGTGGAACATGGAAAGTGACACTGTTTTAGGTTTCTTGGATCCCATGACCTCACAGTTCAACTTCTTGGAACAGCTATACAAGAGACAGGAAAGCCTTCCGAGCTGTAGGACCTACTGGAAAAGCAAAAGCAGATCAGTCCTTCATCCAGAATGATACTTGAATTAACCCTTTGGGGTTTTTTTTAATTATTTTAAAGAAAATGAAGGTATGGATGTCAAAAACCTTTTCAGCTATAATTGTCTAAATTTAGTAGTGGCTATGTATTTGTCTCCTCATTAATTTGAATTTTAAAAGATTCTTCATCTAGCACACACATGATTTGTATTTGGGAATTTTTAAGTCATACGTTAGGGTGTCTTTCAGCAATGTATGATTGATGGCGTGTTTCTGCATCTGTGTACCTATGAGCTGTTTTTAAAAAAGTTCTCTCTTCAGATTGCTATTATTATGGTATTGTTTTTAAGTTAACTCATCCTTTTCAATCTAAAATTTCTAAAGCATGCATGAAATAATGAATAGAGGTACAAACTCCCCATTTTTGGAAGCACTGTACCTGAAAATTCAGAATACTGTTGACAATTGGTAGTAATAATTTCTATTTGGAAATGTACATAAATCAAGCTATGTCTTCAGGTGTCATAAATCCGTGAAGCTCCACATAGCTCATAACTACATTCAAATTGTAACAGGTATCATCTGGGGGTTAGTCCCACTTTATTAATTGCATATAGTGTTCTTCAGACTGTATCTCATTGTATTTTTTTTTACAGTCCATTGAGTAAATATGTAATAATCTGAACATTTCCTTTATTGCATTGTTTCATTTCTGAAACCAACTATTTTAGCAAACAGATTTCTCATGTTCTTCCTTCTAATCTGAGCCATTTTTGTGTCCAGATACTTGAAGTGAAACCTTGGCTACATTGAAGTCCATCAGAAATTCAACTTGAAACCACAACTGCAGTTCTCTTGCTTTTCATATCTTACTTACAGTATAAACTTTCTAATAAGGGTAAACTCTCTCCAGGTATTTATTCCAATATTTCAAAATGTCCATGAGGACTGGAAAAGGGAGTTGTTTTTTACTGGAAGTGTGCACACAGTGCTGGGTATCAGTGCTACAATTTTGGCTGACTTAAGACGTGATTTCTATTCCAGTGTTTTTGTGCATGGTAAAAATCCAGTCCTTTTATGTGTGGGCACAGCTGGTAATTATGTGGGGTAAGACAATGTTTAATATGAAAGCAGTGATACAGTAGCCACTGAGTTACTAAATTGGTGTTTACATAATGCTATGCTGAACCCAGTCACTTTTATTTAGGAAGTACCATGAGATTAACATAGTGACCATCTTGGCAACATCATTTTAAAACATCAGGTTACCAACTGTATATTACTTGCTATTTTTGAGATTCTTTCATGCTAAGTTCTTATAATAAAGGAATTGTCTTCGTTTTCCTTCCTTTCATAGAAATACATACTCTTACCACATTAAATGTCATTAAATATCCATTGTCTCCTCTGGGTAGCCATTCCGTGAAATTAATGTTTGTCAAATTCATTGTCTGATAATTATTTCACTTTTTATGAATTATATAGCATTTCTTATTTTTTCAGATAACTTGATTTTTTTTTAAAATAACTTAACATTTTCTTTTTTGTTTGTTTGTTTGTTCTTCACCATCAGTACAGCCATTTCAAATACAAAACATGAAAAAAATATATTTTTTTCTCACATATTATGAAAAGAGCCGTCTTTTGTTGAGCGGAGCTGTTTAACGTCTTTGTTGGCAACATGAACAGTGGGATTGAGTGCACCCTCAGCAAATTTGCTTATGACACCAAGCTGCTTGGTGTGGTTGACACGCTGGAGGGAAGGGATACCATCCAGTGGGACCTGGACAGGCTTAAGATGTGGGCCGTGCAAACCTCATGAAGTTCAACAAAGCCAAGTGCAGGGTCCTGCACATGGGTTGGGGCAATCCCAAACACAGATACAGGCTGAGCGGAGAATGGATTGAGAGCAGCCCTGAGGAGAAGGACTTGGAGGTTTTGGTGGATGAGAAGCTCAACATGAGCCAGCAATGTGCGCTTGCAGCCCAGAAAGCCAGCTGCATCCTGGGCTTCATCCAAAGAAGCATGGCCAGCAGGTCACGGGAGGTGATTCCGCCCCTCTACTCTGCTCTCATGGGACCCCACCTGGAATACTGTGTCCAACTCTGGAGCCTCCAACAGAAGAAGCACATGGACCTGTTGGAGTGAGTCCAGAGGAGGGCCACGAAGATGATCAGAGGGCTGGAGCACCTCTCCTATGAGGACAGGCTGAGAGAGCTGGGGTTGTTCAGCCTCTGGAAGAGAAGGCTCTGGGGAGACCTTATAGCAGCCTTCCAGTACCTAAAGGGGGCCTAAAGGAAAGATGGAGAGTTTTAGGAATAAATTCTTTACTCTGAGGGTGGAGAGACATTGGAACAGGTTGCCCATAGAAGCTGTGCATGCCCCATCCCTGGAGGTGTTCAAGGCCAGGCTGGATGGGGTTTTGAGTAACCTGGTCTAGTGGAAGGTGTCCCTGGCCATGTCAGGGGGGTCGGAACTAGGTGATCTTTAATGTCCCTTCCAACCTAAACCATTTTATGATTCTATGATATTGTCCCTCCCCCTCCCTTTTTTTAAACTGCTAATTTCATTGCCTTAAAGTATCAGTGAGCTAAAATAATTTATTTGAATAGTTTTTGTTAATGTATGTAACTGCTTCTTTTATAGGAATGTTACACTACTGTATTGGTTTAACTTTGTAGCATTTGTTTTATTTCAGTTTCTCATATCAGCATTACTTACTGTGAAAGCACAGCTTGGAAAAAACACAGAAGGTTACCTATAATTCTGTATAATAAGGTGTTACATTTGTTACAAATGTATAGCTAAAATTTCTAGTAAGTTGACATGCGGAGAAATAGACGCAAACCCATTTTCAGACATAGATGAATGCAGAGCTCAAAAGATCTGTCTGGGAAGAAATACCGACTGTTTATGTTTTACTTTCTTTGACACATCGGATCTACTGGGTAAAAGAAATTGGATGTAAATTTCAATTTCTGCATGATAGGCTTTTATCCATGAGCTGCATATAAAGTGGTTTGCTTTACATGCATGGGCAAAGAAATTTGAAAAGTAAGACAAGTCAATCTGCCTGCAAAATAATTTATTTTACACTGGATTTATAGCAGAGCAAATCTGTTAACTTCATTTGGCTCAGTTCCAGATTTCTACTAATGTGCAATGAGTAGCAAGCTCAAACTAGGTGTTATTAATATGGAAAAGACTATGCTAACAAGTAAGACGCTATTGTACTGAATAGAAAGTGAATATTCTCACTAAGTCAATGTAAGCAGAATACCCAGGCAAAGCATTGTGGTTTTCCTTCCGGGAATGCTGGCTCCTGACACTGCACTTTTCAAACAACACGTACTCAGAGAGGCTGTGAAAGTAGAGTAGATTATTTTCAATGCCAATAGACAGAGATCTGAATAGCTTAATTCCCAGAGCAGCACTTCTATTCTCCCTCACAAGAAGCATGGCATGAGGGCAACATTAACTGAGCCAAACTGAAGTCATACTGTAAGGGAAGCTTCTGATGATCTCCATCCCATCCAAAGATTTGGATTTGTGTAATAGAAAGCATATAATAATTGGAGAAGGAAAAGATTAATAAGCTACCTTTTCCACCTCCTACCTTTTAGTAGATTCTCTAGTGCTTTAATATCAAGGTTTAGGTAACTGATTATATTTGTTTTTTGTAAAGGTATTTCACTGCAATTATATTGACACTTAGGTAACCGGGGATTTTTTTCTTTTTTATTCAAAATATAGTATTGAGGAATAAATACAAATGAGGAAAAATCTTTTTTCTTTATATGCCAAATCACCAGTAAGTTTTGATGTTATTAATAATTGGGCCTTTTTATATTGGTGGTATTATTATTATTATTATTATTATTATTATTATTATTATTATTATTATTGTGCTGCATTTCACTTTGTACTCTCTAATTCAGAGGTTTTTATTACCTCTTCTCAATACTCTAATTTAAGAATTGATGACCATGAAGAATACATAATAATCAAGGTCCAAAGCAAGGAACACGAGCAGTATACTTATAATTACTCACTGCATAAAAAAATTGCTGAAGCTATAAACTGCTTTTCTTAGAATACAGTGTGGTTTCCATAGATAACAGTTTGGAGATAGAAAAGAAAATACTGATTTTTTGTGTCCTTTTTTGTTTTTTTTTTAATCAGTAGCATAGGAAATGTTAAACTGGCCATTAGTCTTCACTAAATCTGTTAATAGAAGGAAATAAAATAGTCAATAGAGAAGGCATAGGAACTTTGATAAATAACCTGTTTCAAAAGAAAACACACTTTTTCAAGCTGTTCTATTGGGCACCTTTTAAGTTATATTTTTAAAACAGATTTTTCTTATTCTTATTGATGCCTGCTCAGAAGTACCCTATTCTTTGTCACTGTTTAATTTATCACAGAGAAATTTATTTGGATGTTCTGCTCAAAAGAAACAATGATTAAAGTAGCTCTGACCTTAACTGCACTAAAACAAGCATGAGCAGCATTTTCCAAAACTGTTGCTCAAGTGTCTGATTTTAGGAGGTCAACTAAGATACCGTAAAACAACATAATTTCAGTGGAACCCTCAGCACTTCCTTTAATTTTTGCACTATTAATGCATCTAAAATGCAGTTCCCCTGTAATTCAGTGACTGAAGATAGGTTGAAAAATCTTACAGCAATAAAAATCATTGCTTCAACCCCTGCAGTCCATAGGGTTATGTACATCGTGGGACTGCACGTATCGGAGGGTTCCTCAAGACAATTTGCTTTTGCAGTGTTTGTGGTCTTGGGCAAGGCAATGTATATTTATAAACAATCACATCAACGGACCCGAATTAAAAGAGTTCTTCATGTACTTTGATGGCAACAGAAAGAGGTGTCTAAAGTAATCTAGAAGGAAATTTGACCTCAGCAAGAGTAGCACTGTAAGGATAACGTCTTACAGTCAATACCTTGTGTTTTGTGATGAGTACCTTATGTACTAACCTATGGGAGCAGGGAAATGGAGCCTCCCGTTATTGCAGAAGTACTCCATACAATGATTTGTCTCGATGGGTGGGTAGATACATGATAATTAGAAAGACCACCATCAGCTGACATGTATGAAAACAGGTGCCACCTTTTTGCATCGTTATCTACAAAATATCATGTACAATAAAGTTGCAGTTGTTATTTATCAAAATTGGCCTCTTGCACACAATTTTTTTCTTATGCAGATCCTAACAATCTCCAGGGGAGATTTCAACAGCAGCTGCTACTTCTAATACTGTAAGCAAGGAAGGAAGATGCTTTTGGCAGTGAATGTGAATGATTAGCTCAGGATGTAATTTGTATCTCAGAATTGTTTTGATAGCTCAGCACTTTCTTGGGTATTTATCTTTCCCAAATGAAATAACAGTCTTTTCAACTTCAAATAAGTCCTGTCTATCTTGGAGTTACAGAAATGATATCATGCAAAATTCAACATTGCCACTGCTCATATATTAAAACTTACTAATCAACAAAATATTTAAAACAGAAATTCAAACTCTCAAACTTCTACTTAAATAATCTTTTAAATATTCACAGATGTACGAGTCTAAGAAAAGCACACTAGAGCCAAATCAGTTTTACAAACATTGTCATCTATTGTGCTTTGTGCCTTATAGATTCCTCCAGCTTGTTCTTTCAGGCCTACTGAGACAAGTGATTGTCATTACTCTTTGTACACTTGGACGATATTTAGGCCAACAGATTATTGGACCTTGTGACAAAATGTAAGCTAGTTGAAAAAGGTGGTTTCTTCCTTCTTTATGCAGGTGAGAGTGGTACCATGCAACTGAATCAGTGGAGAAAAAGAAACAATCTCAAGTGGCACAATCAGCAAATTTATTTCTTACTTTGGACAAAAGCAAAACAAGGAGTGGGAACTCCAACTGTGGTAGCCTGGTTTTTTTCGTCGTTACATGGCCCACTTCACTCCAAGTTGCAATCCCTTTGATTCTCCTAGATCTGTGGTTTCTGTTGACCTTTTGTTCATGCCTGCCAACACCACCTTTCTTTCAAAGAAGTGAAATGTTGATCAGGACAAATTTAGTTTTTCACAATAGAAAATTACCTTAGAAGTACTAAAATTACTTCTTTCTTGACTGACCTTTTTTTTCTTTTCTTTTCCTTTTTTCCTGACCTGCTTTGGCTTCATGCAATAGAATACAAGTCAGGAAGCAACAGCCATGTGGAAATGTCATTGGCAGTTCCCTGTGCTGACTGATGACAAAGAAATAGCAATAGCTTTCTTAAATACATAAGTAAAAAAATTGTTTACCATATTTCCTTAAAAAACTTTGTTTCTTAAGCATAATAATATTCAGCACTCTCAGAAATGTTCATTTATGAGGAAAAATTGTCATTCTCACTGAATTTGTTGCCTACATTTTTGGTGTCACTTTTTTTTTTCCTTAGAGTTTGCTGCAGGGATATGAGACAGGATATTCTTTCACTAAACAATTTTCACCTGCAGTTGTTGACCCTGCAGGACTAGAATAACCTTACCTGGTAAAATAATTTCAGCTGAAAGCTCACAATTGGCATTTGTAATTTTTAAGGGATGATTCATAAGGTTTGATAGAGGAGATATTTTACCCCTAGAGTGGTAGTCTTGAGAGACTTTAAACTTCCAGCTCAGACCAGGGCCAGCAATGTTAAACTATACTTAAAGTTCAGTTTGGTTGGGTTTTTTTAAACTCTGCTTTTCATCTCTGTAAGAAATTAGATAACAGCAGTACCTAAATTTTAAGTTAGGTGTATTTGCGTTGATGTGTTCCAAAAAACCTGACAAAAATGAAATGTGACATGCATGTGAAACAGTGGCTCAATTATATCAAGCAAATACCACCAGTGGCTGTAAATTATAATTTAGTTCCCACTAAATCTGATAAGAGACCATATAAGTTAATCTGATTACATGCAACCATGTGTTTCTTTAATAATCCTTTCCTTGATAGCTGTGATGGATGAGGGTTAGAAGTAGAGAAGAGCACTACCTGCAAAAGTTCTTGCCGTCCTAAAACTAGTTGGCCTAATTTTAGTGGCCTAAATTGCCTCTGTTTAAGTCATATGCTTTCTTAGGGACTGTAGTTGAAGAGTATCTCAAGAAGAACTAAAGAAATGTACATTGTGCATGCTAAAAAACAAATAGGATACTTCTTTGAATTATTTCCAACTGGGAAATAGGAAAATAAGTTTACGAAACTGATTCAAATTATTCCGTCATGTCTCGAAATAAAATGGTGCTGTATAGCTAAATAAGGACCAATCTCAGTATTTTATTATGTAAGGAGTAGCATATCAATGATTACTGAACAGAAATAAGTGTTATAAGAGATGTACGTAACTTTAATTCCTTCTGTGATCCATCTGCTTGTTCTTGATTTACCTTGACAACTAGCTTAAGTAACTATTTTACAAGATAGTGTGTCAGGACTGGTGCAGTTCGTGGAGGCGAGGGAAAGCTGCAGAAGTCCCTGTGGATGTAGCCTGCAATAACCTGTGCTACTTTAATGCTAGGGCTGAAAGGAGAAAGTGTGGAAGAGAGAATGGGCTTCTCTCACTCCTACCAGTTCTCCTGTAAAATGCAAGTAAATTGCTTAGGCCTTTTAGCTCAAACTAGACTTTGATCTTTCAGCATTTTTTGNACCCCCCTTAGGTAATTATTTTGATTTCTTTTTGAACAATACAATCAGAAGTCATAAGAAGCATGAGATTAAGTAGAAACTTTTTCCTTCTTTTAAAGTCTGAACCAGAGGGAGGACAGGAGACTACATTCTAAACTCATGCACCCAGAGACTGCTCCCAAATCCCTGAATCTCTGACAAGAGTCAGGCTCTTCCTGGGTTGAGACCTACTGATGCACACTGGTGGTCTTCTCATCTCTTCACACACACACGCACTCACACAAGCACTCACAGTTTTCATGGAAAGAAAACCAAAGCCTGGGTGTTGTGGTTTAAACCCAGCCAGCAACTGGGACCACGCAGCCGC
>VYXH01007239.1:105945-128578 GCA_013397275.1 Burhinus bistriatus | reverse complement strand
AAAAAAAATCATGGGTTGAGATAAAAACAGTTTAATAGAACAATGATGGAAAAGGAAAATAACAGTAATAATAATGGTAAAAGAATATACAAGACACAAGTCACTCTCACTACCTGGTGAATTTGTTGCCCAGCCTGTTCCCAAACATTGACTGCAGATTCCCACCCTCTGGCCAACCCCTATTTATATGCTGGGCAAGATGTCTGTGGTAGAGAATATTCCGTTAGCCAACTTGTTCTGCCTATGCTCCCTCTCAGCTTCTATGGGAAGCTGGAAAAAGTCCTTGAATACTGTGAACATCACCTAGCAACAGCTAAAACACTATGCATTATTGACATTCCTTTCATACCAAATCTGAAACCTAGCAGCCACTAGAAAGAATATTAACTCTGTCCCAGCTGAAACCAGGACAGTGGTCAACAAGGTTGTTTACAACATCCTCCCATTTATTTCCTGAATCCCTATAACAAGCAGGATACACAGCCATGCCTTAAGTCATACATGTTGCATAGTTCATGTGTAATACAGGTACTTTACTATGTTTATTAAACATGTATAAAATATATAGTAGTTTATCCTTGATTGGAAGTTAATATAATATTCTGTTAAACAAAGAAGAAAAATCATAGCTTTGTGCTAATCTGGGAATAGAACATGTACAAGTTTTGGCTTTCTGAGTTGGTATGTATAGGGACTGGACACTGTACATGTGTCTGTACGCAATACCTGCAAAGCTAAACTGTATTAATGACAAAATCCTGGCAATAGCTCTGTAGTATGGTTGATACATTTTTATAGAACCAACATTTAACAATAGAGCAAAACTTTCAAAATATGGGTTAGAATAACCTTAGTTGAAAAATGATTATGTGAAGTAGATATGAATAGACATTTGTAAGAGTTGCTTCTTCCCAAGATGATATCTTTAAAATAATCTTGTCTTACCAAGTGGAAGAAGATAATGATAGCTGCTTTGTAATAATGCTTACTTTGATTTTCGCAAGAAAGTGTTAACTCAGGGCTTATTTGTTTTCTGATGTGCAGATGAACAATTTACTTGAAGCAAATGCTAACAGATCTGTTCAGGGGAATACATCTCACAAAGGTTTACCTGAAAATCAATGGGTTACTAATCAGCCTGTTCTTTCACTCTAAAAACCAAAAAACAGTGGAAGTCTCTAGCAGTAGGGGAAGTGGTTCTTTCAACTCACCTTCTGAAAAAGTGAAGGGGTAGAATGAAGGGATCTAGCTGTATGGCCATGCCTGCAGTAGAGTGACGGTTGCATTGTTAAGATGATCATTATCCAAGCATAACCAAATCTTTTGAGATTCCACTCTTTGATGCAAAATTCCAGCCCTGAACCTGTCTCTCCCTCTCCAATTGCCAAAGGCAGGAGATATGCTATGGTGCACAATTCTTCCAGCATCAGTCAACTCTTAAACTGGTTAAAAAGTATTATAAAAATACAGCTTTTTGTTAACATCCTTTTTACTCATGAAAGTGTTGTTCCTTTCACAGTTTCCAGCAGGTCTTACAAGTGTTAGTGTCAGAGCCCCGTAGGCCAATATTTTAAAGTTAGAGCCTTAGAATTGTAAAATAGCATGCTGAAATATATGAGAATGATTGAAGACTTTTCAGTTTTCTAGTAAAGAAAATTACCTAGAGATTTCTGAGTACTGGTAAGTAATGAAATTGAACTGTGGCAGTTAAGAAAAATGTTTTTAGGCATTACGTTATATGATAAAGTAGCTGCAGTCACTAAGATACATATCAAACCTCTAACTGCAACTGCAAGGGATTGGATGGATTGATTCCTTCATTAAGGTTCCCTTTTCCCATTTGGTTTTCAGCTCATGTCTGAGGAAAGACAAGAAAAGATCCCTTTTTCCTGTGTGATATATGGAAAGGTGGGTCTTCTAAGGGACTAAACAGCATTGTGCCCAGGTGGTCCAGCTCTCCTGCAGGGTGAGAGGGTGACGAGGTGAAAAGAACATGCCATCCTTCTGGAAAACAGTGGGGAAAAGATGGTGGTATGGGGTGCAGAGCTGGAGGTCACCTCTCTTCCTCTTTGTAGGTGGCATAGAGCAGAGCCTCACTGGACGGTGGAAGGCACAGTTCATGTCTATGTTCATCCAAAAATCTACATGTCTGTATTCTTTGTTTATATAGGAGACAATTTATTCTAAATAGCTCTCTCACAGAGGGATTTAATGCACAGCGTAGTGTTGAACACTGAGCAAAAGCCGTAGACATGTTTGTTCCTACGGATTGCCTCAAAGCTGCCTTTTGCATACAGTGTAGTGTGGAATGCAATAGAAATCGACATACACGATTTATTCTTAGGGTACATCACAGTCTCTAGCACATAGTGTGCTTTTGAGTACCACAGAAAAGCTTAAGCGTAGACAATCATTTTTGTCTCCAGGGGAAGGCTTGAACTGAGGCTGGAGCCACGTACAGCATAATAGAAAGACAAAAAAAAAGGTGCAGAGACCCCTCTTTGTATGAGGCACTGAATGAGACAGGAATTATATTAAAGAGTGATCAAGGATGACATCCTGTATCTCAGCATACTTGCACATCACACTGCAGTTCCACAAGGTGTAGAGACCCCATCTGGCAGATGACACAGGAGGCCTCCTCCAGTCCCTGCTGCTACTGTCATTTAGCTCATGTTCTTTGTATACAGATACTCTTTAATGCTATAACTCCCTAACCCAACTAAAAAAGATGGATGGCTTGCTGCGCATGAAGGATTGAAGTGACTCAGATCATAGGATAATTCAGATTGGAAGGGATCCCTTGAAGTCTAATCCAACCTCTCTCTCAAAGCAGGATCCAGGGGTCAGATCACACCTAGTTACTCAGGGCTTTATCCAGTCTAGTTTTGACTCCAGTAGGTCCCAGAACTGTAACAGGGGAGGAAGCAGGGTCAGAACAGAGGAGAGGAAAACTGAGGAAGAAAGGGAAGAAGAAAAAGCAGAGGAGGTAGTGAACCTCTTTTTCTGGCGTATATGCAGCAAGTGCAAATACACATAAGAAGTACACATTGCCAATACTGGCAACCGTACAATGTATCTCCAGTGAATACATAATACCAGGGTAGAAGGGAAAGGGCAAAGTGAATCCTTTCTCTAATAATTACTTTAAATTAAGGTATGTTAAATCGATGAGCTGAAGATGAGTGATGGGTGTCTGTTATGCCATCAGTTACGTTCATGAAATAACTGATGTATTTTAAGCCTAGGCATATGTATTTATGCATATATATGTAAAGAATAGTACATGAATGATGGTTAATTTTAATATCTGACTTATTTACATAAACCAGTGAAATTCAGAAATTATCTAGAGTGCACACGATAGGGAAGTTTATATGAGAGCAACCACAGAACTTGCTGAGTAGATTGAAAAGCTCTGCCCCAGGTAGTTAGCACGTGATGGTTAGGCTGCAAGGAGTTGATCACAATGAAGGAGAGAAACATGCAGGAATGATAACTTACAAGTATAAGGTGAAATGAAGCATTCCAGAAGGTATACATGATCTTTAGTAGGGCAGTAAGTCAGAGTACAGCTGAATATGAGTATGAGAGGTACTGCTGTGCTACAATTCATCCTGGATGCCTAATTGTTTTACAGGGGATATAAATAATCTGTTGTTTTATAAATATATGGGGGATATTCTCAGTGTCTAACTGACATGCCCTGAATCCCTATTTTTTTTCCTCGTTCTTTTGTTTCTAGGAGACTAGCCAAATTACATATACATTTTAATTATGTATTTAATCCTAGGTGATGTTTTACAATTATACAGCTATCAATAAACATCTTCAATGAGTACAGTATGATTTATAGTAATTTGCTTATAGATAGATCTGCTACTGGCTAAACCGTGTTCTTTAGAATGCAACTGGATGCCTAGAAGGAGTTTTGAATTCTCAGAGGCTGCCTGTGACATTCAGCTTTTTGCAAAATCAGGCTGCATTTGACAAGTTATGGAACAAAAAACCCCAACAACAACAACAAAAATAGCTCAAAAAAAACAATAAAAGCAGCTCCATATATGACTTCTATGCTAGACCTTACAATGATGGAAATAATAATGATGAGATATGTTAACTTGGCAATTATTCGAAAAAACCTTTTAAGACTAGCCAGAGAGTTCATGTGGCGAAGGAACACTTGTGATAGGAACAATTGCAACTAAAAGCATTGGCAGATTGATTGTACAAAAGGATGTTGAGACCTTAAAAGGATAGTTTTAGTGCCATGGACTTTAATTCATCTAACCACAGCCAGTTCCAACAGGTAGGCATTAAGTAAATGCACACCAGTTGCTACCTAACCTGTGAATCTGTAGTACTCAGATGCTTCTTCTTCTGATCTCTAAACTTTGCCCAGCTTTCATGAACCATCTTTTGTGTAATAACAGTAGTTCACCTAATACAAATTTTCAGGCTTTCCTTATTTTCCTTACATTAATACTGTGTGAGAACTACTATTACTTTCTTTAGGAAGGCAGGTGCAACAAATATAACTTCAAAAGTTCTATTGGTAGTTATTATTATCAAAAGCCTAAGGAATATGTTGAATTTAAATAGTGAAGACAGATCACAATATCCAAGCAACAGAGTCATACTAGCCAGAGACTCACAGAAATGAGGGTCGTCAAATCCTCATCCTCTGCCCATAGGCAGAATGTGCTATTCATAGCTCATGCCATGCCTGACAGGAGCTTGTCCAATCTGTCCTTAGAGATCTCCAGTGATGATGATCCTAGAGTCTAGAAAGTCCTACCTTACCAGCCTTTATAGTTTATTGAGATATTGTCTCATGGACCACATGTGCTGGCTTGATGCCGAAGCTGGTAAGGAACTATGGAGATGAAGAAATATCTCAGTGTCACTTATCCACTGTGCTGCAGTATCGACATGCTGTCGTATAAATCAGCAAAATGTAACCATACACTCCTTTAGTTTTAAAGATCTGAAAGGGTCATACCTCAGAAAGAAAGATTTTAAAGCCCAAGCTGCAGCATTTTAAACTGTTTTATAGGAGTACGTTTTTGCCTTCTCAATTCAAAGGTGTAGTCTCCAGCTTGTTTGGTAGATTTTGAATTAAAAATGGGGCTGTCTTATCCCCTCAAGAGAAGAACAAGAAAGCATAGAATGACTGCCAAAACTCACTCCCTACACGGAAAAATATGTCATCAGCTCAAAATTGATGCAAGATTACGTCAACCCTTGAAGGAAGGGAAGGTAATATGTGTTGGAGTCACAGTCCCTAACAGAGCCAACCAATCAAGATTAATGCTATTTGTTAAGCTTCAGGATGTAGATTACTCCTAGGTAATTGATAATTGTGATTCCACCAGCTCACACTGAGAAAGTAAGAACACACCACTTTTATAATTGCAACATGCAGTTTATGAGCAGTGTTCTGCCCCATTTTGGAGAAAGAGAACAGAGAAAAGCCAAACCGAGAGTGATGTACCACGCACATTGCTACCTCATAAAATATTGTTTAAGAGCTAAAGACCATCTGCTGAAGCCTCTGTGTATTTGTCGGTCCATACAGAAACAGTTAATCAGGGCTGCTCACTAAATTCCCTCATGTTCACAATTCCAAATTATCGGTAAATCTTAAAATTGAAAGATACTTCTGCAAACAAGCATTCTATGTATGCTGCTACATTACTCATGGTAAATAGTACTTAACAGTTGAGTTTACAAATATGGCACATTGCAGTGTAAGTATCGTCTTACAAATCAAAGGCAAGATTTTTCTTGTTCTCAAAAGCTCAGAACTGGCTGCTGGCATATTATTTTTTCATCTAAATTCAAATCCTGTCTTTGTCATGAGTAGCAGTAAGCAAGTTGCTTGTTATTATTCCCATTAATTATTTACATTACAGTGGAGTACAGAAACTCAAACTAAGATCAGGGTCTCATTATAACTGGTGAAATTGTACTAAGAGGCAGATGGAGGCAGTTCAGAACTACTCCACATCAAGGGTGTTCTAGGAGGTACCAGGGATGTAAGTACCATGTCTTCAGATCCTGAGGAGAGGGCAAGACACGGTCCCCTCAGCACCTAGCTAGCTTTGTGAGCCAGTGGGGACACCACAGGCAGGATTTATTCTACTTTCTTCTGGTCTTTCCACATCCTTTCCTATCCTTTAAGAAACTGTTGCATCATAAAGAAAATGGCAATGTAAATTTCTGTTAAAAATAAATAAATAGTATTTAGGTATAGCTATAGCGCACAGACCCTAACCAAGACTGCTTTGAGTGGCTATCCAGTCATTGTAAGAAAGAGTCCCACTCCATATCTTTTTAGTATGTTGTATGTCTATACAACTATATCTATCTTCTAAGATAAACATGCACATATAACTTTCAAAAAGATGTGAAAATATTTTGACATTTGCAGTGCTCTGCCCAAAATATACAGTAATGCTTCTTTCCATTGCAAGTGCAGTGGCACAGAAAGATGCAGCCACTGCTTGGTTAACTCCACTTCTAACACAGATAATGATGCTGGTCTATATATGAGTACTTGGTACTAAACTGTGGACTTCGATACTCTGTAATAACATCTGGTTTGAAAAATTTGTTTTCTCAGATTCCTTGAAAATATACCAATTAATAGCTGAGAATTCAAGTTCAAGTGGAAGCGAAATGGTCATCAACTTTATGATCTTGTGTTGCATGTCTTTACTACTACCACCTTTGCTGGAAAGTGCAGTCGGTTTCAAAATTTTCCAAGCATTTAATTTTTCCAGTGTGCTAATTAGGTCACTTGTTCATCGCTTAAAATTACTTCAGTTTATATATACCAAAATAAGTCTTAGTTTTCAAAAGTGTTAACTTACAGTCTAGTAGTTTGCAATATAATTGATCTTTAATGAATTGCTGGTTTTGGTAACAGCCTCTTTAATGATGCTCGCTTCAGAAGGACTAAGTGTAGAAATTTCTCATCTTTTTTATATAAAAAATAATTTGAATTAGAAAAGAGACCTGACTGAAAAATGTCAGACTGCGATTCTAAAATACCTGCTAGAAACATCCACTTAACATGATGGTATTCCATCTGAAATAAAGGTAAGCAAATCAAATGTTATGCTATTCTTTTATTTTCTTGTTACTAAAACCTGACCTTGTACTGGACAAAGAAGTTATGAAAGAAGTCTACACAGATATGCCAGTTCTCTAGCAATAGGGGACATACGTCAATATTAAGCATTAGATCATCTCAAATGCAACTGTGACTGATGCCTAAGCTCTGCCTCTGCTAAACTGGAACCAGCAGATTTCAGATGGAAGGGAGAATAAAACCTGTCATATTTGTAAAGTACTTGGATCTCTCTCACTCTGCATCTATTTTTTTTGTTTCTATATTGTGGGAGGCATAGGAACTTATTTTTCTTTTTAATGATGAGTCTTTTCACTGATTACTCTTGCTTTTTATATTGCTGCCTTTCGTAAAGAGGTACCAGATGAGAAAAAAATGTTTCCAATGACCTTTCCTGTCCTGGAAAAAAACCCTAAACCAACCTGCTTGTGATTTGTCATCTTGTTTACAAGTTAGCTAAGCTTTGCTTTTAAAAGGGAGAACAGTTCACTCCTTTTATGATTTTATAAATTATGTTTGAAGGCAGTTTTTGTTTCTGTCACTTGGTGCAGCTGTGCAGGGAATATGCTGGAGAATTTGATATACTATTGACATTATTTTATGAAAGCAATGTCAGGTTTTATTTGGGCAGATGATAGCTAAGAGACCCAAGTGACTGTCAGTTATTACTGGGAACATCAAAGAAAATAAGCAGATGGGAATGAAATACACCCAAATATGGGACAAAAAAGTTATGCCAATTTGTCGTACACTGTGTTGAGACATAAGCCATTTAATGGCATTACAGCTTTCCAGACCAGGTGCATTCTTTTAAATTGGCTGCTTTTGTTTAACCAAGGGGGGAGAAAAAAGAAAAAACAAACAAACAAACAACGACAACAAAAAACCCCCAAACCCCAGTTCTCCTGAGAAATTCTTCATACCGGGATACCCAACATCTCTGCAAATGTTTACCCTAAAATGCTATTAGAGAACAGGACAGCTGTTCCAGAGCACCCCAGGATAACTTTATTTATAAAATATATAAAATGAGTACCTGAAACATCAGCATGGTTATTATATGGATGACATACAAACTAGTAAGTACCTATGTTTTGGGATGATAACTTAGTCAAACTCATTTTATATCTTGCATGTTCCAGAGGTGGCAATGTTTCACACTTCAAGGATCTCTCTCAACTCCTCCTGCACTTGTTTCTGAGGTTACGTGTACCCTATTCAGCTGTATCTTTCAGGAGTTATGGGTAAAGAATGAGATGCACCTCCAAACCGTAACTGGACAAGAGAGGGCAGTAGGGTCTGTGGCACTCAGATACTTTCTGGTGAGCAGCTACACCTGTAGTCTTGCCCTGCTTTGGCTATGCTTTGTTTCCACCTTGTATAGACACAGGAATGAAACATCACTCGTCTTCAAACATAAGAACATTTCCACTAAAGACTCCTGGCTGTTGATCCTGCATTTCATTTTAGATGCAGCTGCCTTCCTTCTAGCCACTGTAATGCCAGTGTACAGTAGAAGCAGTCAGAAATGTAACAACCTCACTCTTTTTGGATGTATCTTCAATTCTCCGAACATTTTCACTTGGTTAAACTTTCATATCTGTGTATAAAACCCATAGATTGTTGCAATAAAAATTTACCATTGAAGGTACAAAATATATTTTGCCCAAGCCTGTGGCAGTGGAAGTGCTAATGAAAAAATTTGAGTGACTTGGTTTTGTTGCCTGAACAAGAAAATTCTTCACAAGAAACCATAAATAAATAACAAAACTTATCAACCCAGGAAAGCAGCTGGAGTCAATTTTCGAGGTAAGTGTCCAGTCTTATTCATCTGTATTGGTTTCTGTGGCAAGGTTTTGGTAGTGGGAGGGCTCCAGGGGTGGCTTCTGTGAGAAGCTGCTAGAAGCTTCCCCCATGTCTGATAGAGCCAATGTCAGCCGGCTCGAAGACGTACCCACCACTTGCCAAGGTCAAGCTCATCAGTGACACTGGTAACGCCTCTGGGATGACATGTTTAAGGGGGTGAAAAAATACCTGCACGACAGCAACCAGGAGAGAGGATTGAGAGCAACAGCTCTGCAGACACCAAGGTCAGTGAAGAAGGAGGGGGAGGAGGTGCTCCAGGCACTGGAGAAGAGATTCCCCTGCAGCCTGTGGTGAAGACCATGGTGAGGCAGGCTATCCCCCTGCAGCACATTGAGGTCCACAGTGGAGCAGATATCCACCTGCAGCCCATGGAGGACCCCACGCCAGAGCAGGTAGATGTGCCTGAAGGAGGCTGTGACGCCATGGGAAGCCTGCACTGGAGCAGGCTCCTGGCAGGACCTGTGGATCCGTTGGGAGAAGAGCCCCCGCTGGAGCAGGTTTGCTGGCAGGACCTATGGGGGACCCACACTGTAAGTCTCCTCCTGAAGGACTGCACCCCATGGAAGGGACTCACACTGGAGCAGGGGAAGAGTGTGAGGAGTCCTCCCTCTGAGGAGGAAGGAGCAGCAGAGGCAATGTGTGACAAACTGACCACAACCCCCATTCCCCGTCCCCCTGCGCTGCTTGGGGGGAGGAGGCAGAGAAATTGGGAGTGAAGTTGAGCTTGGGAAGAGGGTGGGGTGAGGGGAAGGTGTTTTAAGATTTCATTTTTTATTTTCCATTATCCTCCTCTGAATTGATTGATAATAAATTAAATTAATTTCCCCAAGTCGAGTCTGTTTTACCCATCACTGTAATTGGTGAGTGATCTCCCTGTCCTTTTCTCAACCCATGAGCCTTTCGTTATATTTTCTCTCCCCTGTCCAGTCAAGGAGGGGAGTGATAGAGTGGCTTTGGTGGGCACCTGGCGTCCAGCCAGGGTCAACCCACCACATCATCCTTTTTAACAATCTTCTTCAAATAATTGTTGAACAGTGATGAGTTGTCACTTGCAGACATAGTGATGATGTATGTTTAGCAGATCAAATGAAGGGAAAGAAAATCAAACGTGATGATGTTTCAGATACTGCAATGAAATCTAATTTGGTCATTTTTAAAGACAAAACATACCGAAATAATGAAACAAAATAGTTTCTGTTGAAACAAGAATATGCTTTTGTGTGAAACAAATGATATTCACAAAATGCTGTTAAATATATTCAGATTTAATGAAAACATGGTGTTACTAGGAAAACATGTGTGTTTTACCTTAAGCATAGCATTCAAATCTTATAAATCAGTATTAAGAAAAGGTATGAGTTGCATATACAAACTTAGATACTTATTTAATTTTCATCTTAAACTTTTTTTTCTTTGAAACCAGAGGTACCTGAAATACCTCTTTTAAATATGAAAATTTTAATCCTCTAACAAGTAGAAAGAAGCTGATATTTCAAAAAAAGTGTTAAGTATTGCTGGACTAGACTTGGTTTATTGTTACAAGTAGTGTTGATGATAACACTCTAAGGTCAAAGAACCAAAAATTGTGTTAAATAATTAATATCCAGACCTAAAGGATGGACCAGATTGATGGAACAATGATGAATACAAAATTCTTCATATATTTTGATGGTTGCAGCAATGTTTATACTTATCTGCAAGGAGTTGTACTGACAGTCCATGTAAATTCACATTGGATATCATAGAGTGTTAGAAACATTGTAAATATTCTCCGTTTTGTCTTAATTTGTACAAAGTAGAGACTTGCCGACCATCAGCAAAATCAAAATGGTACTACCACCTAGCTGTAAATTTAACCTGGCATATTTATAGCTCATGACTTATGGGATCAACAAGGAAATGTTTTGTTCCTTTTAACATGAGGCAAAGCCAACTGTGATGTAAGATATCACAAATTTATCTAAGCTAATATTTTTATACATGCTTGCGTGAAATCTGAATCTATATTACATATCATCTGCTGTTTAACATGTCATCAAATCAACCAGTTACAATTCTGGCAGTTGCTGACAAATTTATTACACATAATACAGACTATAATACAGAAGTATCCTCTTAATATTAATGATCTGTGGAATTTCTGCGGATGTGGCATGTTACTATTGATTATATTCTGGCTAAGAAACAGTTGTGTATATTAAAAGCACAGAACAGTTTTTGTTTGGCTGTATTGTATTTCAGGCTTAAGATTTTTGACCACCATTAGAAGAAGAAGAAGGACTAGTTTAAAATAAAATATGTTGACCTTACCATAACAAATAGACCACATCTCTCAAATCTTGTCAATTTGCATTTAGCAAAGAGGTATTGCAGCAAAATGAAGACAAGGTAGATCACTATTGCTGTTTCAAGATCAATCCAGCTGGGAACGACTGATGCACAGAGCAATCCCTCCATATCCCCTGTCATCTAAAGGATGCTTCCTATAGCAACATGATATCCCCAAGTGATACCTCTGCCTTGTGAAAAGCCTCAGACCTTGCAGGGAAATCCTCTGCCCAGTGTCAGCTATTATATTAATATGAAGGAGACGAACCTTGGGAGAGGGAAATGGCAGAGTTAAGTCAAGCTGGTGAACACTCAGACAAACATGTTAAATAATTTGTCAGAAAGAAGACGAAGTATGTTATCATCTGCTCAACACTCTTCAATATTTGTGTCTTCTTCAGTCACTTGTATACAGTTAATCACTTTGATTATGTTTTCAAAGGGCATTCTTTTAGGTTTCTTAGTACAAGCTGAGACTTGGTACAGCAGTGATACTCAAGAAAGCCAATAATATATGAGGGAACAAAGGCTGCCAGAAATAACATGGTATGTAGAAGATGCTTATAGATTCAGGGAAGAAGATCAAAATTATCCATGATGGCTAGTAACTATCAAAGGCAGAGAAGGATCACAAAAAGAACGCATTTCTTCCAAATCAGGTATTTCAGTTTCAGTACTGAACAACACCCCTTCTTGATATGGGGAATATATAACTATGGGAAGAAAATCATCTGTTGTCCCACTACCTAAATTCATTAAAGCCTAGAACGCTCAGGGTGGCCATGGCTATTGCTTCCAAAAGGGTATACGAGAGATGTTTAAGTCAGTGGTATAACTGTTACGGGAGGGCCATCCTTTCTAGTGTCCCTCAATTTTCCTGTGCCCCCAAATGTGGACAGAGTGACAAGACTCTGCCCACTGCTCTTCCATCTGAGCTCTACCCCTTCTTAAAGCCAGCGCATCTTACATCTATGGCTGTCAGGACCTTGAGCAGCAAAATGTCATTGTCTGCTGAGAAGCCTGGAGCTGGCTCTGCCAGCAGCTAAATCAGGAATGTGCTAGTTATCAGCATTTAGAGCAGATGTTCAACCTCAGATCTTCAGGGGGCCTGACACAGTGCTCTTCCAGCAACCACCAGAAGAATGCCAGTGTTTCACTTCCAAGAATCAGGTTCTCTGATGAAAATAGCTCATAAAATTGGGTAGAAATGCAATCTTCCTCACATGAACGAGTGCTAAATAAGAGAAAAAAATAATACAAGAAAACAAAGAAATGGAAAAAAAAAATCTATAAGCTATAGGGCACATATTCATAAAATCAAAAATTGTTAATGTCAGAATGTGTTAGGGGAGCACCTTGAACTTTTTGACTTTTGCTCTGACATTTTACACTAGGTTGAACACAAAATGTTCAGAGTGTATTTTTTTTTCTTACCTGACATTGAAAGTGTTTTCAGAAACAAACAAAATACACAATATTTCTACAGCTAGGCATTTTTTTGAATTATAAAACCATCTTCGGACTGGATGAAAAATGAGCAGCTCTGAAAGAGCAAAGTTTGACAGCCTGAGGCCATGTTCACAGAACTTTTCAAATATGCAGCAGAATGACAAATTTGCAAAACGGCAAAAATACCAAACTATGCCTCAACAATGAACAACATTTTGTCCTGTCCTCTGCCAAGTATCACCTCTAACACTGCCTGAAAAATTACTTCTTGAATAATGTATTTGGAGAACAAATTCTGTTGCTCCTCAGATGAGCTAGTTAACATTTCCTTTATTATTCAGCCAGCTACTCAAATATTACTTGTCAAATGTTACAATAACAATCTTGTATGCTTTTCAAGTAGTGATCAGTCACTTCTAATTACTACATAAGCCCAATGCGGGAATTCCCCAGAATCAGATGACTCTATCTGTTGATTAATTCCAATCTATGTAGCTTTGCGTGTTATATGTGAGATCCTCAAAAACAGAAAAGAATCAAAAGTCAGACGGCTAATAAATTTGGTAGCCATATGGCAGATTTTAATAAGAAACTAGCATCAGCTTTCCTTAAAGAGAACTGAGAGAAATGTAAGGAGAAATAATTTTAATTTTTGGTTAGAGCGATTTAGATAGAGTATGTGTAGGGGAAGGCAGAGATTCTTTAAGAAGGTGTAAGAGGCTGCCTCAGGATGTTGTACATTCTCCTTCCTGGAGGTTTGGAGAAAGGAAAAGACACCTATCTGGGCATCTGGGCAGAGAAACTGTAGGAAACATGATGTGGAGAAACATTTTTATGAGAATATGATGTCAAGAGAAAATCAGAAAAGATCAGTGAAAAGGAAGAAATAAAGAACAAATCTAGATGCCTCAGCTGCTGAGGCTAACAGGAGTCTCACAGCAAAAGCAGAGGGTAGTTTTGATTGTTTATGAGTTTTTCTTCTTTTTGGTCATCAGAGGGAATCATTTGTGATAGTGAGGTGCTTTACAGAACTAGGCAGTGAGGTCCCAGTCTTTTTGTTAATTCACATAAACTGCAATAATTTTTCCAAGAGATGTTGTTCTTTTGCACTGTAATTTTTTATGAGGGGTTGTTACGAACTAGTTTGTTTGAGCTAGATCTACTGCAGAAAGAGTTGTGAAGGAGCATAGGAAGATTGTTGCCTTGGTGCATTCGGAAGTGGTAGGAAATGCCACACAAACAGATGAGCAGTTACAAAAAGCAAAAGTCATACAGGAAATTGATTTTTATTGTACAATATCCTATGGAGTCCCCTGCCAGGTTTGTTTTGTGAGGGCTTGGCTAGACATGCAAATTTTTTTTCATTTTTGTTGTTATGGAGAGGACTATTTGCCTTCCAGAACTGCTTCTGCTGTTTCCAGGTCTGGAGCGGCTCAGAGACACCAAGTCGTAAATTGCGGTGCTGCGTCCCTGACCCTGCGCTGGCGATGGAGATGAGAGCACAGGCAAACAGAGCAGTGCTGCTCCTGTGGTGCCTTGCTTGCAAGTGTAACTTCGTGTTTAACACAGGTTAGAGTACCTTTATTTCAAACTTCACAAAATTACATATTACATATCTATGCTCCTGGACAGTCAGGCTTCTCTGCGAGGCGCTTCAGTCCACTGATCTCCAGGGGCCATCATTTCCTTTCCTTTATTTTTTTCTTTTTGCCTGCTCCTAGCTGTGGCACTTTGAATGCCCAATACCCTGGCCGGAGGAGTTGAGCTCCATTGCCACGCAGCTCTTGAGTGCTTTAGGGAGTATTTGAATGCTTCCCTCCTCCCCCCACATCCCCTTAGTTTTGGCCCACACAGAGTTATCTCGATCTGGAGAGCCTCGCCCATGCTGTTCACGCCTTGCTGTCTGGCAAGTCCCAGTGCCAGAGGAAAGGCAGAGCCACTGCCTGCCCCGCTCCTTCGAAAGTCTGCTAGTGGGGAAGTGTAACGGGAAAATTGTCACCATGTTGAGGGGCTGAAGCCTTATGTAGGCTTCTCAAGGAAAGGGACTGCAGGTTCTCTGTGGCCTTTTCTCCCACAATGTGCTTTCTGTTAGGATTTGGCAGGATGTGGCCCTTTAATTTGGCAGAACATTAATTTTCATAGTGGTACACTAAAAACGAACCATAAATAATAGAGGGTTTGTGAGGACAAATGCATAAAAGTGTTTAGATACAACAGTGGTGAGCAACAAAGACACAAATACAGTAAAGAATGTATTAGATTTCTACCAGATGAATTTCGTATTCTTATCCAAAGTTGGTATTATATAGACCTGTACAGGAAACCACAATCTCGTGTGACACTTGAACCTATGGAGCAGACTATAGAAGCAGCAGAGGTCAAAGTGTTCACAGAGGACCCTGCAAAGGTTTACACATAAGGTGTAACTCACCTCACTGGCCAATTTCTTCTAGCCTTATTGAGGATAAATGGTATTTGTCCCTGCAAGTGGTCTTACTGCAACAGATGTCTGTGCGGAGTAACACGCCATTTGCAAGTCCCTTGGGAAGAAACAGTTTGAAAAGGACTGAAAAAGGCTTGTAAAGGCAGTGGTCTTGAAGACAGAAACATGCTTGATAGGTGCTCAGAAATCTTCACACCCTAGGAAGCGTTCTCTTCTTTTCTCCCCCTGCATCTGTAAATGCGTGGCAGCACGGCAGAGCTGCTAGTAGCTCTGCTGCTTAACTGAGATTCACGGCTTAGGGTTATTTCCACCATGCTACGCAGTTTCAGCAACACTACAGAGCTACTTGATCTTTTTCCTGTGATACTTGGGGACTTACTGACATCCATTAAAGACATAAGAAGGATCTCAGCTGGAACATATTTAAAGCTAGGAAGATTATCCATGTTTGTGCAACTTGAGATAAACTACCTTCAGTGGTTTTAAAAGAGATCAAAGCTCCTAGGTATTTCTACTTCTAGAAACAAGCTTGCCTGTAGTCAGAAAGGTGTCTCTCACATGGAAGATGCATGGAGAGCACTTTTTAAATCTTTCTATAAAACTCTAAGAAAGAAACAGGCCAAATCATTGGGAATTTCCTGGATAATCATCACATATCTAACATCTGGACAGCTTCATGATGCAGTTACTGGTTAGACCCTATGCAGAGGTGAATATTTTTTCTTAAGGAACAAGACAACTCATTAGCCCCTGAAGAAAAACAGAAACTTAGCTGCAAATTCCTGCTTCCTTTTAGCAAAAATTGACAATAAACAAATGTAGCCTGTATTTTATGACTTCACATGCTTCATATTCCAGAGGTATTGGAAAACATCTTTTTTTGCCCCATCTGAATTCTAGCTCTGAGAATTTTGATGAAATAGTATAACAGGAACAGAATGGCATAGGATATAAAGTAATTTCACCTTTGGGGAAAAAATGAGTCAAGGAGTAGCTGGTCTTTTTGGGTGGAAAGTCTGAATGATGATGGAGGTCTGTAACCAACAAATTTCCCCTTGCTTCACCTCTCACTGACTGAGAGAAGCAGGAAGACAGAGGCAGAAGCCTTCCAAGAAAGAAGGCAGGGAAGAGCTGCAGAGCACAACCTTGGTCCCATTTCTAACCAGTGTTAGCCGAACGCCCCGTGCAACCTACTACAGGACTTGTAGTTAAGGGCTCTTGGCTTCTATTCCACTGAAGCCACCAACGGTGTCTCATGACCTTGAGAGCTGTCACTGTAAAAACAAATCAGACTACATCTGTTAAATAATCCCTGCACAATTATACACCTGTATTTAAAAATATGTTAGAAGGTATGCGTGCAAAACCTCAGGTCTTTACTGGATTTATTCTCAGCAGATGTATGGAATGGAAAAAGCACATGGGATGTGATCCAGCTTGCTCTTAGTTGATGGAAATATCCACATTGATTTCCATGAGCTGCAAGTGAGTCTAAGAGTGCATCAGAATTTCAAGGCTTGCTCATACACAGCTGCTAAGCAAAATTATCTTGCATGGTTGGTTTTGATGCCTAGCCTGCCCCTTGCCCCCTTCATAAATTATTCATGTTGTTCCTCGTACACCTTCAAGAAAAGACTCATTGAGAATCACCTGCATGCCCACCGTATGGTTACTGAGAAAAACTTCCACAAAATGTGTATTAGCGTCTCTTGGCAAGGCAGAAAAAAATTTGCATTTGTACTTAAAGAAAAGTCTTTTTTGGGTTTTTGGGGTCTTTTACATCTGCTTTGCTGGCTAAATTGTTCAGGTATAGGCGATCCACATGAAAACATGATTCCGTAAATGGGGCTAATGTCAGCAAGTTGCATATATTCCAGTCAAGGTAATAGCAATACTGCCTGTGAGCTGTTTTAATATACAAGAACAGGGTAGGGGTTTTTCCCCTCAAGACTGGCAAAGCATTCTTATGAGACAAATGCTCATTTGAGTAGGTCCTTTCATCCTTCTTTTTTTCTCTGGACCCTTTTAGAGACACTTGTACCTGGCTGTCAGATTTCCAGAGGTAAAATGATACATCAAGTCCTAAGCGACAGGAGAATAGCGGTTAAATTAAAGGGATTCAATACATTAATTTTTGTTTCAATTATAGGGAAATATAATCTAGCCTGGGAAATATGTGAAATTGCTCAGGGTCACAGAATAACCCACTTCATGTAAAAGTTAGCAAGTTACAAGTTACAAGTTAAACATCCCTCTACTGTACAATCTTTGTGTATATTTCACTCACAATTTCTCTGTTTCTGGTTAAATCAGCACTAGGCAAACCATGATATAGTTCCACCTAGGAAAAAAAAAAAAAAAAAAGAAGTTATTTTCCAATTTTTTCATGAGATTATCTGTCACTACAGTCTTTTGTCATTGCTTATTTTGGCTCACTCGGTGTGTCCAAAAGTCAGAATAATAGATTTTTTTTGGTTTGGGAGATGACTTTCCTAAGGGTAATACTTTGCCTTTGTTGTGTAAAATCTATAAAATGCCTGCCCAGAACAATACAATCAATAAAACAGGCACTGAAATAGGGATGGATAACAGTATTTGCTTTTCAGTCTAGGAAGAATAAGAAACAAAATAGCCATGCATTTCTATGGCATGCACATTTGTGCCTGTGGCTGTCTGTGGTAATTGATGCTAACTGAAACTGGTTGTTTTTTCCCTGAAAAACAGACTTTGCTCCATTCTCTTTGGAGTTTTGTATCTTCTCATACTCCATCCCTGGGATCCAGTAGAGCAATTGAACCCCTGCCCATCAGCTTTATTGCAGAAGAAGAATGAATGTGTGGATTACTAGGATATATCACTACATTTCCTTTAGTTGCCTCAGGTATTTTTACAATGAGATTTTCTTTACAATGTATAAAAGCTTGCAACAGAATGTCGGAGCTGAAAATGAACTGCAAATGAGCTTGAGAGTGAATGATTCTGTGAACATGTCAATAAAGTTAGAAATAAAAATAGGAAGACAGTGGCAAGACAGGTGCTTTCTGTAGACTTTGATTGTCCAAAAGTGGCTACCTTTCGGAGGAAAAGCTGTAAAGTAAAATTATTGATTACAAAATCAGCTCATTCTTTCACACAAACAAACACACCCTGTTATGTTCTAAACACATCAGAAGATAAATCCTGCAATGTGGGAAAACAGAAACAAAAAAATGTTAATGCAAACACACAAAATGGCCTGTGACTTGATGTAACAGTTACAAGTAAGAAGCCTGGTGTTCCGTCTGCAGGGATGCACAATTATAAACCAGACACTGACAGGACACACTGGACCTTATGACTGAAACCATGACAGAAAGCTGTCAAGGATACAAATGGCAGTTACCCTTCGTGAGTCTGCCACTCAAGCCTCTAAAAAGATCTCAGCAATACAGGAAAGGGAGAGACGAATGGGATTTTTCTGCCCAAATATATGCCTCGATATGAGGTTATTGAAGAAATCCACACAACCCAGTGAGGTAAGTAGACGCGGCAGAGCAGTCTGTGATCTAAAGCTCAGAGAGTCACAGGAACCATTTCCCAGAATCACAGAATCACGGAGGTTGGAAGGGACCTCTGGAGATCATCTAGTCCAACACCCCTGCCAGAGCAGGTTCACCTACAGCAGCTTGCACAGGATGGTGTCCAGGCAGGTTTTCACAGCTGGAAGCTTGGGAATCCACACCAGCAAGTGTGGCCAGCTTAGTCACTAAACTGCCATGAATTTTCATTGCTTTCAGCTGATTCTCTCAAATTTCTGATAGGTTTGCTTTAAATCTGAGCCTTTAGCCTCACACCTTGGTTTTGTGACATAGTCAGAAATATATCTGAGGAAGGATGGAAAACCAGCTCCTAGGTTCAGGGGAGTCAGCCTTAATCCAGAGAGTTTTTATAGCATACAGATATACAGTATGACAAAGCTGGAAGCATGATAATTTCATGGTGCTGGGAGCCCTTGGCGGGCAAGATGCACAACAAACAGACCTTTCAGAGGCGGAGATAGCAAGTTCAGAATTTGTAGACTGACCTTTTTTTCAAAGCGTGAACATGAGAAAAAAATCCAAATCTGGACTATTTTCCAAGCGTTTGGGATTCTGGGCTTTTTTTTGCAGCTCAGCTCTAGCAGGTCCTGCAGCAAGTTATTTCACCTCATCATGAGTTGTAGACCCTAGCTATAAATTGAGGCTAATGATAAAACCCAGGATGTAGTGGCTTCACCCTGAGCGTGACCAAAAAACATTTCTGGCCACAATATCTAAAATGTATAGAGGCTTAAGAAAGATAATCCTAAAATGAACAGATAAAAGAGACGCACTTCTGGCAACCTAAAATCAAAAGAGGTGGCATTAGCAGAGTGTGGGGGAAAAAAAGACCAAACTTCAAGCACGGCTTGAGAAACTGTCTTCTGAACATGTCGTACCGTCTCTGGAAGGTGCCCAAGGGGATTGCCTTTTTCCTATATTTAGGGAAAATTTGTCTTGCTTGTCACACAGATAAAGGCGTGTTAGAGCAGGCTGAATTCAAAATGACAGTTTATTTTGTGAGCGTTTTGAAAGTCTAGTGTCAAACATGATATGCAGAAGCTGGGCCTTACACGTGAGCCTGATTTCCACCCCTGGTAGTAAAATGGAGTTTATCTCCAAGAGCTGAGATCATGGATAAGCACGATACGTCAGGAAAGCATCCACAAGGTTTCTGTGGAGAGAAATGCTGCCTTGCAAACCCACAGGAGTCTCAGGAGGAAGCTGTCAGGGCCCTGGGTGCTTCCCTCCTTTTCCCCAGCAGTTTAGCCAGCCTTGCACACAGGCAGCATCCTGATAGGCGTCCATGAGCAGAGACAAAAGGGGATCTGGTGGAGTTAATATATTTGTCTTCTCAAAAAACCTTTGAACACATTTTTTACTAAGGGTTATTAAAGAAACAAAATTGCCGTGGGACTGGAAGAAAACTTGTTTTGTTGACTGAAGTTTATTAATAGGTAGGAAGCAAAAGGTAGGTCTTAAATATCATATTTCATGACGGTAAAGGATCAGCAACGGGGTCCCCTAAGGGTGGCTTCATTGAATAACACCATCAATAACTTGGAAAATAAACCAGCAATGAAATCTCAAAATCTGAGATGATGCTGAGATCTCTCGAGCAATCAAATTCTTTCAAAAGGACTGCAGAATATCCCTCTTCAGTGAAGCTTGATTCCATCAGTAAAAAAGTGTCAGGTGACCTTCAGTGTAGCCAAACATAAGGCAAAGGGAAAATAATCTAAACTTTGGTTACCTGGGGCTGAACCTTGGTGGTTACAGCTCAGCTCTTGGACCTGCCTCAGCATATTGTGCAATGGCAGCAAAACAGGCCAGAAAAATTCTGTACATCTTTAGGGCAGTACAAGGAAAAAACAGGGGCAATCTTTTTGCCCCTATATAAAAACCTCAAGACACCCTCTCTCAAGTACTGCAGCCTAAGAAGGACATGAGAAGGTGCAGAAGGTGCAGAAGGTGCAAGTAAGGACGACTAAATGATCAAGAATATGGAGCAACGGCCTTACAAAGAGAGACTAAGAAGGATAGGGCAAAAAACATCTATTAAGAGGCAATACCTTTCATAATCATAACATTCTGGATTAGTGTATCTTTTAAGGAGTAAAAAACATGAAATAAATGCCTTAGGAATGTTAGAGTCCAAGTGGCAGCACCTTTTAATGACATCAGAACCTTTATTATCACCTTTAAAAGAGGAATTAGGGTTATTTCCAAAATTTTGCCTGAGAACTTAATGAAACTATCCAACAAGAAAGTGTCTATCCTATAACTCTCCCAATTTACAATAATAATATCATACCAAATTAAAATCTGAGAGAGCGAGTGTGCTCATGTTTTATACCCAGGTACCTCAGTTCACTAACAGAAGAACAAGCAGGCCATTTTCTTGAAAATAAAGAAATTAGGAAAATACCATTCTCTGTATCTTTCAAAGTGCATTTTATTCTGGTTTTGCAGGTTTAGCCAACAAAATGTATGAGTAAGTATGGAGCCTGCCAGAACTAATCTTTCAAGTTAGATTCCTAAATGCAGTAATCAAACAGATGCTACAGCAGCATAAACAGACATGAGTAATCAGACAAAACAAAAATGAATGCTGTGACCAAGAGAAATAAACCAGCGTCCAGGCATGGAGAAATTACCGCTTATCAGAATGGCAGCTGGCAACTTGGGTTATTTCTGTTTTTTTCTGCAGCCAAATTGTCTATCAATTGGGTTTTATATTTTATTAGGAATTGCAGCCAAGGGGGATATTCAATATTTGGCCCAATTTTTCCGGACTGTTAAGACAGTGGATCCCTTGCCACCAAAAGAAAAGAAAAAAAGAAAAATGCTTTAACCAGTGGCTCTTGAAGGGACTATTAAGAACTATTCCTGCTAAATGTCAGAGACAAGTTCTCGGTAATGATACGGAAAATTATTTTGAAATACAGAACGGAAACTCTTTTCCTGAGGGAGCTGATGAGCACCAATAATTAATACTTCTTGGCAGCAGAGGAGCAAATTCAGTTTTACACCTGTGCGAGAGAGACAGGTCAGATGCATGGTAGACCAAAGATTTAGAATTGTTGCATCGTGAATACACGTTTGCAACTATTTGGGGCTAATATCTTCACAGAGGTGGTTGCAGAGCATTAGAAGAGTCTTTTGAAACAAAGGCGGAGTTAGCCTGAAAAGAAATATAAAAGAGGAATGAAGAGCAGTAGTGAAGGGGGAGAAACCCTGGAGTGGCAGCGGCCCCATGATGGAGGAACCTCCCCATGGGCATCATGCCTGGCCAAGGGGCTGGCAGCATGGGGCAGCACATGAGACCCCCCACCCCAGGGTGCCCGGGGCCACGGGGACTTTCTCACCAGCCCCTGCGTTTGTTGCCAGATTGTGGGGAGCAGCAGGGGCACACGGGCGGGCTGGAGAGCCCACATCAGCCGCAGGAGAGAGAAGAGAAATGAGGCAACCTGCCCTCCCCAAACAGAGGATGGGGGTTTGCCACCCACAGCTGCCATGGGTGCAGGTGCGTGCAGATGTGGTGCGTGCCCACTGCAGCGTGAGCATGTGAGCGTCTGTGGGATTCGAGCTTTTTTGCGATTGGTCCTAGACAGGTGTCTCAAAAGTTGTGGGCTCTTATTAGCATTTCATAAATTGTAGTTCACTGATTGCCAGTTAATTATGTGCAGTTAATAAACCAATAAACCACCTCAATCCTGTTTTGGTTAAACTATGTGAACTGAGGAGATTTTTCCCTGTGACAAAATTTTGGTGAAGAATGTAGGCAATCTATTGAACTAACTTGGATAAATAAAGTTTGGGTAGTGAACTTAAGCACCTAATGGCTTCTGGGTC
>VYXH01007239.1:47612-105887 GCA_013397275.1 Burhinus bistriatus | reverse complement strand
AAAAAAAAAAAAAAGATGTACATAGCTCTATTACTGATGCTTTTGGTGTGTTAGTAGAACAGCACAGGGTAGAAGGGCAAAGCAGGAAGAAATAAGGGGTCAGCCCTGACTTTCTGGTTGTCCCAACCATGGGACAAATTGGTGAAAGTAGCTGTGAAAATCATAATCCCAGTCCTTGGGACAAGGACCTGATAGGACTGGTACAGTATGATGGGGGAAAACTGTATTCTGAACTAGCTAAAGAGGAGAACAGTATCAGAAAAGTTACAGTTTGTGTTCAGTGTAGCTATTTGTGTGGCAATTAGTGACCGCATTCTCAGAGGGGAGTGAGGTAATTATAAAAGGGGAGGGTGAGATTTGGCAGCTGAAGGGACGTGTGGCTGGTTATAAAGAAAGGCGGGCGTGTTTACAGGCAGCTGCTGAATGTTCTGGGGCTGGGAAAGCCTGGCAGGCTGAGAGGGCAGTGCAGCAGAAAAAAGGGGAAACAGACACGTGGGAACAGCTCTGGGAAGCCTGAGTGACAGTTCCTGCTGCGGATGTGGGGTGGACACATCTAGAAATCAAGCGAGGATGACAATGAAGAGCGCAGTACGGCACCTATCCAGACACACATAGTACCCCAAGAACTGTAAGGTCCGTGTCAAGGGGTGTCTGAATGGTTTTATACAGCCTCCCTGCTAATCGATATTATAGTGACCCTTGCAAGGAGAGAAAAGAAAGGCGTGTTTTTGTTTGCATATTTACCAATATGAGGGAGAAGCCAAGAGCACCACCTTCACCTTCCCCTGGGGGCTACATACGGCTGAGCAGCCCTACACCACGACTGAATGGAGCAATGCAACCATCTTTGGAAGACCGGGTCTGAAGGCAGAGAAACCAGCACCATCACCACTGTCTCCAGTAGCAAAGCTGGAACTGTTAAAATGAGATTACTTTCCACAAGATACAGGTTTTGGTTATATTTAGGAAGTAGGTTGATTGGGCTAATGCAACAAAGCCTTGATCTAATTCAAGGTATATTGTGACCCTGAAACAGTGATTAACAAGACGTATGTACAAAAACCCCTGGCTGTCACCATTACAGGGAAGAGAAAGAGGTGAGTTATACATGGGTCTTCAGAGTGAATGTATTATTCAGATAAAGTTTAACACAACCACAGTAAGGAAAGGTGTTGTACCATGATGTCAAGATCACAAAAATGTATCATTTTGAGGAATAATGAAGGGCTAGGGGATTTTATGAAGAGCAAGAGAGCTGTGAAGTACACTCAGTGTTTCAGAAGACCTCAATGCAAAAACCCAGATGGGAAATCTTCAGGCCCAGCTCCAAGACTTAATAAAATTTATAGGCAAAAGGCACCAAGTGGAGTTGTCATGCTAGGAGGTGTGCAAGCTCTAAAATTAGAATTTGGCTCTGAACAAAAATTGTTTGATGCCATCACTACAGCAGTTTTTGATTTGGAAGGAACAGTACATGGTAGCTTAAAGAACTTATCACACTACACAATACAGCAACAACTCAGTATGGAAATGCAGGTATTTATGTCTCAAGTACAGAGAGGACAGGGGCAGGAGGCACTGGACCGACCGCCAGGGAGAGGTAAGTCACCCATCTTCTCTAAAGTTCTGAAACAAGGCAGTTGTCAGCTGCAGGATGGGTCTGGAAAATAAATTGTGCAGGAAAAAGGTAGTTAATCTCCAACACTGTTGGTTAAAACCACTTCTACCACAACACAGTGAGATTATTTGGCCCACAGTTTGGCCCACAGTGCCCTTAAGGCCATGATTGTGCATTGTCTGTTACACAAGTTGATATAATTAGTTTAAGACATTGTGAGGCGTATGGGAATGGAGAGTGACAGGGTACACAAACAATGTTAAAAATTATTTGGTTAAACTATGTGAACAGGGCAATTTTCCCCAGTTACATTCATCCACACCAGTTTTGAGGGTTGTTTTGAGGTTTTTGTCGTAGAGGGTTTTTTTTTAAATTCTGTCCATGCATTGTGCCACTCAGTATTGTGATGAAACTGAGAAAAAAGAGGGAAAAAAAAGAAAAAAAAAAAGGCAGGAACACAGGACTGTCTCATTGTGCAGGTCTGGCATTAAGCACACTAACACTTCTTCTCTTCAGAGACCTCTGGTCCACTTTCCAATACAATCACAAAAATTAGGTTACCTCTGAGCAAGCAGCCCCGATCTAATGCCTGCCACCTGTGCGCACACATGCACGTGTGTGTGCATTCACACACTCAATCTGAGCAGCAAAGTCATTCCCTTTGGAAATGATGATTGACACTTCCAAGAGCCCAGATGCAGAGAAAATGCCTGCATGGGTTTTCCTTCAGGTTATGAAGCAACAATTTATTTGCCTGGCAGGTATCTCAGCATTGTAGCCACCATTTTCCCCCAGGATGGTAGCAAGGGCACAGAGAAGAAAAAGTGAGTTTTGGCATCGGGTTTCCCTTTTCTTCTCAGGCCTCATGACTAGCCAGGAGGAACTTGGACTGTTGCATAATAAAGGATGTAAAGTTCTTGCTCTGTATATCCAAGCTTATCCTAGCCATAATGAGATGAAAATGCATTCTTGACTTAAGTATTTTGTTTATATTGTACTGCCTTTTATCTCTTGTGAAGTCCTGTCTTTCCAGGAGGACTGTCAATCGTGCATATAGTGTGTAATGAAAAAGAGTACTGTTATTTTCAAGGATTTCCCATAAAAAGCACCAGCTACAAAACACCAGAAGAAGAGAATATTGTAGTTAAATAATCAAACAAATTACAAAGAATCCCTCTCTCAGTATATCAAGGTCAGGTGAAATAACTGCTGTGAATTTAGGTTTAAAAGTAGATTTTCATTTCAAGTCCTTTGTCCACCAGTTCCTTAAAATAGTTTTCTTTTGTACAGAAGCCAAGGTTTGCCCTCAGTTTCGTTTTTTGGGGGTTTTTTTGTTTGTTTGGTTTTTTTTTTTGAACTGCGCAACATTAAAGCTTGCCTTACCAAGCTTTTTTTATCTGCTATTTGTGTATTGTCAAAATTCTGGCTTATAGACTGGGCAAGGCAAGCACATGAATCAGTAGTTTATCCAGGCATGCAACCATGATAGGCGTAAGTTCATTGTCACTGTACAGCTCCAAGACACGCATTACAAAAAGATACAACAGGACATTGTTCAGTTTGTAAACCTGCAAAGGAAATGTATTTCTTCGAATGCTTGAAACCTAAACATGAGTCAGATTTTAAGACCAGGATATGTAGCCTACTATTGAATTTATTCCAAAGCTAAGGCTCAACCTATGTCACCTGCCCCAAGTCAATGTTGTTTTCACTTTACAGAAGTGAAAGGGACACTGCCAAATGGCTGCTGAGGATCTGGATGCTCATCTTGAATAATCAGGAATAAATACTCAATTTTAATAGCAAAGTGAAAAGTAAAAGCTATTTTGTTTTATTTAATTTCCTTTTATTTTCACGTAGCTTTAGATTATGACATATAAGCCAAATATAGTTTATGCAGTGTATTAAAAAAAAATCATAAAAAGTACATTTGGCCAGCTTTCAGTATTTATAAAAGACAATAGAATAAAGTGTCCTTTCTTTTCATCTAACAGGATTTTGCATGGCATTTTATGTTTCTGAACATAATTTTACAGTATAGTTTTCCCTTATGCATAAATCTGGTGTTTTGAATTTTTATTATGTATGTCTTGATCATCATACATAATTTTAACTTTCCTTTGAAATCTCATAAAACCTACTGATTCTATTTCTGTGATGGTTCAGACAAAAAATCAGTGGTTCATGTGAAGTTGTGCCAATTTATTTCAGGAAAGAACTTGGCCAGGAGAAAATTAAGCCAATTTTTTTTCTATGTTGTTTTTCTAAATGATCCAAATAAAAGGGGAGAATAAAGCAGTTTCATTAATCAAACATCAAAGACTGTCTCTCAGTTCTAATTAAGACAACAAAATCACTGCTTTTTAATAAAACAGAATTAGGCCCTGAGTGGAGATCTGTACCCGCACTGGTGTGTGCTGTGGGTGTTTCTTAGGTAAGAGGTCTTGCTCCACCTATGCACAGCCCAAATAATCTTTGAACCTCCTTGTTTCTACAACACCATCCACACAGTCTCTCTTCGTGTTCAATTCGTAAGAAAAGTCTTTAAAAATCGCTGCTTGGATGTGCTTAATAAAACACTCTCTGTTCACTTGTGCTTTGGTCATTTCATTCTTTGCTTCTCTGTGTCTTTTCCATTCCAGGCGTTGCAACCAGCTCCAGCTGCTCCAGGCCAGCCAGGGGGCATGGCCATATCCCCGGCACAGCACAGTGCTGCTGTGTCAATCATGGGATGCTACTGGTGTGGGCTCCCAAGGTAAAACCCATCCATGTGCACTCCAAAGTGCCAGCTGGCACAGCAAAAAGATGCACAGGATGTGCCATACCATGAAACACCCTTCAGCAAAAAAAGGCAGCATTACAATGTACGGACGAAAAGAAAACCAACTAAATGCCAAAGTCACAAACAAAACAGGATGTCAGGCCCTTTACGTTAAGCAAACTCTTGGGTATTTTCAGTTATTATCAACATGAACCCTGTTGCTATCACCACCCTGGCCCAACTTGGGAATGGTGGGAAGTTTGCCCTGTTGGTGGGGGTCTCACGATATATATGCATATATATGTAGTATGGGGTGAGGTAGGATGGAAAACAAAGCCTAGGTCTGGAGGAAAGTAAAATGTTCCATCAGCTGTGTATTGTCTTCTCCAGTGACACCTGAAATGCAACCAGTTATAGCTGCCTTTACAGCTGGACTAATAAAACAGGGTTTTCAACCCAGAGGATTTTATTTTCCAGCTAGTCGCCAAAGCAACTTCCAACTTGTGTGTGGAAGCATCTGTCTCTCCTCTATTAACTGTCAGAGCAATTTACAGTCAAGTGTAACAAAATCTTCTCCCAGAACAATAAAAAAACCCTCCTCCCCTAACTTGACCCTAATCTGGAATTATCACTATAACAGTCTACAACTTCTCAATAATTGCTCCAAATATGGAGCTAAAATTAGCCTGCCTGGGAATGTGTTGTAAAATGCAGCTATGTCTGTACTTCATTCACTAAGGCATTGAAATATTTCCCCAGAAGACAAGGATTCAGAGATGAACAACTGCTCATTCCACTGAAAAAAAAGCCCAACATCTGCTTCATTCTAAGGACACTGGTATTTGCATTTGAAATTACAGTTCAATGGAAAGTGTGTTATTTTCTGGCATAAAACCTAGTTCTAAAGATGTTGCAATTCAATGTGCATTCTTTTTCTGGATTCTAATTGTGCTTATCAATTATCTTCCCCTTTTGTATGAGATTGTGAAACTTTTTACAGTATCTAAGTGGTAGTATGTCGCATATCGAGCTGTCACAAGGACAGATCCTTTCCATTTTTCTAAGACACCCTTTCTAGAATAATTACCCATTTTAACTTTCTGTCTGTCAATTTCCTAGTTGTTTGACCATGCACCCAGGGGGAAGGAACATGAAATGGATTGTATGCCGAGAATGGACCTCTGCCCTGACAAACAGCAGGAAATCAAAGAGACTCCTCTCCTGCAAGCTTGTTCAAAAAGCTGCGTGTCAAATAGCTATTCTCTTGATTGGCATAAGAAAGCAATGGGAAATGAATGCAAGTGGAAGCCTTTATCTTCTCTGAAATATTTGGAGCACTTGAGCATTTAAATGGTGGGTGCATTAAATGTATCCTATGAAAATATATTTCTTCTTCTTTGTTGGAAACCTACTGACTGGTCATTTCCTTGATTACTGCCTAATTCTGGCACCTGTGAGAACCTGTGAACAGCAAGAATCTAAGTTTTAACAGTTTTTAAAGTTTTCTCCTATACTGTATTAGAATTGATACCTCCCTCACCTTTCTAATGTGTCAATACTGGAGTAGCCTAAAAGATTCAGGTAACTCGATGTCGTACATCTGACCATAACAGATGCCTAGGAAAGAGTAGAAGACACCAGATCTGTATAGAGAAGGCTGATCCAGTAGACTTGTTTGTTATTGAAAAATCCGCTGTGGCAAAGGATAATGTCTTTTCTGTACCCATGGAAAAATGCTTATTCTATGGTTTAGGTCCTGAAGGCTGCAACAATAAATGGTGTGATTTGTGTTTCTTAATCTTGCGGAGGCAAGAGAGTTCTTTATGGAGATTTTCCTCTCCACCGCTGTCAGTGATCAGTGCGCATGATAAATTGTGATTAAAAAGTGTCCTCTAACTGCAGCAACACTTTCCGTAGGGTTTTACTTGTATGTGGGATTTTTCCAGTGAGATGGAGAGGGATACAAAAAAAGATTTTGAGCTTTAGCAGCTTTAACACTGTTTCCAAGTAACGACCATTTTTTAATGATAAAGTGACATACTGTAATTTCAGTAGTGGTATTTCTGTGTTTGTTTAGTGAATGGATTGGCTTTTGTAGAGCTAAAATAATTTACATGAGATGAGGATCTCAGTGATAGTATATCTATTTTTGTACATTAAGAACTCCTTTATATTTATCTAGGGCTATTCTTTCACATACCATCAAATCAAGCCCTACCGCCCCCTAAAGCCTGGGTAGAAAAGAACAGTTGGTATCTTGTCTATTGTTATTGCTGGGTAGAATTCATTAGAATTTTTATTTTACCCTTTTCCTGTTCTCTTTTCAGTGTCCTTGTACCTGTTTACCTTGCCTTGCATCTTCATGCCATTTTTACTCTCTTATTTTTCTTTGTGCTGCCTGCTCTCCTTTTTTCCCCACAAATCATCCTAAATGCACAGGTAATCCAATAATACTTGAGTTTTGAACTTTTGAACCAAAAGTGTGTTCTAAACCCCTCAGCTAGAAACAACACTTGTTTCTTCTCACTTTTCTGTCCAGAGAGAGTGCATAGGCAGTCTGTAACACTTATATAACTGAGATTCTTTGTACTGGGACCTTAGGTGGTCTAAATCAGCATTTGTCTTCTACAGAAGTCAAGAGAACTCAGAGCAATTTGCACTGGATAGGATTTGTTAATTTTATTGCAATTAAATGCCCTGTATTTCTAACGCTAGAGGAAGTTTCAAATACTGATTTCCTATAGCTTTCCACAGAGCAAACACTGAGAGCAAAATCAGGGTCTGACCCTTCTCGTAAGACTTACATTTTAACCCCTCCTTTCTACTGCCCCGGTAGTGTGAAAAGGGTCTGTCCTCTGTCCCCTCCAACCCTCACCCCACGTGTTGCTCTTATGCAAGCAGGCTACCTCATGCTTAGCCCTCTTTGCACATCGAACGGCCACAAACCCACTGTGATTCCCTGTTGCAGTAAGAGAGAGCACATATGAAGTAATTCCTACAGGCACCTATCAGGTGTGTTGCGGGATTGTAAAGTGGAGGTTACTAGTGAAGCATCCTCAGGTCTTATTTCATCTGGCAAACAGCCAGAGCTTTACATTAGTGATCTTGGACCAACTTTAAATAAAGAATTATGACTGCTGGGGCTAGCAGGGATGAAACATTTTTTTAATTAATTAATCAACTGAATTGTTATTTGACACATCTGTTATCTGCTTTGTCCTCTTTATGGTGAGCCCTTTGGGCAATTGAATTAAGTTTGATATGTATCTAACGCACATCAGGAGTACAGATGGATAAACAAAATTTAAATGTCATAGTCTGTGAATTTTGCCGATATTTATACTCTTGACTGGCCACCACCACTACTGTATTTCTTTATTTATGATAACTTAAAGGTAAAAATGTTAGTCTATCAGCTGCTGAGAAAAGTTTCATTTAACCTTTCACATTATTTTGAGTGGATACGTCAGCCAAACAGTGTATTTCCTTTCCTTTGTCACATGTGACTTTAACCTGTTAATCAGCTCCCACATATCCTTCCTGAAGGAGAAAGAATTGACCTTTCAATGTAATATGATTTTATCATTTTGCACCCTTTGATAGAACTGGAATACAGAGTAAATCCTCTCTGCGGATATGATTCATCTTCCTCTGATGCTGCCAGGGAGCTTGGTACCTTATTTTGTAAGGATAAGACATATGTAACCACAAAGGAATGATATGTAAAAATCTCTTGCATACAGAAGTGAAGAACACATTATCTCCCTTAATCAGATCTGGATTTCATGCGTTCACAGTCTTCTGATCCCACAGAGACTCCTCCAGAGGTATTGGTTTCTGTAGCACAACACAGTATTTTTGAAAGATTTGATAGATGTATTTCATTCTGAAAATGATTCTTTCTAGAGAGTAAAACATAGAGTAAACTATCATTATACGGTCAATCCATTCACCACAAGTGCCTGACAGCCTTTTCTCCTTGTCTTTGTAGAGAGGTGGGCTCAACTTGATATGAACTCTCTTCCTCTGAGGAAGCCTATTCCTTTCTAACGACTGCATAAGAAGTATATTCTGTACATTTAAGAGTTAAAGGATCTAATTTTTAAGAAGTTTATGCTTTTGAGTCCTTTGCTCATCTAAATACATGGTAGTGGCTATACAGATTACTCTTGAAGCTCCTGCTTCTACCTGGGTTAATACTAGCACCTTTTAAAGAGCAGCTCACTTGACCAGCTCTTTTTTTAATAGGGTAGGTACCTCAATTTATTTTGGCTGCCCTTTTTTTAAAAATTAATCTCTTAAAAGAGGACTATGGCAATGCTTGTGTTTTGATGACTCTCAGATTGGTGCTGACTCCCTTCTCTTATCCTTTTTATTTTTTTAATCTATTGATGAAAACCATTACATTACAATAAAAGTTTACTGTTGGGACAACTTGATCCTGTTGTAATTTTCTTGCTTTCCTGTAGCAACATAGTTATTTGAAAAACAAGCAGCCTAAACAAGCTGAATAGCACAGTGAGAGGTTTTGCTTTGCAGATGAGGGTGGTTTGCACAGTCTCATCAGTCTTTAGGGAAGCTTCTCATCCAAAGTCACCAGATAGAAATGCAGGTATTGGTTCCCAAACAGGAAAATAACACATTTCCAATTTTGAGAGGTGAAAAATAAAAAACCCCTGAAGCTGGCCCCATAGATTTTTCCTCCCAAATCAGAAATGCAAGTAAGTTTACTTCCTAGGGTATGTTCTCCAAGTGCTCTGCCAAGAAATCTCCTGTCCTGAAAGAAGGCAGCACGTATGGGGATGGTAATGGGGGGAGTGGAGAGGAGGGGATCCTCAGATGGTAACTGTACGACTTTTCCTTACTACTCAGCAGCTCTGCTTTAGACAGGCATGCATTCCTGCTTCTCTTCAGTATGAAAACTGATGAAAAGGCTTATCATCTTGAACACTTGCAAAAAATTTGTGGCCAAGTTAAAGAACCGACTTAACTTTCAGTGCCATTGACCATATTATTGAACAGGTCCGCTTGATTTAGATTTGCCAAGGCCTGCTGAGTAACTTTGACAAGATTTCTTTTGGGGGATGGTTTACCTGGGCTAGCCAGATGCTTTGCCTTGCCTGTCCTTGCCTTCCTGAGAGCTTCTGGTGCCTGCTGCACCTGCTCCCCCAGAGACAAAGAGAGCAGTAGGAGGCAAAGGATGTCCCTCGGGAGCAGAGGACACATTGCAAGTTTGGGAACTGTTAGGAAGGACTGGGCAACACTTACTCACAGACTGGAAGGTGCCATTTGAATTAGCTCTGCAGCCTGCAGAGTATGCATGGACACAAATACAGAGAAAAAGTTGACTGTTGTTCTATTACGTGGCTGTATTTGAAATTAATTTGATCAGGTTTAACCTCTAACTCACTTCTGATGCTTTAAGGATTTCTGTATCCAGAAATCCCATTTCCTTGAAGTAACTCCTCATACTTCTTTGGGTGATTGGATAAATAACCAAACAGTAATTAACATTTTAATCCAAATCACTTTTTAATCATTCTATTCAATTCCAAGGAGGCTGGAATTATGACAAGTCTCAGAAGCTGGCCAGCTACCTGAATAAATTCTATTAAAAAGCAGGGGGGAAAAAAAAAAAAAAAGAGAAGCTCAGGGTTTATCATAGCTTCCAATAAAATTCCCAGCAGGCAGTATTGTTCCAAATCACCCAGTACCTCCAGCACAATAACTCCGAAGAGAGATGTTGCTAGATGTTCCTAGATAACTGTTAAACTGGGCAAGAAGGAAAAAGAAAAAAAAGAAGGAAACTGAAAAAGAATTCAAGGGTTTGCCAGAAGCCCTCCTGAACTGTTGATCACGGAGAAGAGGCCAGTACTTTCTAAATATAAAGGAACACACCACAGCTTTGCAGAAATCACAATTGTGAATGAACCACCATTCTCCACAGCTGTGTCAAAACTGCTGTGGGGCAACTGGAAAGCCTGACAGTAGAGTTATTTGCTCACACATACTTTTTTAGTCAGAGGATTCTCAGTGTAACCCAAGTGGTCTTCACCAGGACAAGGTGGTGGGGAAAAGCCTGGTGAAGGCTTTCTTGTGCTTTACTGCAGCTGTTCTTCAAATAGGAGCATAAACTATATCCAGAGGTAACACAGTTATCTTTGTACTTATAATTCTTCCTTGTCAAAGCCACAGCAATGCTTTTCAATTAGCATCGAGCCTATTGCATACCACACTGCAGGAACTTGCTGACAGGGGCCACTGGGGTTATCTAACACTCCTGATAGAGCTGCATTACTTGCATATTTGATACAACCTTCTGTCCCAATGTTGAAGACAAAGAAAAAGTATTTAGGAGATAAACCATCAGAAGCAAATAAAAAGCTATGGGAAGGTAAAAGAGCCGAGCAAATCAAGCTTGCTTATGAATAACAGGTATTTATACCCTAAAGCCAATGGAAGAGAGAATTCTCAGAATATGAATGGTGTCACATGGAGGAAAAGAGATCTGTCAAAGGCTGTTTACCATTAGTGAATAATGAGTGGGGTTAGGTGGAGCCAGTTCCAAGAACTTACATTTTTCAATTAAAAAAAGAAAACATGACCAAACTGTTCCTGTGATCTTGTAATTGTAAAATAGAAAGAAGAAAACTGCAGTATACTTTATTGAGAGGAATTTAGGTGAGCCTGAAAGTGAACTGCCTTTATTCTACTGATCTCTGAGAATAGGCCATTTGTTTTAGGCCTTTTTGCAAGGCATGGGAGGGGAAAAGTAGCCTAACAGAAGTTTTTAAAATTATTTCAAAATCTATTTCAACATGTTAATAGACCAGTGAGGAAAGTTATGCACAGTCTTGAAAAATGATTTTTACAGCACTCATCCTACCCATTGCAGCTGATAGACACTTTAAATCTCTCAGTCTGTGATTCAATTAAATAGAAAACTAGAAGTAAGAGTTTTTTGGCAGAGAAACTAAATTATATCAACTATGTGAATCACTTGTCAGGAATCTAGCAGCTGTTTTCCTGAATTCATGGACAGCCAAGGGAAAACTAAAGCTGTGAGAGTCACAAGCTGCTCACCAATTCATCCATTCCTTTACACAGGAATAATTTGAAACTCTCCAACACCCACTGGAGCAAAAACTCATCCGTGCCAAAAAACTTTCCACAGGCAGGCTTCAATAATCTGACTGCAAGATCGCACTTGAGGTTCCCTAAAGAGGGTACTAGGATATGATATTAACAGTGAGCTGATTTGTCTCTTCAAATTATGTTCCGCTGCTGATGGGTAGAGGGAGCAGTGAGGGAGATCCTGACTCGCTCAGGGGAACGGGCTGTGCCTTCAGGAGCAGAGGGGAAGGAGTGAGGGAGGGAGAAGCAAGTGCTGAGGTCCTTCCAAAAGCAGGAGCTCCTAACTCTGAATTTGTGCCATTTACTCCACTAATCCACTGGATGCCCATGAGATAATCTCCCAGCCCATCGCTGCTGTGGGCCACAAGGCCAACAGATGTATGCCAGTGGCAGCAGTGCTACAAGAGACAGCTCTGGAGTTCTAACTTCATGAGCTAGGGCTTACCTTGAATGGGGGCAAAGAACCCCTGATGTCCAACATGGGGTAACTGTTCCACGAAATACGATGAAATAACCTGTACACACCTGAAAGCTTCAGCGATGAGTGGCTCACTCTAGTCTCTAGGAGTGATCTGTGTACCCAGGACAATTATTCCAGCCACATAAACCAGGTTTCTTCAATCAATACCTACTGAATTCTAAGTACCTTGAATTCAGCTGACACACATAGTGAAAATTGCCTTCAGCAATAGTTTCAGAAAACCAGTAAAGATAAGTATAGGTGTGTGTATATACACATATATATGGTTTTGATTACATTTAAGGAGTGTGTACAAAGACTAGATTCGTATTTTCCCCTCTACATGGAATATACCATACCTGAGTATGATTCATACCTACCAAAAGCTCTCCAATGCCTTCAGCAGTTTAAAGAGGTATTTCAGCCACATAAAATATAAGAAATATATTTGCCTTAAGTGATTCTCTTAAATTGTGTTGTGTTTTCTTCCTGCATATGGGTTGTACCAAAACCATGCTGAATGCTGGTACTTATCAGCTCATAAACAGATCATAAAGATCTGCTGTGGTATTTTGGTATTTTTTTAATGTATGTCAAGTGGCTGGATATCACAAATATATGATGCAGAGAACAGAAATTTAAAGCCACAATTGCTTTCCAGACTCTGTTCCTGCAATAAATCTGGGGCTTCCAGGGGCCTAATTACATATTTTAAATGAGGCATACACTTAAATGCCTTGCCAAGTCAAAACCTTTTTCTGTAAGCTCTCTTGCTAGCTATTTTTACCTACTTTCTAGCATAATGCAGAATAGATCTCCCACTTGGGTGCTCTGATATACAGTGAATAATTAGAGCTGAATGGAAAATAGAAATATTTTTCAGGGAAAATGCCCCCCCCCCAGCTTCATCTCAAAATATTTCAACAAGCAACTACAGTAATAAAATCAGTATTTATAATAACAGCAATATAAAGCAATATATAGAAATGTAAAACAACTAATAGTGACAGAGCAGAAACTATTTTTAATTACCTTCACCTTAAGTAAATGATTGGCTCTGTGAATACTGCTATTAATTTCCACAAGATAATTCATTAGATAAAGTATATTTACTCAGTGGGAGCAGTGGTGTCAGAATCTGGCCCCAGTGGGTTGGCATTCTAATTCAATTTGCTGACTGCCTTTACTGGTAGCATTTTAAAAGCAGGTTTAGAGTAAATAAGCCAGCAAGTGAATGCTTTGCTATAACTGAAGATTGCTTGCTGATGTCAACCTTTTTTTTTTCCATTATCATGTATGCATTCAGAGAAAGTTTGGGAAAAAGGAGAGTAAATCAGTAACTTTCTGTTGCATAGGTAATTACTCCACTCATTATTTTAGTAACCATAGTGAGTATATTGTATGGGTATATTAGCGTACAGTTGTTAACTGACATACTATTACCATAAATAAAAAATAAAATGGTATGAAAATACACATAATAAAACTTTGGGGTTTTTTAATCCACTGTTTTTTCTGGCTTGGTTCAAACCCTTTCAAGTACCATCGAATTACTGCGTGCTCCAATGATTAAGAAGCAATAGGAGAGAGACGTTCTTTTATAAAACAATAATATACTGATAAACAAAGAAGCATACCTTGCAAGCAGCATAAAATAAACCACTTCTGCTTACAAAGACTCTGAGGTTAAAATTGTGGTATTTCAAACAACCCTTTTTCATTTTATTTCCTTTTTCTTCCTCTCTGTCTCCCCCCTCTTTTTTTCTCTCTCTGTCTTTTCTCTCTTTCTCATTCACCCCTTGTCTTTTTCACCTTTTCTCCTCCCTTGAGTCTTTCTGTGAAAGTTGATTGTCCATGGATAAGAGTTCATAAAGGACATTTAACATTCTACAGTACAATTTCAAATTATGCTCATACAGGTTGACCTTGTAGTACATTTAACAGATTTTTCAAAGGAGGTTGTTTTATACAGCTATGGCGGTGAACCTAGTTCTTAGTTTCTTGATAGAAAAATAGTTCTGCTTCTAAGTGGATAATCCATCAGAATGGGAAATGAGTAGCTTATCATAGCAATGAAGAAACTGGATTTTAGCTGAGAAAATAAACAGCATGCCTGTTATTACCTTCATACTAGGAATGCAAGTTAAAACAGATGTCTGATAGTGAATATATATTGAAATTATTGAAAATAGCTGTGCTTAGCTGACTGAATCTTAAAGGTAGAACAAAAAGCTCAAAATTAAAAAAGTTGCAGCAAGGAAAAAAAGCAAGAAAAGAAAATAAAGTTCAATAGGTGAGAAATCAAAGGATGATGGGCAAGAAACTGGTTGAAGAGTGATGGCACCTTTTGAGGCATGTTGAAATTTTAGGAGACAGGGATATTTGCCAAGGTTACCATTAAGGAAGGTTGTCAGAGTTCATTTTTCCTTTGTCCTTTTATGCTGTTCTGTCACAATGTTCAGGTGCAAAATGATGTCAAAGAAGATATTGAATACTTGGTTCCAAAACAGCTGAGTAACTGAATAGTACACCCAGTGTTTCCTCCATTCTTCTCATCCTGTAATTTAATCCATTTACTGGCTTTTTTATTCTTTTTCATTTGATTTATATTGCTGTTTCTTTAACTATTTTTCTTATTTGTCTCCTTTTATAATGCTTTTTCTAGAGCCCTGTTTTCTCTTCTGCTTTCATCTACGATCTGTACCTGCTCCCTTTTCATACATTCTAGCACTATCCCCATAAACAGCTGACATTGCATTAATACGAGTTCCAGTACCTCCACTGCTCATCTGTAGTGAACTTTTCTTTTCTCTAAGCATCCCAGATTCTACCGTTACAGTTTTCATGAAGCAATTTCATCAAATGAAGAATTTGGGAACTATTAGAAGCTTTAAACAAATTATAGTTGGGTAATTTATTTAATGAAAAAAATATTGTTGGTTTCATGTTTTTCACAGATGAAAAAAGCCAGTACAGAGGAGGACATCCATTTGTGGTTTTATGAACCCGCAAATCTCCAGAGAACATTGCTAATCCACACAGTGTCCTTGAATGATAGATTTTACATCTAAATCTCTTATTTANCCTAATTCCTTCAGCCGGTCCTCATAAGACATGTTCTCCAGACCCCTCACCAGCTTTGTTGCCCTTCTCTGGACACGCTCCAGCACCTCAATGTCCCTCCTGTACTGTGGCACCCAAAACTGAACACAGTACTCAGAGAAAAGCTATATAAAATGAAAAGTAAATGGAGAACATCTTGTTACCTAAGTTCCAGTGGAGAATCCAACACATTACTCTGGAAAATACAAAGGGAATAACTTCTGCCCATGAAATGAGAGCTGCAGCTACCATTGCTTTCAGTAGCTCCATGAACCTGACAGCCCAACAAGTTCCTGCAAAAGCCCTACCTTACAAACTGCCTTGAGGCGGATTGAGCCTGGCACATTAGTTCATTGTGCTTTTGGCATATGAGTATCTATTTTGTGAAAATGTTTAATTTCCTAAATAAGTCTGGTTTTCTCCTTTTGGGGGAACTATATCCTTCCATTTTCTTTGTACCTGTGTCTGTGGGATTTGTTTGAGGACAGGTACCTCAAACACGCAGATAAGGACTGGGGTCAGCACAGAGGCAGAGAAACCCAACCTATCGTGTCTGATCACCCAGCCCTTCTACCAAACCTCTGCTGAGCAAAAGTCACCATGCAGCATCACTAGGAATGCTGCCAGCAGGAAGAAACAATCAAATAGCCCTGTCAGCAAAGGCATAAAACCTGTTTACTACTTCTTGGGTGGGGCCAGGATTATCAAGGCTAAAAACGCAATAGTGGTGACTATCTTTAATAAATTATGTCAGTGCACACAAGTTACATAAACAGTTCTGCTTTTCATCCTTCTGCTCTGTACTGCTACAATAACGCTACAACAAATACCAGACAGAAAAGCAATGCCTTGTAGATTGTACATGTGGCAGTCCGACAACCTAAATCCAATATTTTTGAGGAGAGAGTGGCAGGAGAACGAGGTAGACTTGGAGTGTTGAGAGGCAGTAGCGATGGGCAGCAGGGAGGGGTAAGGGAGTGAGGAAGGCTGGAAATATTCCTTTGGTGGAGGACAGTTTATCTATGTGGATGTTGTGTATTTTATGTTTATATTGTCACGACCAGACAGACTGTCTTGCATCTGGCGAACAACATAAAAAAATAAATTAAACCCTTTTTTGAATGTGTCACTTATTTTGTAAGTTTTTTTTATTACCTTCCTTCCCTCCAATTCTTCCCAAAGATTTATTGTCCTCAGTACAAAATTTATAAAGTTTCATTGTCCGTGTCTCAGAATCGTGCTGTGTTACCTGCTGACCTTGTCTCCATTTCAGACACTTGTCAAAAGGAGATTTTATCATAGAGAACAAGACTTGATTCTTCTGTCTGAAAGCAATTTGGGGAGGGGTGAGGGTTTTCATCATATTGCAAGGTGGAATGTTTCTGGAGTGTGTTGCGAAGCGTGGCTACCATCAAACCTGCACCAAATCCTCCTCTTCCTGCTCAGCATTTGAACAAATCTGTCAGCTGCCCACAGTATTTTACAAGCATGGATAATAAATTTGGATGTTTCATGTTACTTACTCCACAGATGTAAACAATCATTTTGACACATTGATGGGATTTTTTACACGCTGTAGGAAATCAGCACTAGCACTGGCATCTTTGCATAACATCCGTTTTGCATTAAAGAAAGGGCACCTTTATACAAGTGAGGAACTTAGCAATCTTCAGCTGTTTTCATCCTCCAGCTCAAATGACTAACAGTCAGATATACAGGACTGTAGGCACAGGTGTATACACACACATACATATCCATGCAATACATTCATTACACAAGTCTTGAAATATTGCACAATTGGTGTGTATACGACCTGTATCTTTTTATCTTACCCATTTTATCTCAGGACTTACTCAAATAACCCGGGTACTCTTAAGAAGCACTCATTTTATAAACCAATATGAAGTAGAATTTTTCCCTTTCATACATGACCAATGCTGGAGATATCTCAGTGATATAGTTTCCTTCCATATTTAAAGAGAAGTCACTTATTCAAAGGTTTTTCATATTCATTAATTAAGGTTCCCTCAGAGCTATGTACAGTTAGACTCCTTGGCAAAATCCTGGTCCACTCATTATCCTGAAATTTTGACACAAATTTGAACATAGTTGTCATTTTATCCATGGTGTCAAAGGCATCTAACTTTACAAGTGAAGGAATAAATGAAACCATTCCAATCTCAGTTTAAAAAGACAAACACAAAACCAACCATATAAAACTGAGCAGCCCTGAGATATTTTGTGACCCTGAGAGGCAGGATGGGCAGAATGGAAAAAAGTATGGAATGTGATAAAATCTTCAGCCAACTTCATATTATCTTGAATTATCTAACCCTTTGTTATGTCCCTCTGATCAACATCACATCACAAAAAGCTTTAAACTGTGGCACACCATCAACCATTTTGTGTTTTATAATTTGCTATATCAGCATTATGGAATCATGGAATTTTCAGAGTTGGAAGGGACCTCTAGAGATCATCTAGTCCAACTCCCCTGCTGACACAGGAATGCCTAGAGCACATTACTCAGGACTGCGTCCAGGTGGGTCTTGAAAATCTCCAGAGAAGGGGACTCCACGACCTCCCTGGGCAGCCTGTTCCCGTGCTCGGTCACCCTCACCGTAAAGAAGTTTTTTCTTATGTTTGAATGGAACTTCCTGTGTTCCAGCTTGTGCCCCATTGCCTCTCATCCTGTCACAGGGAACCACTGAAAAGAGTCTGCCTCCATCCTCCTCCAACCCACCCTTTAGATACTTACAAGCAAGAATAAGGTCTCCCCTCAGCCTTCTCTTCTCCAGGCTAAAGAGTCCCAGCTCTCCCAGCCTTTCCTCATAAGGGAGATGCTCCAATCCCCCAATCATCTTTGCTGCCCTCTGCTGTACTCTCTCCAGCAGTTCCCTGCCCTGCTTGATCTGGGGAGCCCAGAACTGGACACGGTATTCCAGTTGTGGCCTCACCAGTGCCGAGTAGAGGGGGAGGATGACCTGCCTCGACCTACTGGCCACACTCTTCCCTATGCAGCCCAGGATTCCATTGGCCTTCCTGGAGACAAGGGCACATTGCTGTCTCCTCCAGGGGATTTCTCAAACAGAATATCTTATATACAAAAGGTGACCAAGGTAGACAGGTAAGTCACAGAACATAAACACAGATACCTAATAGCTCTTTAAACCAGTAAAGCAAAAATGTGATATGAAACAAAACCTGGATGTTAGAACAAAGAAGGTAGTTTACAAGACTCAAAGCAGCACAGGATATGATAGTCAAGTTTAAGTCAAGGAGCTCAGTCAAAAAGTAAATAGATGAAATCTTATACCTTGCATTATATGAGTTAAGACCAACGTTCTGCTAGTTCCTTATGACTTTATAAGTGAACACACGCTTAACAAAAGTAAAAAAATATTTTGCACTTGTATATACTTTCAAGACTATGAATAAGCTTTAAAAACTGCAGTGAAACTACACTATATTCTTTGAGATGTTTGATAGACATATTTCACAGACAAGAAAACTGAAGTTCAGTGAATGAATTGATGTAGTCAAGACCACGTAACTCACACTGAGAAAAATATGGCAGAAAATCCAAAACCTTTGTTTTAACCACAAGCAAAAAATCTGAAGTTTACAGGAAACAAGAAAAACCAACTGCAACCATATAACTTTTGTGGGCACCAAGGTTAAATTGTGGGAGATATTATAGAATCACAGAATCACAGGGGTTGGAAGGGACCTCTGGAGATCATCTAGTCCAACCCCCCTGCCAGAGCAAGTTCACCTACAGCAGGTTGCACACGATGGTGTCCAGGCGGGTTTGGAAGGTCTCCAGAGTCGCAGACTCCACCACCTCTCCGGGCAGCCTCTTCCAGTGCTCTGCCACCCACAAAGTAAAGAAGTTCCTCCTCATGTTTAGATGGAACTTCCTGTGGTCAAGCTTGTGCCCATTACCTCTTGTCCTATCACTGGGCACCACTGAAAAAAGACTGGTCCCATCCTCCCGGCACCCTCCCTTTAAGTATTTATAGGCATTGATGAGATCCCCTCTCAGCCTTCTCTTCTCCAGACTAAAAAGACCCAAGTCCCTCAGCCTTTCCTCATAAGAAAGATGTTCCAGTCCCCTAATCACCTTTGTATCCCTCTGCTGTACCCTCTCCAGCAGTTCCCTGTCCTTCTTGAGCTGGGGAACCCAGAACGGGACACAGTACTCCAGGTACGGCCTCACCAGGGCAGAGTAGACGGGGAGGATAACCTCNCAGCCAGTTTTCAATCCACGCCACCGTCCATTCATCCAGCCCACTCTTCCTAAGCTTGCCTATGAGGATGCTGTGGGAGACAGTGTCAAAAAGCCTTGCTGAAGTCAGGGTAGACAACATCCACTGCCCTCCCCTCATCTATTTGTCCAGTCATGCCATCATAGAAGGCTATCAGATTAGAATATATTATTTACCTGCCCAAAATAAATAACTTTTTTGACTACTATATTATCACTGTTACTCATGTTAGAATATATATATGTGTACATATATATACACACTATTAGTTTTATGGTGATATAATATATTACAATATAAGAGGGGTGCTTGTCTGGGCAATTTGAAACAGGGTGGTCAGATAATAGTGGTTAAGTACTCACTCCATTCCACTGCAAATGAAAACTCCTAAAAATATTTTTCCCCAGTTTCTCCTCAGATGTTTGTCTGTCTAAGTATTAGGGCTGTAAGTGACATGTCTATTAGAGGGCTGGTGCTAATTTTCATCACAGTATCTTGACTAGGATAATTTGAAACAAACTTACCCTGAAGCAATAATGCATCATGATTTCCTTATGTCCCATTTTCCTCTTGACACTGGACATTCAGGATTTTAAGTGCCTTTGCATGTCCCGTCTATATGAAAGTGGTAACATGCAGGTAGTTTTAAAATAGTCACGCTATTGACATGCTTAAACATCTGCACATCTCCTATATGAGAAGTAAGAAACAAAGATAAGTGGTATGATGAAAATGCAGTGTGTTCAGTACAATATTGATACAGGGAATTAAAATGTTTACAATTACTTTAAACAAAATGTACACTAAATAACTCCAGCCAAAGAATTTTAGTGCTATTATAGTAATAAAATTAGAGTATGGGCTGCTAATAGCTAAAGTCTGAGACTACCTCTGGACACTCTCTCCGTCCTCCTTCTCCCTAGCCACAAATACACGGTATAAAAGAGTCTGAATGGAATAAGCAAAAGTACACACTAAATATTTTAATTTCTTTTAACGAAGAAATATATGTTCCATAATTCATTGCTGTTTATTGAAGCTCCAGTTCTGCCACACTTAAACAGACTGATAAATATTTGCACCAGAGTGTTTTCCTATACCTTTCAGTGCTGCTACTTACGGTACAATATACAACATGGTGGAGGAAGGATGGCAGAATCAAGGGTACATTATTTTTGGTAGAAAATTTGTAGAATTTCATATTCAGTGTCTAATCACTACTCCAACACAACTGTCAGTAGCTTTCTGTGTAACAGAGACAGCAGTGGGCACCTTTTTGGTGTTAAGTTCACATTTAAAGTGAAATGCTGTATATATTACTCTATATATGGCACTTCAGAACACAATAACCATATAAGCGATTTCTGCTATACTTTGGCAGAAGGATGGGGATGAATTGAAATTATTTCAACAGGGAATACTTTTGCAATCCCAGTTCTCACTCAGAAAATACAAACAGACTGCTGAACACCTGGAGAAATCACCTAAAATGTACGTACATCCTGGAGTGTAGAATCATGGTCACAGTTGCCAAGTAACTACTTTTTTTGGAATCAAATAGATCTAATTATGGTCACTTGTCTTTGTGGATAACTGGAAAGAAATGGAGGAATGCCTTTCCTTGAGGTTCACTGGAAATACAGCATGCTGAGTAGTCTTTTTTTTTCAAATAACTGTGGGCTAGGCAGAACTGTAAAACAGCTTAAGAAAGACGTGTTGCACACATTTCAGTATATTTAGACTCAAAATACATTGTTCTTTGGACCCCTAACTACAAGACAACATTTCCTTCCTGTTACCTCCTTGCTCTGAATGAATAGTAAATGAAGCGGTTTAGAACCAGCTAGAGAACAGGATTTCTATTCCATCTAAATACTAGAATTCCAAGTAATGTTTCAAAAAATTGCCGAGAAATAAATTTTCCCATTAAACTAAAAGGTTTTATTCCTGTATTGGCTTTTCTGCTACACAACACGGGAATGTCAACTGGAGAAAGATACATTTTAAAAGGAAAAAGTAAATCAGGGAGTAGTGAGTGAAGCAATTTTTTTTTTTTTTGCTTTAGCATGCTGACCGTGTGACCAACGTGTCCTCCTGTCTTGTATAAATAGGGAAGTGTCATTCAGCTTGTGAGGCCTTGGTGACATGGAATAAAAAAAAGTCAACAGTAGGAGACCATATTAAGTCAATAAGTTCTTGCATCAAGCAAGTTATGATTTTCTTATCTCCCTCATAAGTCATTTTAGCTGTGCATCCTGTTTTGTTGAGTAGTGCTGTAAAATAATTCCATAAGCAATCACTAATAAGATTACAGCTCTGAAGGGTGCAAAGATAACAAAAGATAAACAAAGGAAAGTCAACATTTTCTTTATAAAAAGTATGTAGAGTTTTTTTTATATATAAATGTAATAAAATAGCATTTCAAAGGGTGACGACAAGCCGTATCAGTTAAAAGTAAAAAAAAATCCAGAACATTCTCTTTTTAATGTTTCTGTTTTAGGAGATGTAGGAATTCAATGTTAATGTCTTCTTTCCATGAGAAGGAATTAATGTTATCTATATGCCCTTTTTCCTTTTTGACAATATATTACTTCCCTGGAGGTTTACATGAATTTTTTCATTGTACTGTGGCTGGCAGCCACTGTATCTCTGAGAAAATAATGTCAAACTGCTAATTATCGTGAGTAGTATTTAAATAAGCCTATCCAATCTGTTATATTTCAATTCCTTCTTTTTGAAACATCAGCTGAACATAAGACTGCTCCATTCTTTAAGTGCCATATGTACCTCCTTAATTATTTCACTGGGTCTGTTATGTCTTTTATTCATATTTTGCTTGGGTAAAACATGTGTGAATACAGGTATTTATTTTGCAACTGTAACTGTGTATTTTATAATGATATATGGAACTTGTCTAATCGAGTTTGCTCGTGATTCTGTCTTTGTATCACAAAATTCAGTACAAGTCCTCCTTTCTGTGTGCATTAAGATGGACAGGAAGAAATGAGAAGAAAATAAAAGGGGAATAAAAAGAGGTATGGTGAAAATTTAAAGCTATTTCCAATCATGAATGCTTCCTGCTAAGATCTCATTCCCCAGAGAGATATGAGCAAGACAAGTGTTTTGATTAACATCAAGAATATTTCAAGCAGCATTATTTACAAAAGTATGGAGGGATGACATTGCATAGTAATGAAGTATCATAAAATCATCAGTGTTGATATGGAAAAAGTATTATTGCCCTTCTTTACTTAAAATAGTAATTCATATTTTTTTCATTGATCTATTACCATGCCTTGAGACAAAACAAAATAACTTTTCCACAAAAGCTTTAGACAAAGTTGCAAATGACAGAGAAATTTTTCAAGATACAAATGTAAAGTTGGTCTCAGATCTGGGCACTAAAATCAAAAAACTAATCTTAAAATACAGTCTTGTTGGGAACTTCTGATTCTCACTATTTGAAAATGCAGAAATTAATTTCATAGTGGAATTAAAAAGACATTAAAAAGGGTGATGACACCACATAATTTTCATTATTTTCCTCAGGAAACTGAACATAAAATAATTTGAGTAGCTCTGAATATACAATGTGCAAGCATAGATGTGAAGACCTAGATTTTCAGCTTCTCTCTTGTTCAGAACTAAATGGGATTGGCTGCAGCTGGACAGCACATCCCACATGGTATGCGTATGCTGCAGAGGCATGTATGCTTATCCTTACGAGAAGACCTCTAACAGTAAACTCTTTTCTCCCACCATCTCTCCTCTGTTAGGAAATCCTTGTCTAGTAATCAGAGAATTAACTGGTCATTGAAAGAATGGAACGGAAATGTCAGCTTGTGCTTTCCAAAAATGGCATAGTCAGCGGACCCGTGTCTTGCAGAGCTGCTACTACTGGCACACTGCAGTTCCACTAATGTACAACAGCAACTTGATTTCCCTCTGACCTCTTCTGAAATCTGTATTGTTGGGTTTTTTCCAATTGTCCCTACTTTCAAAAGTCAAAGAAAATTGTGTTAAAAAAGGAACAAAAATTATTCTAGGCCTGGAGAAAATGTTCCACAGAAAGAATTAAAGAACCCAGTCTGTTTAATTTAACAAAAAGCAACTTATACCCAACTAAGAGTAACTCACTGACCTCAGCTCAGGGGTAATTAAGCCAGAAGTGACATCTGACTGGCTTCATATCAAAGGGTGAAGGGATGACATAGTCCCCGCTGTTCTCAAGAACTCATGCCAGATTATTTTCTTCTTCCACCTGCCATGATGGGAGGATTCTTTGCAACTTATTTCCTAATATAAACATATAAACACAGCTGAAACTTATCACCTACATGTCAGTTAGTTTTCATTCATTCTTTCTGAATTTCATACCATTACCCATCAGATCACTTTCCCGTGTCGTAGCATACATATATCTTGTACTCACAAAGTTTCCTTCTCTGATCCTCTACCCCACCACGCACCTTACAATCAGTTCTGTGAATCACCAGCATAGCTGTGTTTGTCCTGGGTATAATCCCAGGGTAGAACTGATGGGGCGATGCTGCACAGTGGCAGAAATGCTTGCCATTCTGTCATGACTACTGTAGTGTTGGGACTTCCGTCATGTAAGACATAACATTAAATAAATATCTTTATGACAGAGAGAAGCAGGACAGAATTCTGCCCTAATTGTTATAGCAGTGCCTCCTACTTTAATGATTGTCTGGTGCTATGGTATTTCTTGTAAAAATATCGTCAGTAGGAGATAATTTCATCATGTAAGAGATGGGAGTGCTGAGGAAAGAACAAGAACAAAATATAGCATCCTCCTGTAGTCATTAAGTTTACACTAAGAATGGAAATCGATAGTAAACATCTGGAAGAAGGTTAATCTCTTTATGCCAGTTATTGCCGAGCTCAACATTAAACAAGTGTCACTACAGGCAGTGAGACGCTCCTTTCTCAAATGATTAGTCCATAGAAGTCTATATTCTTCTTATAGATGGAGATGCAACTTTCAGACACACTCCAGTCAAAGAACTTCAGAATATCCCCTTACAGTACCTAAAGGGGGCCTACAAGAAAGATGGGCAGGGACCCTTTATCAGGGAGTGCAGTGATAGGGCAAGGGGTAACGGTTTTAAACTGAAAGAGGGTAGATTTAGATTAGATATTAGGAAGAAATTCTTTACTGTCAGGGTGGTGAGACACTGGAACAGGTTGCGCGGGGAAGTTGTGGATGCCCCATCCCTGGAAGTGTTGAAGAGCAGGGTGGACGGAGCAACCTGGTCTAGGTCACTGAATGATTTAATATGCACACATTTTAAGGTGTAGAATTAATGAGCTTCTCATTCAGCTAAATTTCTTTCCAACGATATTTAAATGATAATGGTCCTCAGAACTTGAAAATTTAAGAGCTAAAGCATAGCTGTTATACCACATTATGGCAACACTACTAGCTAGAATAAGTTAGCCAAGGAGCTTATATTTTCTGTCACTGAGAGGTTTTAAGATCAGACTAGCTGGACATCTTTCTGGAATGGTCCAGGTACAGTCGAGTATTTTGCTCTTCATTGGTTATATGGAGAACCTAGTGAGACTAGCTTCAAAGGTTGTTAAGTGCTAAGATTAAGTGCTGTGATATCCTCATCATTGTGACACTTACCTTCTTTTTTGTTTTCTTTTACTTTTTCTTTTATCTGAACTCACTTTTTTAAAAAATGTTTTCATTTGGAAAATAACGTATAGTTCAAAAAAATCAATTGCTCATTAAATAAGACCAACGAAATAGGTCTAATCAGCTAGTTTGACTGAAATTGTAATCAAGGTCTGCACAAGGAAATCCGATGAGCCAAAAGACTTAATGTCATTTCAGAAATCAGCGAAAACTTGGGGAAGAGAAAGCAGCTCTTAAGATTATCTGTGCTTGAGCTGTTTGAGTGTCCAGAATCATAGGATGGCTGTGATAAGCAGCAGACTAAACGGGATGGAAGAAACTAGTTGGAGTTATCTGTGCAATGGGCCCTGGTACGGCTTTCTGGCTACCCATTGTCAAACATTTCTATTTTTCATGGCATGTACTCAGAAGTGACCTGGAAGGGCTGAACACTTTGAAAAACCCTGCTCCAAAGTAACCTTCCTACAGTGTAAACATCTTCTGAAGCAAATCCCACTAAATAGACAACATCTATCCGGAGAGAATATTCTTGGAAAATTGGAATTGTAAGTTGGTTTTTTTTTTCAGTTTGCTACTGTAGGCTTTCTAAAGTAGATATTTCCTTGTTAGGTATTTCTATTTCCCATTGTTTAAATAAAATATGATTGTCTTTTTTATTTTAGAAATAATCCAATTATGGAAACTGTTGGAGTATGGAAATGCAAATGAAACAGTGGCTAGAAATTTAATTTTCCCCCTCAAGAGCTTAGAAAATTCTTTTGTGGGAAAGGCATGATTCGAATTAGCTCAGTAATAATACTTTTTTAATTACAGGCTGCATTTTGAAGATGCTACTGTTCAGCTTTTAAGCATGAACTCATTCAAATGCCAAGATCACATACAGTAACTACTTAATTTTCATTCACAATTGTCTTGAATATATCAAAAAATGGAAAGCAGAATATTGCACTTTGTCTTTTCATGGTAAATTCATTCTGTATTGTAACTATGTTTTAAAGTGTGCCCTGTTTTAATAAACACATAGTCTCATTGAGTTTGCTATGATCTTGTAATTCTAGTAAGGCAGAAGCATTCCTAACAGCTACATCCTGAAGACTGATGTGAAAAAGCAAATGATATATACCAAGTCTAGTAACTTGGTAACATCTGATTTTGCAGCTACAGCCCTTCAGTCTTTAAATTACAACATATATGCTTTGTTTGAAAAATATATGCAATATATAACTTTTATGTCTGATTAAATGAGCGAGATAGATGATATCTCTGATAGTAAAAAAATCCCGTTATCTTGTTTACATACCAACCAATGTAGTATCTATTGCTGCAACAAATACTAAAAGTTAACATTCTCTTACACATAAATGTTGACGTGCTTACAATGATCTCATTATATTGGAGTATTAACTTAGACCCAAAACAATCATCCAAACTTTGAACTGGTTTGTACATGTCACAAAAATTGGTTTCTAAATGTCATAATTATACAGATTTTCAAAAAGCAATTTTACATGACTTCTTTTTAGCTTCACTCAAAAACTACGTGTTCAATACAGAAAAAAATAAAGAATTCTTAAAAAAACCAAAACAAATAATCATTTTAAACCTCAGAAAATCATTAGACTGAAGGAAGATTTTCTTTTATATAACAATTCACTCACTCCAGCTCTTTAATTTACCTATGTTATCACAGAGAAGTTAGAATGTGAAAGAGATTTTATTAGGCTCTTCAGGTATTGTTAAAGGTAATTGGTGTGAGTGCATTCATATTCAGAATTCATGTTTTCTTGCATTTTCAGAAGTCTTCTTTAATGATTTATTCTGCATATGTACTGATTTGTGACTACTTCTGAGAGGAAGAGTTCATGGAAGAAAAATACTCAAAGGCAAAATCAATCTCACAGCTGAAGAAGAGTATTGCACAACATATAGCTGGTGTTTTGCATTATTTAGAAGACAGACTGAAATTCTGTTGGAATTAATTTTTTACAGTTAGTGTACTGATAGCCACAACTGGAAAAGGATCCAATATTTTTGTTTCTTTAACTTAGGCCTGTAAATATGTGCAAAGTAGCCAAGAACCACAAAGCTAGGATTTAAAGCCTCATCAAAATTTTCACAAAGGCATGGAAATATTAAGGTTTGAATTATCACATCATTAAGTTAGATTTCATTTACTCAGGCTCCAATTCTCACTGCTTCCCAGGTTTTCCAAATCTGAGTTTGGTGTAGTCCACTGGACTTAGAAACTTCAGCAGTCAAATTCTGCTTGCTGATAAGCAAGTTTAGGGCACTTAACAGTTTGAGTCATGAAGGTCAGATCCACAAAGATGTTAATTCCCAACAATGGCAATTAAGGTGCAAAGCACTTTTAGGAGTCTGCACATCAGTTCCTCAAAGCACTCAGCCTCTCCAACTGGCTAAGCTTTCCCCCATGTACTGTCTTTTTCTGCTGTGTCAGCATTACAGCAGTCTTAAAGGCCAACATCTGAACTGAAATAGAGAGCAGCTGACCATTCCTAAAACTGCTATTTTATCTTCTGGAAGAGATGAAATAAGCTGACAGGCTGGTCATTTGCTTTTCAATAGCAATAGGAATAAACATGCAGAAATTTATGTGTGTTTGTTGGGAGGGGTGTTAGTTCTTTCACTGCTGGAGCTTTTGTCTTTCTGGATTTCCTTTTCTATTAAAATTCTAGGAAAAAAAACACCACACAGCTGTGCCATTCATTCACTCTTGCTATCTTGTTATCTCTTGCTTGTTCATCAAAATGCAGAGATCATTCATGCCACAGCAACAGTGAGCAGAACCCATGGAAGCTAAGCACATCAGGGTCCATAACAGCACCAGCAATGGAATGCCCATTCTGTTACGGAGAAGCTGGCTGCTGGTCTCAGCTGGAAACTGATGCTGCTTCACTGTCAAGGTCAAGAATAAGACAGTGTCCTAGCAGCAAGTGATGGTCAAATGTCATTGGAAGAGGAAGAAAAAACACTCAGACCTATAAGATTCACAAGTTTCATTCCTAGGAGAAAGGAAAAAAAGCAGCAGAGGTTGGTTATTTCCTCCTAAAGGCCTCATCTGTCTACTGCAGCTAACATCCTAGACCACGCTGCTTTCAAAGAACTCAGTTATTGCAAATTTCTATAAAGTGAATGAAGGTCATCTCTCAGTGATCACAACCCCATGTGCCCTTCTGTGTGTGTCATACAGTCACTTTCAAGAACAACCTCAAAGTGATCAAAAGTGATTATTGGTCTGGGTAGGCATGAGACTCATATGGTATACATGTTTATTTTTCTAGTTGAAGATTAAAAAGGATTAGGAATCTAGGTATTTTGGAGAAATATGCATATTCTAGGACACCAGGACAGCTTCAGCTCCCTTGACCGTTGAAATGATGGTCTACACACTCTTGTACATGGAAAGAATACCCCTGAAGATGGAAAATAGTCTGTTTTCTATAAAGGAACATACTTATTGGGTAAGAAAGGCTTTAAACAGTGGTCAAGGGGAAGGGATAGTGTGAGCGACAAAAGTCCATAGGTAAGTATAAAAAGAGAAATTTGAATCCCAGAATCACAGAACGGTAGGGGCTGGAAGGGACCTTTGGAGATCATCTAGTCCAAACCCCCTTCTAAAATAGGTTCACCTAGAGCAGGTTGGATGGGAACACATCCAGGCGGGCTTTGAATATCTCCAGAGAAGGCGACTCTACCACCTCTCTGGGCAGCCAGTTCCAGTGCTCTGCCACCCTCAAAGGAAAGAAGTCTTTCCTCATGTTGAGATGGAGTTTCCTCTTTTCCAGTTTGTGCCTGTTGCCCCTTGTCCCGTCACTGGGCACCACTGAAAAGAGTCTGGTCCCATCCTCTTGACACCCATTCTTCAGAAATTTACAAACATTGATGAGATCCCCTCTCAGCCTTCTCCACTCCAGGCGAAACAGACCCAGGTCTCTCAGCCTTTCCTCATAAGAGAGGTGCTCCATTCCCTTGATCATCTTTGTAACCCTCTGCTGGATTCTCTCCAGTAGCTCCCTGTCTTTCTTGAACTGAGGAGCCCAGAACTGGACACGGTACTCCAGATGTGGCCTCACCAGGGCAGAGTAGAGGGGGAGGATAACCTCCCTCGACCTGTTGGCCATGCTCTTTTTAATGCACCCCAGGAGACCATTGGCCTTCTTGGCCTCAAGGGCATATTACTGGCTCATGGTCAACTTGTTGTCCACCAGGACTTTCAGGTCCCTCTCTGCAGAGCTCCTTTCCAGCAGGTCACCCCTAACCTGTACTGGTGCATAGAATAAGAGTATCAAGATTGCTAGAGTGGGAGGGGGTTAGTATTATTCAAAATAAGATCCAAAGAAAGACAAAAAAGGAAATAAAAGGTCAGACTGCTTACTTACGTCTACTAATGCACAGTATACAGGGAAAAAACAAGGGATTTACAAGGTAATTAATATGACTGAAAGACCAATACTAAAAGAATATAGTTTGTTCAGAAAGGCAAAGAACGATCACAGAACTGCATCTATTGCAATCCTGAGAAAGGGAAAGGTTTATATAAAAATTAGGTAGACTTCAATGCAGAAAAAGAACTTGTAGACACCATCTAATGAGGACCAGGATTAAGGAATAGAGCAAAGCCTAAAGGAAAAACATTAGAGTCATAAATTAACCCTAGGCATAGAGGTAAGAAGTGTTATAGGAGATCAACTTGGTTAAGGTATAAAATCCTCATTGACTCCACCCATAGGAAGGAATTATAAATACTGTGGATGCTAGATAACTTATCAAAGATGAAAATAAAAGAGCAGCAGGAACATGCAACCACATGAAAGAAAAAACAACAAAAAATACAGGGCACGGAATGAGGTGCAGCTATCAAGCAACTATGGAAAAAAAGAACTCATTCTATTATTGACTTATTATAATAATGGCGTACTTTGAAATAGTTCTGTAATTTGCCCTGTTAACTGTAAAAAGGAAGATCAAGGACTAGTCTACAAAATAGAGAGGAAAATATTTTGTAAGTGAATTTGAGTATGAAGGTGTCTCATGCCTTTTTTTCCCTAGCAATCTTCACTAAACAAGCCAGCTGTGATCAAGTGACTAATAAAATTAAGATGGTATCTTCCCAAAATATTCTGAAGGAGGTGATCAAATAAACTATTTGCAGCTACCTGGAAGATAAGGAGGAAGTGACATGCAGATGGCAACTGACATGATTTTTTTTTTCCCTAAGAATAAATTTTGTCAATCTAACCTAATTTCCTTCCAGACAGGACAGCAGGCTGCGTGGAGAGAAGTCACTGAAGTCATTTATCTTGGCTTTAATAATACTTTTGATATTCTTGCATGATCTTCCCATCAATTATACAAGAAACACAGTCTTGATGAAATTCTTATAAGGCGGATGCAAAGCCAGTTGACTAAGTAGTATGGAAGGATATGTTAAGTGGAGTTATGCAACTTCTCCAATTGCTTATCTCCTCTTCAATAGTTTTATTAACACCTGAATGTTGCAATGCAAAAAGGTGCTCATTACATTCGTAAATGACATGAAGATATGATCTGAAAGAACAATATGGCCAAATACAAAGTACATCATCTGAGCAGGAGCAACCAACTGCTACAAATGTAGGATGGAAGATAGTTAACTAGATGACTCCTGCTCAAAAACGGAACTGAAGAGGTTATAGAGTATCATAAACTGAAGGAGTTTCATGCTGTTGTTTAAAAGGCAAACATCTTAACAGGAAGTATAAATCAGAGCACTTCATGAAACAATCCTGCTTTACTTATCACTGATAATGCATCAGCTGAAGTAGAGCAGTGTGTTTCAGAAAAGGGATGGACACTAATTGGAAATAATCCAGAGGTCACAGAAGGTCACAAAGTAATGAGTTTAAATGCCGCAAAGAAGATTCAAATTGAATATTGTGAGGTATGCGGTAGCAAAGATCTCTTACCACTATCATACACAGAGATTGCCTAGGAAGGTTTTGGTCAGTGAAAGGTCTTTAAGAAGAAATTAGAAAAGCATTTGTCAGGAATGTCACTGGCAGAGTTGATTATGCCTTGGAGCAACAGGATGAACAACGGAAACACCTGAGGCCCTTTCAGCACTGTGCTTCTGCAATTCTCTGTGTTTTTCTGCAATTTTCTCTGATGACCTGAGTTTCTTGCTCTACCTGAGTTTGACTCGGAAAGTTGGGTGGGTTGGCTTCAGGGGTGGTTTACCAGGAAGCTTTGTGTAAGAGTAAATCATGCTGACATCTGCAGTTTTCCATAGGTATAATGCTAAAATTGGTTGTTGCAAAGGGATATGCATGAGCTGAATCTGGTCCTTCAGGCAGAACTGTTCATGGGATATGTTCTTCATATGTAATTTCTTGAATTGAGCACACAACTGTCTTCTCAAATATTTACCTTACGTAAATTCATCTCTAAGACATTTTCATCTACAAGCTGCAAGCAGAAAAACAGAGAACATAATTCAAAACCTAGCCCTATTCATTTCAGCCCAGAATGGATAGCTTGAAATTGTGTGCCCCAAGGGACTATTAACAAAGATAGTATTCAAATTAGATTAAAGCTTGCAGACATGTTGTGAGTAATGTGTGCCCATTTCCCACAAAATTAAGCTCTTCTTTTGTTCCCAGTAACTTATGACAACATGAATTAATGCAGGTATTTTATTACATTTGTGGAAAAAAATATCAGACTCGTCATTTATCTGCAATGGAAAATACACGAGATCATGGTTACTGGGTTTGCAAGCGCAGCTCTAGTTATCATGTCACACACCAAAATAATTCCCCCCAAAGGCTTATAAGTTAATTAGATCTGATTTTTCTCTCTCTTTTTTTTTTTTTTAGCTTTTTTATGAGTGGAATTTACATCTGTACTAGGGTAGGACAAATGCAAAATGAAAGAGAAAATATTTAAATATCAAGTGCAAACCTGTTTCCTACTCAAATTCAGTAGGATTGTGCATTTTCATCACATTTTGATCATATTGTTGTTCTCTTTTTAATAATACCAGATCACTCTGTTAATTACAGCAACCTACATAGTATTGTCCGTAAGAACGTATATATTCTTTCCCCAGTGTGTTGTCAGAAATCAACCATAGAAAAGTATTTTAAGAAAATGAGAGTGAGTTGCTTTAGGCAAAGCACCATTCTCTTCCCATTAACCAATTTTCCTACAAACTGAAAAGGAAAGGGTTTTTTATTTTAGTTTCTGCTTAGATGGATACTCGTTTCTTGTGGTATAACAGCATCTAATAGTTAAACCCAATATTCTTGATAAAGTGCTAATTATAGCAGATTGTTCAGGCAGAGTAGAATGGGAATCCGGATTTTGAAACCTTGAAAACTGCTGAGAAATGTAACAACTTTTGACACTGAAAAAAAAAAAGAAAATCTAAAGAAATGAGGAAGTAGGTCAAAAGGACTGCAGCATTCAGACCAGGACAATTAAAGCCATAAAGCTCTGCAGCATGAAGGCCTTTAACACTTCTTTCTAGAGTGAAAAGCTATAATTTTGCCAGTATCGTTTGAAAGCAAACTGAATATTACATCAGGTTTTAAGCACAAAGAAAGTAGATCATGAATAATACGAAAACACATCAGCTGCAAAACTGTAGGAAACAACTGGTCCACCCAGCTATAGCCAGATCAAAATGTTTCAGAGGTCAGCGTCAGATACAGAGAACAAACGGCATAGAGCATGTGCCTAGGAAACTCTATTTATACTTCCTGTCTTGCTTCTTTGCCTAAATCTGATTTAGATCCAAGATGAAAGTATAAGCTTTTAATTTATGTCTACTAGTAATGTCTTGTACCTTGAAGCTCAGAGGCTTCAGTAATAATTCTTGCTAGTGTGCAGAGAGAAGAGCAGCCCAGAGCTGTTCCTGTCTGAGGTTCCATAAAGCAAGAAACTCCTGGTAGCATTTATTTGGGAAAGAGTATGTAACTGAGTGGGCTGGTGTGCACCCGCCTTTCAGCTGAATTACAATTTTTGGAAAAGATAGGTGAAGATTTGGTTTATATATCAACTCGGGAGGTAATAAAACAATGACTGAGCCACAGGAGGAGCAACAAAAGGGTCTGGAATATGCATTTAGGTTGTCCTGGCACAAATTTCAGTCCCACATTACATGGCAGGTGAGCTGGCAGGACCAGTGCTCCAGGTCCCCGTAGTGAACAGATACTTGATACTATCAATTCTCTTCAAGGACTCATATGACACTGATTTCTTTTTAGACTGGTGGTACAAGTATAGGGGTTTTTTGCAATGAAGTGATATAGAGATGCATCTGGCTGTGGTACCAGTGGTGTAACACTGAGAGCTTTTGGGTGAAACTTCACAGAGAAACAGTGATTCCAGCAAGCCCTCCCAAGACAATACCAAATGCAAGTTATAAGTCTTATACCATGAGAAATGGAAATGCTCACAGATGAGACCTTGCACCACTTCCACTGGAGTTAGTCTGGGCCAAACTGCTGACTCTGCCTACCCAAGACAACAAAAACTGATTGGAAACACAGAAATAGAGGAGCAAGGGGGAAGAAAAAATGTAATTAGTGGAGAACTAAATTTAAAATGGTTCTAAACTGTAAATGAAAAATCTAACTGAATAAATAGAAAGCTCTTGTTTCCTAATAAGTACTATCTTTCCCAAATACAAATGTTCAGAAATATGTTCCAAGAACCTGGCATATGAGAAATATTATTTAGCAAGGTTATCCCAAGGGATTTTGGTTTTGTAGATTTCTACGTGGGATCCCAATTGCTATCATTTGTCACATTTTCAGAATAAAATCGTAGATAACATTTGCAGCTGGTAGTATCTAGGTGAATAGTCATGTAAATAATATAGGCTGCTGGGAATTTTCTATAGGAATTACTTAATTACGCTTAAACTTTCGAGGGGGCGAGGATATAAATTTAGAAAAAAACCCACAATAACCTGTCATCAAAATTGAAATACTACTTCTTCTTTGTTCAGGTGACTGTTAAACTATATTTTCTCAGTGTGACACGTTGCTCAGCAAAAAGAATAGTTCAGGCTTTCTCTTCTCTTCATTTAGATCAGGTCTATAGTACTCATGATGCAGTGCAGGTTCCCTGTTGAGTGCCATCATAAGAAGCTCATGAATGTCAATAGGTCAGGTACCAACCAACCTCTACCTGAATTCCAGTGAAGCTATATAGCTCACAATAAAAAATTAAATTCAAGACTGAATGATCTTGTAACGGAGTTCATCTCAATACATTCAAATGAAACGTTTTAATGTGCAAATACCGAAAGTTCCATTCAGAAAAAAGGTTCAAGGTGAAATACGTAACCATTACCACACTGAAATTTTTAGTAATTGAAAATTGTTTGGGGAGCCTGGCAAAGGGTATTTTGGGGGATGGCAAAGGAAGCTGTAATTTCTTTCACAAACTACAGGTTTTGATCCTTTCCAATAAAGTGCTATGGCAAAATTCATCAGCATACTCCAGCTAGGCATATTTACGACCTCTTTGGGAAACATAAACACTGAGATATTATGGAAGTACTCAGCATACTGATAGAGTGTATCCTAACAACTGGCAAAAGCAGATCACTAGGAACTGGCAAAACTATTGAACTTTTTTATTCACCTGCCATTCAATATAAATATTTTGAAAAGCAATGCTTGATTTGAAATTATTTGGGATATGAAAGGAGATAGAATATGAAGAATCAGTTAATGCAATTAGCTTCAGATCTTAGGGCTTTTAAATCACTTAAATCTGTTAACTATTTTTAGCATGAGACTGTCAGAGAGGACAAATATTCAAGGTCATTTACTTTGTCTGTTCTCATTGAATATGTCCACATCTCTACTGATGAGTAACAACATTCTAAAGATAGTAGGAACAGCTGTGAATTAACTGCCTGATTTTTAAACAGAAGAAACTTTTAACATCCAGTGTATTTGCTAAGCAAAATCTAATTTTAAGGGATATTTTTTCCCTCTTTGTTAAAGCATAACTTTGTCTTCACTCTTCCAGACTAATTTCAAAAAGAATATGCCTATCTCATACCTATGAATATGGGACCATATAAAAACTGTGGCATTTTCTGAAACAATTCTGGCAGAGTTACATTTCTTGAGAAATTTATTAATTCTGTTTGCATTTAATGCAATTTCCATACCATAATAGGTTTCAGCAAACAGGAAATCTGGTTTTGCTGTGAGGGCTGCTGGTCATGTATAGTCCAGATGAGGAGTATTTGAAACTCAGTAACCAGAATAATTTTCCAGTTAAACAAGAGCACTTTGGAACAATGCAATAGCTGCTGCCTAAGGGAGAATCATCTACTTGCTCACTGTAGGAGTTTGAAGTGATTAGCTGAAAATCCCCAGCAGAAATGAGGGAACAAAGAACTAGATTGTCAAAAACAGGTTCTTGTGGACGCTGGAGCTCACGAGTAGCAAAACACTGTTCTCTGAATGACGGAAATATTATGAATGCTAGTCATTGGTAAGCTCCTGGCAGCATATTGTAAGAGCCAGTAGATAACTTATGACTAGAAAAATATGACTGTACAGAGGTCATTGGATGCAAGAAAGAGGAACTGCAATGCCTATATGCTTTGTTGAAAATCTAAAGGATGCCCAAGTTTAACAAAAACTCAGAGGAGAACAGCACAATTCTTTTCGATATCAGATTTGACCTTGATGTATAAAAGCAGGGAGCTACATGGCAATGCAACAACGTGACACGCTGCAAGAGGCCATGCCACATAGCTCTTGCTGATGGTGACTTCAATTTGTACTTGCTTTCTTTTTTAAAATCTGTGTAACTCCTGCACTTTGTCCATGCCTAAAATAGGGCACAGAAGTTCTTCTGCAATGTGTGTACCCTTACTTTTTTCCAACACATGTTGTTTATGTGTTTGATTGTAAAATAGCACATTAGGTTGACCTTGGCCAACTGCCAGATACCCACCCAGCCCTTCTCTCATTCCCCCTCCTCAACAGGACAAGGGGAGAAAATAACGAGAAAGCTCACGGGTCAAGATAAAGAGAGGGGGGAACACTTACCAATTACCATCACAAGCAAAACAAACTTGATTTGGGGGAAAAAAAAAAATTATTGCCAGTTAAAATAGATTTGGATGGTAAGAAACAAAGACAAAATTAAAACACCTTCCCCCGACCCCCTCACCCTTTTTCCCAGGTTCAACTTAACTCCTTCATTCCCAACTCCTCTCTTCCTCCAAGTGGTGTAGATGGGATAGGGAATAGGGATTGCAGTCAGTACATAACAGTTCCTCTTTGCTGTCCCTTCCTCCTCTCCTGTGCTCCAATGTGGACCCTCCACATGCTGCAGCTTCCTTCAGGGCATGTCCACCTTCTCCAGCATGGGGTCCTCCATGGGATGCAATGTGGATATCGTTTTTGACATAGTACTCCATGGTTTGCAGCATGGATATCTGCTTTGGCTTGGTCCTCTCCACCAACTGTGGAGAACCACCTGCTCCACTGTGGTCTCTTCAGGGGCTGCAGGGAAATCCCTGTTCCAGCACCTGGAGCACCTCCTCCCCACTCCTTCCTTGAGTTCACAGGGCTGTTTCTCACACTTTTTCCCTCACCCCTCGCTACTCAACAGCATTTTGACCTTTCTACACATGCTTTCCCCGACGTGCCCCACCTATTGCTGAGGGGCTCAGCCATGTCCTGCAGTGGGTCCACTGGAGCTGGCAGGAACCAGCTGTGTCCCACATGGGGCAGCCCTGGCCTCTCCTCACAGAGGCCACTCCTGCAGCCCTCTTCTCGTTGCCAACACCTCAACACCTACACTCAGTACAAGCCATTAAATGACAGCTCTGGAGGAGGGTGTGACTAGGGATGGGAATGAGAAGGCTCATTGGTGATGGGTAAGTAGGAGAATATTATGGCTAAGCTTCAAGACTCCATTGGAGATGGGATGTGTTCAGGCAGTGAGACCAATGGAACTATGGCTGGAAATCTCAGACGCACCGACTGCCCACATTAAAAGGTTGGTAAAGAAAGGAAAATGATAACAGTAGAAACAGAAAGAAAGGGAAAACAGATTTTTTAAAAAAAAAAATCTTAAATTCCTGTTATCTTCAAAGTCTCATTTACTTATTTTTTGCGTTTCCAGCAGAAATTATAAATACAATGTATTTTAAATGCTAAAATGCAGGATTCGGACAACGAAAACATAGAGGCTTTATTTTGAACTCTGTTAATCCCAAAGCACAATAGCAATCAGGGATTCCCTTGTATTTTTTTAATCCCCTGCATGCTTTTGGTGTAATAAATTGCTTTGCTGGCTTGTTTGTAATACATCTTGTGTTACATTCTGCAGCCTGAGCAATTACTGAACTCATTTAAATTCTAAGATAAGCTACTTTTCTCCCTTTTTAAGTGTGGGGTCTAAAGGAGACACTGTAAATACTGGGGATTCTGAGGGCTTGAGAGCACAGCCAGTTTTCTGAGTTTACTAAAACTTTCTTCCATAATTTAAACTGCTTTCTTCAAAACAAGCATTCAGTTTAGGCATAACCTTTCTTCCCCCTAAGTGCTTAATCCAAAGCTCATTGAAGTTAATGGAAAGACTCCTGAATGCTGCATCAGACTTGAAATGCAAGTCTATGCCCTCTATTACTGACGAAAGCTCTGCACATGCAGAGCTACCCAACGACAGCTATTTAATGTACTTCTCTTTCAACAGAATTTCACTCGGTATGTTCCACTCCCTGCTTTTGCCCCCGCTCTCTGAATTTGTTTTCCCCTCTGTCCCTTCGTTTCCTTTCTCATCCTGCTTTTGTCAGATTCTGTTGTATTGACTCATTTTTCTGTCACCATATCTCTACATGGTGAGCAAACAGCACACTGTCCAAAAATAATTTTCATTTCCCACTTCCCAGGGTTTCAGCTGGTTCAGGAACAGGCAAACTTGCTTGATACTTCCCTGTTAAGGATTTATCACTTGTGAGTAATAATGAAATTATTTAAAATGGTTTTAATCGAAAGCCAAGATTTTTAAACTTGAATGTCTAACCATAGGCTTCTAAACCCACATTTAATTACCTAAACAATCACTGATTTTCAAAAGTCCTGAGCATTCAGCACTTTTTAAATGTGGTCTTACTCTTAAGCACCTGGATAGATGTAAGAACCCAAATGTTAATCACCTGGGTTAGATTTAAGAACACAATGTTTATTACCTGGTTTTAACTTTGATGGTGGTTCTACCAAACCCTTTTTAAAAATAATATCTCCATTTATCTTTTTTAACTCCTTGTAGAAATTATTTCTATGCACAAAATGAACCTGGAAATTTCTATATTCTGAAGTCTTACTTTGCAACTTTGCTGTTTTTTTAATAAAGTTCTCTGTGGGGCACGTCATATTTAAAGCACTGCAAAATGAATATAGCAAGGATTTTTTTCTGTGATTTTCACAAAAAAATATGGGAAAACAAAGTGAATTACCAAACCATGCTGTATTCATAACCATGCAGAGGAAGTTCTCAGATATGATGTATCTCCAGCAGAAAAAAAAATGTATATACTAGTTGTGCTTCTGGTAAAAATATTTAAGTTGCATTATTCATTTTCTTATTATTATTTTCCTTTGGTATTTCAACAAAATGATCTAAATGGCTATATTTTATACTAAAAATGATAAAGTATATACCAGAGAGCATGATTTAATACTTTCATACTCTGTCCTCGTCTAAACAAGATGCATATCAGTGAATTTTTCAATGCGTGAATACTCATTTTTCTGGGGGGCTGTAGATCCTAGTAAGTAGTCAAGCATCACAGAAACTCACGGGTAAAATTACAGAGGAAAGAATTTGGTAGAATTTGCTTTTCTTAGTCACCTTCACCCTTGCAGCCTAGAGAGATGGAGACTACAGGTTGCAATCACTGCCCTGGCAAACAGGATTTATTGTTCTTTTATGGCCAACTCAGGACCAGGGCATTCCTGCTCTAAATGTCATAGCCTTTCAACCCTGACTAAAAGGCATCCTATGATGCTAAGTGTTACGAAGGTATTATAGATTTTTATTAGGGAGAAGATGCGCTTTCAAGAAGAGATGCTTGGGTGCACAGTAACATGTGGAGAAGGAGTAGACATGTCAGGGCTCTCCCTGTGTGCTCCCAGGAGCTCTGCAGCCTGCCCCAAAGACTCGGGTTGGTGTTGGCATGGATGTGGGTGACCAGCCAGCCCTTCTGGGGACAGCCACAGACCTGAGGTAGATGGCCAGGATGGAGCTGGGTGGGAACGGGCTGCCAGTGACTCCTCAGGGGCGTCCCGTCACTAGGGGCTGCTCTAGGCTCACACCATGTCATGATCACACATTCCTGACCATCTCCCTCCCCAGCCTCAACCCATCAACTTGACATCCCAGCCAGGCCTCTTCCCACTCAACTTTTTATGCTTGTGCCCAGCATTCGCCCCAGTCAGGTCAACCCCGGTCCCCAGTTTTGGTGGGCTGACCTTGGCAAGCAGCGAAGTAACCACAATCCCTGGCTTAGGGAGAAAGTTGCTGAGAAATGCCCCATAATTTAGCCACAGGGGGCAAGTATGGGGGTGGGGACAGGGGACACTAGCAGAAAGACCCTGCATATGGCAAGAGACCTGTGAGGCTGTCGTCTTCAAACTAGTCTAGTCAATCCTTCTTCAAAAAAGAGGGATCACAACATCTGGCTGTATGTGCAAATACTACCCTGATTTTTAGTGAGAGGAAGATATTTGTCAATTGAAAGCTGAAGTGGTAGTGGAGCACTCTTCCTGCACAACATGAGCTGCTGTCACAAGGCCTGTATAGACACAGGTCAGCCAGGATAGTGCAACTCTTTAGATGTGTACTACTGGAAATATGCAAAGTACTAGTCTATTTTATTTTGGCTGTGATGAGGCCTGAGACAGACCCTTCAGCTTAACAAGCAGTGATTAGAAGGTCTATGCAATCACATCCCATGTTGTATGTGTTTTTTTAACATGAATCTTTGTCTAGCTGGAACCATCAATTCTTTTAATACAGGCCACTGAAGAGAGCTAAAGTTAATTGGAAATAGAAGTCCATCACCATCATTAAAAGCAATTGTTTAAAGAAATCGTTGAATTCTGCATCAGCTGAACTGCTGAAACAAGGTCTTCTAAGTAGTGAGTGATACTTATGGCAGCCTAGAAATATAATATTCCTTTCACTTCTCCTCCTCGCAGAAATTCTGGGCTTGTGCTTTGATGGGCACAATTCTGGGTTTGTGCTTTAAGGACCACAGCAGGTGACTTAGTGCTCTTTCACTGTATCTACATAATGACATTTCCTGAGCTATCAGTTTGGCTTCCTGGTTCAAAGCTGAATGCAGCTAGTGTCCTGGTTTGAGGTAACCCTGTCATTCCACCGGATTGGGCCAATCTGGCCCAAACCACAACAGCTAGCAACAGCTGGTATATGACACAAAGTCCAAAATATTGATGAGCAACTGACGAACACATTGAAGAATGAGATTCAAGATGGTTTGAAGCACATTTAGACAGCCATCATACAACAAGCTGAGATTCTTCTGTGCTTCAAGTATTTTCTTAAGATCATTTTCTGTTCCTGCATTTACCCACTGAACTTCATTTAAACCTCACATTCTTTCTGCTCTATAAATTGTACACTTCTGCTGTAAAGTTGGGGTTGTTCAGCCAGGACATAAGAAGGCTCTGGGGAAACCTTATAGCAGCCTTACAGTACCTAAAGGGAGCCTACAGGAAAGATGGGCAGGGACTCTTTATCAGGGAGTGCAGTGATAGGGCAAGAGGTAACGGTTTTAAACTGAAAGAGGGCAGATTTAGATTAGATATTAGGAAGAAATTCTTTACTGTCAGGGTGGTGAGACACTGCAACAGGCTGCCCAGAGAAGTTGTGGATGCTCCATCCCTGGAAGTGTTGAAGAGCAGGGTGGATGGAGCTTTGAGCAACCTGGTCTAGTGGAAGGTGTCCCTCGCCATGTCAGCAGGGTTGGAATTAGCTGATCTTTAAGGTCCCTTCCAACTCTAATCATTCTATGATTCTATGACTATAAATTCCTTGAAAGTACATTCAGAACTACCACAAAAGTGATGAGCAAGCATGGAAGCAATTTGTTGATGGATGTTTCTGGTTTTACTAATTTCAAAACTAGTAATGAAAGAATGATATTGAAGAAAACAAAACTTTTCTGTGACTCTAAGGAAAATGTTTATACCCTTCCACTTTTAAACACTTATAGTATTGACCACAGAAAGCTCATGAGTCAAGGAAAGCAGTAATTATCAAGTTTTGATATTCAAAATTATATTCTTGTCAACAAGCTATTTTCTTGTGGAGTTTAGCGGAAGTCCTCTCCATTTTCAGAAAAAAAAAAAAATAAAAAAACCAAAATCTGTCTGTTAGATTTTAAAGCAGGAAGGGACCATAGTAATTCTCTAGACTGACCTTTTCTGAAGATCAGGCTGGAAAACTAAATTAAGACTGCCATAACTATTAACATGAAAACAATTATTTAATCTAGTGTTTTGCATTGTAATGGCCATGACCTATATATCATTCAGGTGTATAGGTAAAATACTGAGGTCAGCTGGCAACATACTCCTGTGTTCTTCATTTCATGCAACCCTTTTTTGTTCTGTACCACGTAAGCAACAGAGACAAATATAAAGATTCTGCAGATTATTTCACTATGAAACAGTCCCAACTATGGTAAAGTCACATAGGGATAAGATAATAATAGACTATACATTTCAGTCTCAATGAATGGTGACAGGTTTTACACTAAACAAGCCCTGTGAAGAAATCTCCCTCTGAAAAGGGAAACAAAGTGGAGAAGAATTTGTCCTTTATGTTTTTTTTTTTAATCACAGTTACCAGATTATATTCATTAAATAAGACACATATTTCAGGTAGCTGATGGATATGTTTCTATTTATATATGCATAAATCACTATGTGACATTTAGCTTTAAAACATTCACACTACCCAAAGGTATTATTTTAATTATATAAGTGATATTTTTTTTTTTTAATCTGTTGAGGTGATCTGACTTATCAGACACAAAACCAAGAAAAATCTGAAAGGTAACCTGGCAGGAGTTAGAGCTTATATTTAGCATAGGAGAAGCTAAGGAAACAAAATGGCCAAATCGCGATTGGAGATGAGAAAGCAGTTTCCAAGAGAACATTCCAGCAGTGACTCCCATATAAAAGATGAACAAACCAAAGGTGTTTCGACAGGGAAGGGAAAGTAAAGTGTCTAGTGCATGTAAATTATTTTACAGTACACACACAAATTACTAACCCATCTTATTTTTTTGAAGGTGATAATCTTTCTGAAGAACTGCTGACTGCAGAGAACACTGGGAAAGTCAGCATATCTGAAAAAACTCTGATAAAAACAGGTATGAAAATTGAAAATTTGATCTTAATTTCTCTGTCCCTCAAAGCATATCATGTAGAAGATGTATAATCATTTTAATTTCTACCCAGCAGATTATGTAAAGGCATATTTTAAAATGTGCATACTACTGCAAAATACGATAGAATAAGAAGCGAAAGTGTAGAAAACCACTAATAATTAATAATATCTGATTTAGTGTATCCACATGGGAAAACACTACATTCCACCACTGCATGCAGAACAGCACATTAATCAGGAATAAGGCTAATTGAACCAAGTCTGAACAATGCAGGATTTCTGTGAACACAGCCCAGGAGTGTTAGTGCTTGATAAAAACAAACAAATAAATATTTATTTTTATAAAAATTGCTTCACTCCTTTTAACATTCAGTCTTGCTGTAGCAACCTCCTTGTTCTGGAGGGCTACTGATACGTCTCTTCTCCCAGCACAGCACCTTGGGGTCAGAACATGCATGACCAGGTGCAGATGACTGTTTTTAATCAGCCTATAAGGTGAGATCTGTGCTGATTAGCAAATCCTTATGCCATTATCCAGTGAAGCTGCCAGCTGAAGTTCACCCTTGTGCAAGAGCTGTGAAGATATCTAAAGTGCATTGACAAACAGGTATCATTAAACATGAACAGCAGTCTCATTAAAAACATCAGCCTGCATTTCTTTTTCTCATACATGAGGAATCATAAGCCTTTCAGTCTTGTGCTCTTCGTAATTATGTTGGCATTTATGAAAGAAAGTCATTATACCAGGTTTCTCAAAACATGTTTATTATTTTTTACACACTGCTTTTTCCCCTATGTTCTAGTGAGAACAGGAAGATTATAACCCAGTGCAGCTGGAGCAAGAATGTTGCTATTATTTCTAGTAGGAATACCTTTGTCTTATAATAAGAAGATAGACATCAAATACATTATATTTTATGAATTTGGGGTTTGTTTTGTAAGATCACGTGCATGATCATGGGAAGCTTATTATTATTCTGTTGTCATTAACATTTTTTTTTGCACTAGAGAATCACAGAAAATTCATGTAAATGTAGTTAATTCTTGTTGTCGCTGTTTGGTTCCTACCTTATTGCTCTCAGTGACAAGCCAAAATTTAGTATTTCTATACAGTTAGCTATTCAGCAATGAACCAAGAGAAACATCAATTCTTTCTGTCTCTGAAAAGCAAAAAGACTGCAAAGGCAAAACATAGTTCACCTTTCAGTCTTGCTTTGTCTTAACAGCCACAAGAATATGGGGGGTATTTATTATTTGTCTTAAAGAAACTTATTTTTCTCAGAAGAAGCAAAGCTCTGTTGGTAAGTAATGTTTGCTGTGGAACTGCTCACTCGTAAAGCTCTGGGACCTGGCAAAGAAATAAGTTAAAACCCCTCAAGTTATTTTCCTGCTTTTCTTTTTGTAAAAGCAGTTTTTAAGTAATGCAAAAGAAAGATCATAGCTATGTTGAAAATACTTGGAGGCCAGTGTTTTGAGGATCTTTTACTGTAGTTAATCTCTCAGACTGTTGCTGTCACAAGCACTCTTTCTGAAGCATTTCCTAATTGGCTCCCTGAAAGTTCAGCTTCTTGCCCTTCGGAGAGCAGCAGTGTGGCTGCTGTCAAAGAAGGAGCCACTTAACTCAGGGTATGATCTTAATAAAAATTCTGTCTTTCCAGAAGCGTTATTGCATGTACCTTTTTTTTCCTCCCTACTTTCTTTCCCACGTTAACAAAAAGGACACAAGAACTTGAAGTCCACAGAAACTTTCCAAGTAATTCCTGTTTAAAACAAGCAGCCTGGCGCTGCTCTTGTGTACATTGGTGTGATGCCTATGGAACAGTGATGCCTATGGAACAGTGATCCCTGAGGTGCATCATTTTTCCCTGGGAATAGTGTCATGAACCAAGCGCAAGAAGAGAAGCAGGGAGGACCTGTGAGCAACTTTGCTCCCCAGGCTGTGGTTTCCAGCATAGCTTAAAGCAGTCCCAGACCTGGTCTGGTTTCACCAGATGTTAGAATTTTTTAATCTCAGAAGAGACTCTTATGATTTCATATGTGAGGAGAAAGAAAAAACACTTCTGTGTCTATTGTTATACACCAGCCATGGAGCAACTTCATTCAATCCACCCCTGAGTATTCTGGTTGGATTTTACATTATAGTATGAGGCAAACAGTTTCCTATCCGATGTGATCAACCCAATGTTGATTGATTGTCAAAAAAAACCCAAACAAATTCTCTAAGAAAAATAATTTTTAAAAAGACCCTTTCCACGTGAGATTCATAAAATTATTAGCCATGTGGCTAGTTGTAAACCATTTACCCAATAGCCAAGGATGGGAGAGAATGAATTCTCCTGAGATAGTTCCTCTTTGTTCAAAATACCTAAATATTCCTTAATAAACTGAAACACTAAGCCAGAGTGTGACTCAGTGGTTCTCTTGCCTAGAGGTTGAAAGATTTGCCTCACTTCCAGTGGCTGCTTAACTATTTAAAATACAAGGTGGAATATTATCATGGAAAGGGACTGAGATTAGCCCAGGGACCTCTATGCAGGGTAACCAACCTTTCAATCTGGAGCTGCATGTGATTCAGAAGCAGATCAAATATATCTGCCGAGCTGGCAGCAGAGGGACTCTGTCCTGGGAGCTGCCAGGTGATCCAAAATCCCTACGACAGGAGAAAGCCAGCCAGCAACAGCCACTGAGTCTTGATTCAATAAGTCACCTGGAGTTTGTAGCATGCACAGCAACACACAAATTGCTAATTTGCCTTCGCATATTTTGGCGTGCTGTTCACAGGACAGGGAAGACCGGACACCCCACAGCACAATAGTTTGGACATGTTCCTGTGAGATGGGTGATGTAAACTCATGTCAGGCAGACGAGAGAATTGCCTCTCTTTTATGCGGGTGAAGTGTCTAACTAACGGGGTTATGGGGAGGAAAAGTGTTGGTGTCTCTCTGTATTTTGTGAGCTGATCTCTTAGTTATCTGTCCTTTCTGTAAGCAGGCATGAAAGGGAACGTTTTCAATCAAAAGGTTTGTTCTACTCAAAATGGATTTTTTTTTTCTGGATGCTTCTTTTCAGCAAGAAATAGTCATATTTTGTCTACTTGAACTGACTCTCACCCTTCCCTCACACCTATCATTTGGATACTGGACAAACAGAGATTTCCTTTCAACCCATTCTCAAAAGAAATTACTGAGGTGCTGTAGCTACAGTCCTGAAAATCCTGCTGTCCTGGAGGCTGAACTGAGTCATTTTGAATCTATAACATTTAGAGAATGAGAGTCAACCGACTTTTTATGTTGCTGAATCAGAATAAAAAGAACGTTGCATTGCTCAGTTATCCAGTCTGTATCACTGAGATTAGAATGAGGAAAAAAAAATATTAATTTACAGCGTGTGTGAAATTAATATCTCTGCACAAGCTTTTCTCAAGAGTAACAGACAAAACTGCTTTGGACAGTGTATAATAAACAAAATAAATATAGGTTGGGTTTTGTTTTCTTTTCAAATATTATATGTACATTCATACTTTTTGCATTTTCTTTTTTACAGAAGAGCTGGATCCCCTATAAATTCCTTAAGCTATACTACGAAATCTCTGTCAAATCAGCAATAGAGAATGAGTATCTTCTCCTACCAAATTTTCATACACTAAATTAACTCCAGAAAGATCCTTTTTTAAAGAAGATTAAGAACTGTGAAAATGAGACATTTGTATTGCCTGTGTAATGGCTATACATATATTAGGCAAATCCTGACAGAGCAAAAATTATTCTCTGATTTCTTCCTCTCCTTTCATTACTTGTGGTCTTGTTTTGCACCTGTTCAGCACTTGTCCTTACAGATGCATTTAGCTATCGTTTAGGCACTTGCAGGAGCAAAATGAGAACAGATGCGTCATAAGTACAAAATATGTGCTAAAAGGACATGCCGTAATGGGAAATCAGAGCTGAATGGGAGGAAAAACAAAAACACGGCAGGATCTAGAGGATGCAGACCTAAAATTAGCATAGGATAGATACATTGGAAAGACAAAATTCAGCAGATAAGGACTCCTGGTTTATTGTCTAAAATATGCCTATCTGCATTCCCAGGGAACAGCATCAATCTGTCTTGATTTCTGAATAAATTGAGCTCTCAAGCAAAATCCCTGTAAAAGAAGGCAGCTCTATTTTTATCACTGTGACCTTTTTAGAAGGACTTTAGGGAAGAAGGAAACAAACTTATCTAAATTCCTACTACCCAAAGTCCAATTCTGCTTTCCTATCTGCAAAATGTTGTTTGCCAGTGTTTTATAGATATCCAGCACTGAGAGTCTGAAAAATTCATGTATCGCAACAGGCTTGCTTTCAAGTTTGGTCTTCTCTGGTCTTCAACTGGTCTTTAACTGATCTTAAAACATTATGTAAGAGTCTAGATCCCAAATTCAGTAGTGTTCATCAGTGGCTTTGGTTAGCTTTGGATCAACATCTGAATTTAAAGAAATAACCTTATGAATGTGTAGGAAATCACACAGAATCCATAGAAGTATTTTCTTACTAGCTATATTAAATGTATTAACTGCCACAGTTAGGTTTTTTGCCTTATTGTACATTTCCTAGGATGAGAAAACCCTGATTTAATTAAGAGCTTTACTGAGACTCTTAATACCTGGCTTGAAATAAAGAGTGAATATGTATTCAGGGCATATGTTCTAGAATGAGGGAGTGGGTGCTATGGATAAAGAATTTTTATATGGAGTGTTATGTAGGGCAGGTTTTGGCATTTGTGAAAGCACTATAGGATAGTTAGATAACTGGCTGAAGCAATCAGAGAATTTTTAACTTCTGCCTTTAAGGCTGTGATACTGGGAGACTGGAAAAGACAAATATCATGGTTGTTCTTAAGAAGAAATTAAGATGTAATGAATTGTAGACAAATCATCTTAACTTCACCTTCTGGGAAAATTCTGAAACAATCAATTATTCTACTCACAAGAACTAGCACACTGGTCAGGATATAGCTGTGTATACCAAATCGTGTCAAATCAATCTATTATCTATGAAATGTTAATAGAGGTGCTACATGGAGCAGGAAAAGGTTAAATCATATACATGTTGATTGAATTACGGTTTTTGACACTGTGACAAGCAAATATATTTACAAAACATATTTACAAAACATGGCTTTCATGGAGCTTCTCTAATGAGTGTGCAAATATCCCTAAATGACTATGCCTGAAGTATAGGGATCAATGATATACCAGAATGGAAGGAGGTATCAAGTGGGGCTTCATGGGGACCTGTCATGAGTATGAAGCTATTCACACTTTCATTAGAAATGACAGAGTACTGAGAAAGCGTATTTAGTTGTGCGTGTGGCACAAACGAAAGGACAGCAGGAAAAGAATTTTGAAAGAATCTTGCCAAAAACAGAGAAATAGTCTGGAAAGACAGAATTAAATTCAGTAATATACATGTGTAAAGTTTATGCTTGGGTAGGAAGAACTGTATGTAATACAGCATGCCGAAGACTAATTCAGGAGCAGATTTTCAGAAATGTGGTTATATCCCAAATTTCCACACATGGTAACAGTATCAGGTATTGCTGTGAAAAACACAGGAGTGATAATTGTTAAATAAGCAGGAATGTAGTCCTGAATACCTTGGAAGTCATCCTTTTCCTTTACTCAGCTCTGGTAAGGCAGTAACTAGGATGACTAAAGGTTAGAAAATGGGACATACCAGGAAAAGAGTGAAAGAAACAGGGTGGAGAACAGAGAAGAAGGCAGTGTAACCAATAGCCCAGTGGCTCAGCTGCATGTGACCAAAGGTCTGGCTTTCTGTAGCACCTCTGGGTGACTTTGGTTCTGTTCTACTAAAAAGATAGTTGTTAAACTGTGAAAGTATATAAATTAAAACCATGCAAGATAAGAAATATGACTATACAGAAGTGAAATTGCTGAGATGGCAGTGACTAGTAACTCAAGGACTCAAAGGGTAAACAAATGACATAAACCTGAGAAAAAGGTAGAGAATTAGGAGACACCAACCCAGGCTGTTTCAAGAAGCAATGGATGTTAATACTTTCCTACCTGACTGATAACTGCCTAGCTGACATACGTTCGTTAGGTGAGGTGAGGATATTAATGCTTAGCTTGGTAACTGCACGTGTCAACCAATATACACTTTTTCTTGCCCATTACAGGAGGTATATCCTGCTTGCAGAGTCCTCCTGTGCATAGTAAGAGATGCAAAAGCAGCCCAATACGTGGAGGGTTCCAGCAGGAACACAGTAACACCAAAGGGCCGGTGCAAAGAAGAAGAGGCAAATCTCTTCTCTGATAGCAGAGCAGCCAAAGTGGCTTTAGATTCTTTATTGCTGCAGGTCTTGGCAGAAAACCTTATACAGACATCTATGCAGAATGTCATAGCTACAGCTGATTTTGTCTCAGAGCAGAGGGGACATGGGGCTGATCTTCCACGAGCCTTTGGAGTTTCAGGAAGCTTCATAAGCAAACAGGAAGATGGATGGAGATTGGGCTGAATGTGATATTGGGAACACTGCGTCAGAAGCGATGTCAATGATTGTGCAGTTTCCCAAGGGCAAGACATGTCTGAGTCTTGTGACAGTTCAACGTTTAGCTCATCTCAAGAGAAAGAGGTGGAGAATAAGGTCATTAACTGCAACTGGATTGTAATGCTCTACTCTATGCCTTGCCTGACTGCTGTGGTTTATTTTGGAGAGAGGCAGAACAGAGTAGAAGTACCAGAAACAGTCATGCTGAGCAAACATGAAATTTCTCAGGGCGTAATTCATTCAGGCTCTCCAGTTACTTGGTGTGGACTGTACAAAAGCCTGGGTGCTGGTAGCTAGATATCTTCCTGTGCTCAAACCAGTTTGGTTAGCGCTAGCTCAGATACAGACTGCGGTAGCATGCAGTAACCAGATACTAGATTGCATCAACATAATTTGGTGAATTCCATTACAATCTATGGAAGCTGAACAGTCTTATTATTTTGAAATTGTGTCAGTAACAATTAAACAACCCCCTATCAAATGGTCTTACCAGGGGAAAATAACTGGCAAACACCTCAATATAGTGTGTGTGCATCAGCATGCTGTTGGTTCAGTACAACTGTGCCAGCCAAAGATCTGTTTAAAAAATTAAATTCCTGACATAAATTACAAGTATTGCCTAATCTTATTTAAAAAAAATGATAATTAGGTTTCACTCCTACAAGCAGTAGGATAATTGGGTCCCAAAGGTCTGGAATAAGGTTAAACAATTAGACTGTATTTGCAAATGAATATATCCTGATTGGCACTTGAAAGGATAAAAGGTTTATTTGAAGTCATTAAGATTTTAACCCATGATTTCACAAAGTCCACTACACCGGGCTTAGTGCTAACTTGAAAACATCTCTCCAGATACCTCTTGCCCTTGGATGGAATTTGAGCAAAGGGGTCCATCTAACTGTAGCAAGGAGTGCACTGAGCAATCCAGCTGACTTCTCGTTTCAGTGACTGAATATTAGGATTTATTATTAGTTAGTAAATTATTGATTATTGGGTCAATATATCTTGAAATTCAGCTCAACAGAACACAACATTTATTTGTCACAGCAATTTTAGAGACAAGTAAACTGAAACAAAGATAGATTTATGAACCCACCAAAGGTCACACAAGTGAGTTAGCAGCAAAACAAAGAATAGGTCTTCTGAATGCCAGCTTCCAGTCCAACACCTGCACTACTGGGTTTAAAATGAGTAGTACAGAGAAACAAAGCAGCCTGACAGGACAGGAAATTGATGGTAAATGATACAAGAAATATCATTATAGAAGTAATTTTGTTTCTTGTGTGTGGCAAAGTCCAGGTTAAATGCAATTCAGAATGATTTCTGGCTCAACTATGCAGAAGTGTGGTCTGAGTCTGTAGTCTATGCCATTATATACACTAGGCTACGAAGTGATGAGGCTGGTGGAAAAACACAATGGAATTCAATCATATCACAACTGCTGATCTTTTCAAAATTTCTTCAACTATATATGGAGATTTATCTCCAATACAGCATAGACATTAAATTTAATGGCATTCTTTCCTCACTGCATTAGCTTGATTTAAAATGGCAACTAAAATATTTCTTCTAACAGATAATTTGAGTTAATCTGTTGAATTATGCTTTTAGTAGTTATAAAATACAGAACAGTAAGCAAGACATGGCAGCCGATAAACCAAAACAGTTGTATAAAAATCTGTAACTATTCTGCATTACTGAAATAGAAGTACAGGACACAGGTCGCAGGATATTTTCTTCTCATTGATTTTGTTACCTCAGAATTTCTAGAACTGGAGAACATACCTTGGAGCACAACCACAGCCACGCTGAAGTCTGGGCTTAGATCTTGTTCTACAAGAATCTACAAGTTGTAAAGGAAGAAGAATGAGAATTGCTTGAAAACATGAATAAGAGTTTAATTATTCACAGATAATTATTTAATTTCTGCGTTTCATAACCAGCAAATCTAGAACATGTTTTAAGTTTTAATTAACACCTTATATTAGAGTTAAAACGTAAAAAGCAACTGACCTTCCTGGTTAAGTGGAAACAGTTTTGTGGTAAATAGTAATATTATAGATGCAAAAATCTTAAACAGGATTAGAAGAATTCTTTCATACTTTGGAGAAATTAATTGCCCACACTAACCATGTTGGTACATCATGCACTCCTACAAAAAGTACAGTAGGATTTTTTTTTTAATATGCAGCTGTTCATAGAGCTTTTCCCCAAAAGTCAGTCATCTCAATTGCATGGTCTTCATATACATTAGGATGAGCAGCTGTGTCTATACTGACTTGAAATAAAAAGTTCTTAACTACAGAGTAGTCAATACAACTTCTCTGCAACAATATATCCTGCGCATATAGGCACATAATCCTCTCTGTTTTACTGAACAAGCAATGTCTGAAAAAATATATCTGTTGTTTGAGGAAATTCATTAAGTTTTTTTTTTTTTTTAAATGGAGTCTAATATTCCAAAAGGAGTAGAGAAAGAACATAACGATTAGCTCCATAAGTAAACCAAACAACATAGGAAAAGCTCTTTATAAAGTTGCTGACCTATTTACCATGGCTGTTGTTATGTTTCACCGCCAAACAGGGAGACAGAGAGATATTTGGAGTACGTATCACACAGTGTGAACAGTGAAAGTAACAGGCAGATTTAGACATATTCTTACCCTCTGTGATGCCTTCCTTCCTAGTTCATAGAACCAAAATACTCCTTCTATAAAAATGCTCTTGGAGGGTTATGTATTTTTTTCAGCCAGAGACAGATGAATGAGCGTGCTTGCTCTGTGTTTGCTGAGATTCTGAATTAACTCTCACGGCTACATCAGGCAAGCCGCAGGACTTCCACTTCAGGGGCAGTACTGACTGGCAGGGCCACATCTCCATTCACACGACACCAAACATACGCACACACCAACTGTTTAGACCCAGCTCTTACCTAGCAATCTTCTTAACAAAGGTAGACAAAGGCAGAGCCTTTTCATCTAAGTTGCATGTTTGAGCGCAGTATCCATTCTGCCAAAAGACAAATTCAACTGGAAAAACATTCAGGAGCTTGCTGGGATAAAATAAAAACCCCTATTTTTTCAGCCTGGCAGTGCTGCTTAACAGGCCAAACTGAGGGCAGCTGCTTCCATGGATAAGCATCTGATGGGAGAGCTGCAGTCCTTGGTTCCGGTAGCAGCAGTTGTTCTTGCCTGTAGTTAATTAGTCCATGTGAGGAAGGTGTGATAACCCGCTGATATGAATCGGTGGCCTCAGAGCTTGCTCTGGAGGCCTTGACCATAGTTCTCTATACCTGAATTTAATCACATATGGTGTGGTCATCTGCACACTGTAATCCTCCCGCAGTGCTGCTGCAGATATCTAAGGGATTTTTCTATCCGGGCCAAAGAAAAGCTGCGCTCAAACTGTACAAAGTTCCTCATGACTTATTACAGGAATTGATAGCCCTTTAGCTAAAAGGTGGGTGAACAAGTGTTAAGCAAAAAGGATTTCAGGTGTAACCAGTTTAAATTGGAATGTCTGCCTGTTTGACTCAGGAATATTACCAGGAAAGCTGATGGTCTGCCTTGTGAGTGTATGCTTCAGGGGTGTCATGGACTGAAAAATAGGACAGCTGCTGCGTTATTGCATTGCTTCACTACGGTGGTTACGGTTTATTTTCAGCAGAAATTGATCAGGACTTTGTTCTTTATCGTTAACTGTCTGTCTGTGCTGCTTTCCCCTCAAAAAAGGATGATTTAATACGTACAAATATCACAGTGAGAAACAGGACAGTAAGAGAAACCAAAACCTGTTATGTTAGTTTTGTTTTCCTTCTTCAGTCTCTGAGCAATAGGTAAAGCTTTCCTAGGCACCAAATAACTTGACTGCCTAAGGTCTGGTTTTGGATTTGACTTAAACCCTTGCACGCCATTGATCTTTAGCAAAGCTGACATTCCTAAGAGCTAGTTTTGTAGTACTTCAATGTCTAGATTCATTAGCAGACTTTGAATGTGTTACCAGGATCGTTTCTGTTGGATAGTCCCTTCAAACCTTGAGAATGGTCAAGCACAAAGAAATGTGTGAGAAAATTCTTGAAGAGGTTCCTGGGCCCTACATCTGCTTTGCTGAGTTTTCTCCTACTTCCTTTTAATTAGGTTTTTGTCTTCTTTTTTTTTTTAAAAAAAAAAAAGGAGGGAAAAAAGTCACAGTAGGTGAACTTTTTTGTTTCCAAGAAAGGGGGATTAGGGTGAGGAAACCTCATAAAAGCAGAGCCTTAAGCGAAAAGTTCACATTGATCAGCAAAAATCTAAATCCCTCAGATTGTATTTATCTCCAAAGAACTGTACTAGGCTTGGAATAATTCCTGTCTTCCCTTCCTTGACCTTGGCAGGTTTCCAGAAAAAAGCTACGCGATCTGGAGAACTCTAATGCAGGTCATGTAGGAATAATTCAGAGGCTCTATTTAAGGAACATATGCTGCATCCACTTATTTCTAAGAGACGCAAGGGTAAAAACTTACCATCCTAAAGAGGAAAAGTATGATAGTGAGGAACAAATTGAAACTTTCAGGAAAAATATATCGCATTAAATTCCAGCAGGTATAATTTTTTTTTGGTTTTAGAGAAAATACTGCTTAAAGTAGCAGTAGGTGGTGATTTGTTATTTTCGAAGATGACTACTGTTCTTTTTGTTTGAGAAACAAGAGTTCTGTCTAACAGAAGAAAGATTATGATCCTTTGTACATATAAATAAATGGAGAGCAATTGCTCACCAGGAAATAACCATGCCAGGTTTACACCACCATGTATAACATTGGATCTGTTCTGTTTTTCTCTCTGTCTAGAACTACTAAGGAATAGTGATCCTGACTCTTAATTTTTTCATTAAGTGCTGTTAAGGAAGTATAATTCCAGCCACTACTGGATTAGGACAAGGATAGTATGGGTAAAAGCAGCCAGAGATTAGAATATCAATATCCATAAAAAAGCCTGCATTTGTAAAGCACCCTCGGAAAGACCTTGTGTAATGAGCTGCCTTCCGATGTGTGTGTGAATGCCTCCTGAAGTGAGGATGTAACCTATACAGACAGAAATCTTAAAAAGGGTGGGAAAAAGGAACTGGGGTTTTCCACCTCGGCTTTCTCGCCTCTTGGTTCTATGATTACAATCTCACCATGTTTCCACGAATGCAGCAATGCCCGCAGGAAGCCGTGCAGTCTCCAAAGAGCTGGACAAGAGACGCTGCTGGGTTCAAACAGATTAGGAGGCAAGAGAAAGTTTGAAAATAAGTTTCAGAAGTCACCAGGTACAACAACAACAACCGCCTGTGCCTGAGAGCATTCTGTGATCCATGCAGCGCTCCAGCAGCAAGGCTTGGCAATGCAGGCAACAGAGTGCAGCAAGGAGTGTAGCCTCTTTGGATGCCACTTAATGTAGCTGCCTTTATTCTGAGACACAAAGGCTTTACCTGAAGGCACTGTAAAAACCATTCAGCAGTATCGCTGCTGTCTGTCACCTAATCTGAATCATCACAGTCATCAGTGACTCTGCGCTGTAACTGGTACTTAATGGGCTGGAAAAATCGAGGGAGGAGTGGTAGGCTCATTCTACCTTTTCTTCAGGTTCATGCAGAACACAAAACACACAGTTTTTCATCTTCCAGTTGCTGCTCTGTGTGTTTCTGAAGGACAAAAGCGTCTTACTCATTATATTATTTGTGTAGCTTATTATTTTCTGAATGTCTTTCATGAATATCTTTAATTCAGTCACACATTGATCATTGTGCACGTACTTTGTTTTGCAGACATACATGGCAATGTGCACACTTTTATGCCTACTTTTCAAATCTGAAATGTTTAAGCAGAGACACCATTATGGAGACACAGTTTTTAATCAGACCACCTTTATACAGTTGCTTGAGGTCTTTTTTCCATCGTAGCCAAATAAATACATCTCTCAGAGTTTGCACAAAGTTTTCTTGTGTAGTGTACTCATTTTGGCTTTAAAATGCTTTATATGCTCCACAGTTAAATTTTGTGGTGAAGAAGGTTTTATTTTCTTATCTAGAAAGATTTTTGCGCCTGGCTGGGTTAAAGCTGGGTTATGGTCTATTAGTGTGATGGATATCATGCTCTAAGGTTAGTGTCTGGAAACCATTTGTGTAGGTTTATGCAGTGCCCAGGGGTGACAGTTCAAAATTTCTTAGTAAAACAGCAAATTCATCTTCCCAAAGTATGCTCTTTAGCCTGAGTCACCTTGTCAAACAGGTGACAGCAGATGAAAATTCACTGGTGTTCAGTTCCTTACCCAACAAAGTCATTGGCTCTCTTTGCTGTTCCAGAGTTCAGAGCAAACACGCTATTTCCTTTTTGCAAACCTCTGCAATCCTACATGGTCAATCATCGTAACACCTTGCTCTTTGACCATCAGTGGGTTTCTGCCACGTCTGCCTGTTGCCAACACAGAGGGAGAGCACTGGAGGGAGGTAGATCCATTATTAACATAGATTAACAGGGAAGGGGCATTAAACGTAAATCCAAAGGCATTTAACCGTGAGTGGGAAAACTGGGCAAAAGCTTAGAACTGTAGACACAGAAGAAATCTAATTAGAGGGGCGGACCTATAGCTAACCTGTTTTACTAGCCTTTCAGCTCAATTTTTTTTCTGTTGGAGAATGACACACTCCTTTTAATACAATTCCTCAAGCAACCTTGTGAAAGAGAATGGCTGGTTTTTAACACAGTCAGAACCTGTATGTTATATAACCTCAAGTTCAAATTGAAAAGAAATCGGAGAAGTATTTGCTAAATCTGATCAGAGAGTATTTGACTTCAGTTTTGGCTGTGTTTTCTTAACTTGGGCTTTCTTTTTTATAGGAAAAAAAATCCCTGAAAGCTGATGTCAAATAGCAAAACACTATATTTTCCTCTCAGAGATGACATTTTTTGCAGAGGACATAAAAAATATGTGGGTATTTTAAGGAAAATAGTGTACAGAACTAAAGGGTGATCCAATATCTTTCAAATATTCTTTAGACAGAAAGGCACGATAACTTAAGATGCTCTTTTTGCCTGCCTAAGGGTGCCTGTCTAAGAATGAGATGCTCCTTTTTCAAAGTGTTAGAGATTTCCTCAAACAAAATTGTGGACCAAAAGCTGCTTGTTTATTGAAGGGCAAACACATCAATCGTATAACTACATTATGAATTATAAAGGGATATGTGGGATGGATTCATCCACAAATTTCAGAAGGGCAGCTCTATTCATCTGGATGAGAATTCAACGTTGTATGAAGCCAGAATATAAAATGATGGTATTAGGAAAAGTCAGTAGCAATGGGATATTTCATCTTCTCGTTTCCAAGAGATTTTTTTCTCTCTAATAAATCCCAAGTCCATTTGAACTGCATAGCACTGAGACTTACAAACATATTGGAAAGTTAAAGTATCAGAATGTGGATTTGCCAGATAATCAAAAGCAGCTCTTTATGGTTTAAACAAAATCAATGAAAGATACTTTAATAAGCAGTCAGCAGTTTTAGTTTCAGTAACTTGCCAGATGTTACTGCATACATATATATTAGCTGCAATGTGCAACCTGAATCATTCAGACCCTTAAATGAGCATTTGCCATGGGCAGTATGGAGAAGCCATGCACTGCGGACTACATTTTCATGGTGGTCTTTGCATGCCATGATAAAACAGAATCAGAAAGGTCCCCTTCTCATCGCCTCATAGATAAGCTCTCCCCTCTTCCTTGGCTGAGATGCATGAAAATCTTCCCTCCCTTTCCATTCCTACATCTAGAAAATGCATGTGTGAGAGTAAGCACACGTAAAAGCAAAATTTATTGTTGTGTAAAGGTCATTTACAAACCTAAAAGCCCTGGTTTGCTGCTATAAGCAGCGTGTGGAAGAGACTTGGAGGGTGACTCTCCCACTTCTGTGGGGAAAATGTTGAAGTGTGAAACTCATTGTGGGAAATATCTTCCTTCAGAGTAAAACTGTGGACCCCAGGAGTATGACCATGCAATAATAAATTAAAAGCCTACTGAGTTTTCTGCCTTCTTGTATTTCTGCCAGAGATAGTTCCACTGTAACGAACCTGTGATGAAGGAGCAGTCTGCTTCCGTCTTCTCATTTACAGCACTTGCCTCTGATCCCTTTGCAGCACCGGGCATCAGGAGCCAGCTAACAAAGTCAGTGCAAAGTTAACTGCTGCGCTATTGTCATAAGATTATAAATAGTCACAACAAATGTCCCGTGATCTCCTTAGAGCTGACCTGGGATGAGCAACAGTTTAAAAGGACAGGATTTTTTTTTGTTTATTTGGGGGAGGGTTTTTAGTAGCCTGAATAGTTTTTCAACCCATTACAAATGTTACTGAAGTATCCTATCACTCAAAGGGATTAGAAAGCAAATATTTATCTCTGTTGTTTCAGTTTGTTTACTTTGCATTTGGCTGAACTTTGGATATTGCCAATTTCGCAGCAAATGACTACCCGCTGGCAGGAACGGGGAGCAGAGAGAATAGTGATTCCAGCTGTCACAGTTCTTCTCCTGGGAAATTCTGGGATGATGGAGTTGTTTTTTACCCCTTTTTATGAGCTGTGCCCAGGACATTAAAGAGCCATTGGGATTTCCATCACTGGTTTCTGTGGTTGCATGGGTAACTCTCCTCAGGCCTCACCACTGGGGATATCTGCCCTACGCTCATGCCTCGTACGAGAGCAACAACAGGTAAAAAAGCTGGTAGGAAAATGGGGGGGGAGAAAAAACCCTACAATCTCTCCTAGAAAAATTGCTGACATCAGCACTGCCTCTTTGGCTTCTCTTCTTTGAGGAGTTTAATGGCTATTGCATTCCAACGCAGCAAAGCATTTTTCACACAGACTTAACTGTGGGTGCTGGCATAATTCAGTGGAAATCAAACGATTCATATAAGGAGACAGTTGTAGAAAATAGCTTAGAGATATCTTTGTGTCAAACCAAAGGCAGGCTTCTCCACCAGCCAAATCCTATTTGAGATTCTCAAAGCCTTGTAGACAGTCACAATAGGAACTGCTCAAATGTCATTTAGCGTGGCACTACCCATGTAAAAGTGCTACTGTCTCAGAAACAAACAGGAAACAGGAGGTTTTTCTAAAAGAATTAGAAGTAGTAATAAGTAACATCACGTTCTCGGGATATTGCAAGGGCAAAGAGGGTGAATGAGTCACTTCCCATTTGCAGGAATTATTGCAAGACAAGACACTAATTGTCTCTTCTTTTTTTT
>VYXH01007239.1:37402-47585 GCA_013397275.1 Burhinus bistriatus | reverse complement strand
AATACAAAACAATCTATTTTTTTTTTTTTTTTTTTTTTTTTTTGTTTTTTTTTTAGAGTCTGTACAGTCCTGTGATGTTCTTCACGTGAAGAATCCAAACGTGCCTACTTGCAAAAGTAAAGCTAGACATGGCTGGAAGTCTTGGAAGGATTTTGGCTGAAAATACAAAAATCTTAACAAGTTCTGCAAAGTATTTCAGCTGGAATCTCCTGGAGCTGTACAGAATGCTTTGTATTCCAGCCACCTGGCCCAAGCCCACCTAGCGTTCAAACCAAGCTGTATCAATCAAGAAGGAATTAAATTATTTGATTTGAAACCCAGAATACTGAGCACAACGAAATGAAAAAACAGGCAGTTATAGACATACAGCTGACGTCTTTCTCCGCAGACATGCAGTGCCTGCCTTCAGTGGAGCTATTAGTGAGAGAGAGCAGCAGGTTTTAGATATATTGCCACATCTTCAGAGTGTTGTAAATTGAGGCAGCTCCATTGAAGTCAGGCACCGCGTAACTGTAAGGTGAGACAAGAGTTTCCTGCCACTTGCATGATTAAAAGACAGCCACCCTGTGAGCACTGAAGTCCTAATCTAACACTACCCTCAGCAGAGATGCCGGCAAATATGACAGACGAGGAGTTTTTTGAAAAGGAATACACAGCTGCTAATTACTATCTTGCTGACCCTATAAAGGTGGTGTAGCTGTGCAGAAATGTGAGCAAAGCCTTCAAACAAATGTCAGAGAACCGTGCTTGGTGCACACACAGTATTGTTAACATAGAGATCTATTCTGTTGCCCATTAAATGGGGTTCCTTGTTGTTTTAAAGGGAAATTAAACATGTATTTTTGTAAAATTATCTTGGGGTTGTTTGCTGAAAATTTTTAGTGTTTAGTTGTAACAAAAAAAAATATTGAGGGTAACAGAATAATGAGTGTTGATTTAAGTTTGAGTAAAGTGCTTGAGATAGCAGATAAGAATTGTACATTTATCTGTTAACAGATGTGGTTATGACAGGTTTAGGAAGCGAACAAGATACAAAATACGACAGGAAAAGAGACACAAAAAGATATTAAAGGGAAAAGTTCTTCAGACCATTTGTCAGTATGGTTTCTGGTATATGAATTCATCTTATTTCTTTCTGATTATATTTAGGTAAAAAGGCAAACTGTTTTGATTTTTAGCAACAAAAAAAGCTGAGTCTCCCTCTCTGTTTCTACTTAACTAAACTTTTGACTTTATATAATAATGGTAATGTGGCTGGTCAAAATTTAACTAGAAGAAACAACCATAATTTAGCCCGATTGAATAGTAATGTAAATGTGGCAACCATGAAACTTCATTGATGCAACTTTATTAAAACTGTAATGCATCTCAGTGCACAAGGAAGCACAAACAAGATGGCGAAATCTTGTGCCAGTCCTGTGTACTTGTTTAATTAAAGGCTGAAAAATAATCTTTTTTCCCTTTCACGCAAATATTGTAAAAATAATACACTTCTTTAAACAAGGTGTTATTAAAATTAACTAAGAAGCTAGCTGTATTCCTTCTCAAAGTATTCTCTTTAACACAATTTCTTCCTTACTTCATGGATGTATTCTTTTTAAAACATGAATAAAAAGACAGGGCTTCTGAATAAAAAAAAAAAAAAATATTCAGAATAATCTTTCACCCATCGACTGGGTGGAAGAGGAAATAAACCCCAGTATGTTGTGTCTGAGATGTGCCGTATACACAGCTTGTTCTGAGAGCTGCGCTCCGTGATAGCATCCTGTGTGTACGTAGCACCAAGGCAGAGAGCAGTCTCATGTAAAGCCAGTGGCAAGGTACTCCGCATGACACCTCCCGGGACTGAGCCATCGCAAGCAAACACGCTGGTATATGCTTTGGCATCTGATTAAACCAAGACTTTAGAAACCACCTGAAAATCCTGCCAAGCCTGTGGCCTTTGTCAAATGAAAACTCCCCAACAGCAGTGTCAGCGCCCCTCCAACTGCTCCCCAGGCTGATACCCATGTCTGCTTCTACAGCATCGCTGAACCATAACAAAAGACAGCTCTTCGTAAATAAGTAATGGTAATACTCCAAAGGCTTGCCTAAAGCCAGCTGCCACCGTGAAACTGGTATAGCTCTGCAAGGAGGACTGTGAGACCTAGAAAACACGCTGAGATGTAGAGCTCAGCCTAGCAGAGGGAAGGTTAAGAGGTGATTTGATCAGTTTACAGGTATATGCGAGGAGAGAAGACCTCTTGTGCCAGACAGCACTTTGATTTAGCAGATAAGCTGGAAGTTAGATAAAATGAAAATGAGACAAACTTAAAATGAAAACGTGTGCACATTTTTCACACTAGTCCAGTATTGGAACAGATTTTGAGGTATGTGACAGTTTACCTAGCTCTTGAATTCTTTAAATCTAAGTTGCCTGTCTTCCTGTGAGTCATGATGTCATTCAGGTGCATTGCTATTAGGCAGGATGCAGGACTCATTCAAAGGAATTTTATGCCATGTCTTCATGAGCTTCAAACCAAGTGATCATAAATGTTTCTCTCTGGCACTAACATCTGTAAATGGGATTGCTGCCCTGATGAAGCCAACAGCAATTTTCACCCCGCTTTCTGTAGGAGCAGGATTTTATTTCACAAACACATAAATGTTTACAGTTTGTGCTCTTGGCTCCAATGGCTTAATATCACCTAACTATATTTGGTGATTGCTTATCTACTAAATTACAAAAGTGGCGCTGGTGATTCCTCTTAACCACTACAGAAGATGATTGCCTGTATGCATTGCCCACTACAAGTCATTCCTTTTACCTGATGTTCGCTCTCTTCCTCTTGCCCTCCTAAGATATATGACAAGACGTTGGTGAAGATAAGAGTGGCTCATTGGACCTTGTATAAATAGCTTGTAATGGAATAAATTTTACCTCAGAACTTTTGAAATTAAAAATGAAGCATGCCCATTAGGTTTACTGACCTTCTGGTAGCTTCACTTGAGATCCAGCTAAATCTCTGAAATTAAAATTTCCCACTAGTTGGTTGGCTCTTGACTTTTATCTCACAGTTCATGTCATTTGCTGTTCTGTGAAGTTTTGAAGTGGCTTTAATAGAACAAAATAACCCTTCATGGCAAAAGCGAATGCTTGAAATAATAGACCAAAATATGCATATGTGAAGGAACATCATTAGAAAATTCTTGTGAATGGAATCCTTTCTACCAGTAAGACTATTATTACTGGCAATTAGATTAACAAAGCTATTGACTGATTACACAAAAGGTCTGCTGTTTTTTTCTCCCCCTGATAACCAGGTACATGATGGACGAGACAGGCGTGCACAAAGAACAATACATCATTAATCTTTGGGTCTAATGGGGTTATTAGTACTGTGCCAGTGTATCAAACTCACACATCCATCCGCCTATCAGAACAGATTACACACTCTACAGCACTCAAGAGACAGAAAACCAATACCAACTGATAGGCCATCAGGACATCTTTAAAGTCATAAGGCGTAATTCTCTTACTGCCACTTAAGTTATGTTAGCCTGTAGATTTATTTCTTCAAGGATTTGAGAGGAGTAGAGGAAAAAATGAAAAATTCCATAAAAACATGAAGTCCATTCCGCGTAGGAAAGGAAAAATCCTTAGTAATATTTTTTTATTATTTTGAGGAAAAATAATTCTTGGAGGAAGTTCTTGCAAATTTGTAATGAGATCCACCACAGATACACAATATAAGCAATATGAATGCAATGCATTGAAATATGGAAGCAGTAATTACAGGCTAAGCAAACAAAAGGAAGAAGCTTGTATATTTCCTTACTTCTATGTTTTACTGTGTGTCAATCATAGAGGTGATTATTACACTTAACCAGAAACCTTAAGATACATTTTAATTTGGTATTTTTTGACTGTTCCCCATTGACATGGCATGTAAAAGTAAGTGTAATCTGCTTTAGGCTTCAAAATACTATTGAGATGTTATACTGGAAATAGACACGATCAATGCAGCTTTTGCATGTACTTTAGGAGAGATGGGGTATGACTTGAAGGTGCGAGACAACACAGCAAGGCTTGAGCTACAGTCTGTTATAACGGTGCTAATAGTGCTCCCTGGGCAGAGTGCCATAACTCGTAATCATTTTGCTTCCAGTTCAGCAAGCTGGCTTAAGCTGGGCTGTTGAGCACTAATTCACGTTTCTATATATGACAGTGCAATGTGTCATGTGCTTTAAATGGAAACCGCTAGACATTGGAAGGGTAAGAGGAAAAAGGATGCTAGGTTAGACACAAGACAGTCACAGTGTGGAGTCTGCTGAATATAAGGTGAAAAAGCTGACCAGAAAAGTAAGTGGAAAGCAAAGTTTATAAGCAACAAATTGCTATTATTCTCCTTATTATGACATAAAATCTGAGTATGGGATTTTTTTCCTTGAAACTTGATTTTTGTTATTCTTGAAAATGAAATTGATTGTTGACTAACATCTTTATTTTATTTTGCTAATTAAAAACTTAAACTGATCTTTTCTGTAGATGCCCATGCTGCATCAGAGATTACAGGTAGGTAATCTCCGTATATATTTTTTGGAGTGATGTTTTATTTTGGAGAACAAAGTTATACCTTCTTAACTTTCTAGGTAGTCTCATGCTGAAATCAACTGCGCATGTAGAATTTATTTCTTATTCGTCCATTTTAATAACATATAATAATTTCAAGCGTTTTTCTTTACTTTTAATAATTACGACCAAAGAACATTTTCTTAGGTCTGGTATTTTATTCTTCTGGATCAGATATCCAGCATAGAATTGAAGATACATACCTACATACATGGATTCTAAATTCTGCGAGCTATCTCGTTGAGATTTGATTAATATTAAAGATTATCACCCTATTTGCTCTTGATTTTTTTTTACTTCGTTTTTGCTTGTATTTACAAAGTCAATTCCTAAACCATGTACAATCTGGTTTAGCCATATTTATACACATTTTTCACTTAATGGGAGTTACTGAACAGAAGCTAAGGATGCAGATTAAGGCTTGAAGACTGACATTCTTCCGATGTGCAATTTTGGAGATGCTTGTTCTGCTACACTTGAATTTCAGAACTGCTTCTCCGGTTATTCAAGGCAGCAAAAGCTGTGCATTAGAGATCTTGGGGAGGAAAAAGGAATGAAAAAAAATATAAAAGTTACACATTCCCTTCACAGTTCATATTCCTTGGTACTGAATATATCGTGCCCACTCCCACCAATATTACATTTACATGTTTCTTTATTGTGCATATCGCAGTAAAGAAGATACATGGGAATGGAATACTCTGTAATATTTGCTAAAAGAAAAATTATCTCTCATAGTCAGTCCATCATAACAGCTGTTTTCGCAAGTGGTGAATATTATGGATACTAAATGGTATACTTTTTATCTCAAAAAGCTATTGTACCTATAGCTGCTTTTTTAAAAGAAATTTTCTGTCTTTGTCTTCTTCATTTTGAGCTGTCAAAAACAAAAATCTTTACAAACATTGTCACTTGTTGCCTGCTGATCCCAATGTGAGATATTAACTAAAGCTAAGTAATTTTATTCTTATTTTATGGAAAGCTAAAGCAAATAAAAATTAAGTGAAGTGCACAAGATGACTGGGGAGAGTTAAAAAAAATAAATCCTTCACAACCGAACGGCAACATTCATACTGAATTCCACAGTCTTTTGGATGTGTTGTGAAATCTATTGACAAATCTATCTATTGACAAACTTAGTGTATTGGAGCTGCCATTCCATGATTTCATTTTATTTAGGTGGTAATTTAAAGAAATGTATTCTTGAAAAAAAAATCCAAACCAAAATCTGTGTTTTTACTTCACTATGCCGCCTTCTGAAAGCAATTTTCTAGGCTTCTTTAAAATATTTTGAATTGCTGCGTGGGGAGTAGTTTCTCTCCTGTTATTTCTTTAAATGAACTCCACTGTACCAAGTCAGGAAATGATCACTTCAAGTTTCCCAAGCAGCCAAAACGCCTTTATCTCTACACAAGAAAATAATACTTTCCTTGCTGCGGTCTCAAAGCCCTTTGCAAACATTAAAGTCCAAACAGCTCTGTCTGAGAGAGATAAGTACTGGACCATAATCAACTCCATTACCTATAAAGCTTTACTGTTCAGCTCTAAGTAGAATTTCTACAAGCCAGCAGCTGCAAATTAAAGGTGATCTAATTTTTTATTCTGTGGATTTCTGTATACAGCGCGTATTGACCTACTGACACTTAACTTGCTTTTGCCCATGATTGTGATGTTACTCTAAATTACCACTTGTGTTACACAGCAGCTGGTCCCCAGGCCAGTGGAGAGTACATTTTCTGGTGACTGGGTAGCAGAACTGAAGCATCCTGAACTTCCTACGGTCATGCCTATCCTTTCCCATATCCATCAATCTCTCTCAACATCAGTCATGACAAGCCCTTTTTTGCTTTCTTTCTGGCCTAATGGAGAACTCAAGTCAAATGTGATTTTCCTTCCTGCACCAATCTCATTGTAGCTAATAGCTTTCTCTTTTTTATTTGTTTGTTTGGGGGGGGGGGTTCTCCTCAAAATTTGTTGGTGAAATATATTGTATATTGAAAACTGCAAGTATGGATTGATCAAAATTATATGTGAATAATCCAAATTTGAGGAAATATAAAAAAATGCAAAACCCCCATAACTTTCAGTGTTCTATTTTGACATTTTGAAAATGCAACTACTTTTTAAAAAGTAAAATAAATATTGGAAATTAAATTGAAAATCAGTCTAAAAAATACCTAATTTTTAAAATTCTGCGAAGAGTATCATAAGCATGATCCCTTCAGGTCAAAGTGTAGTGAGCCAAAGGGGGGAAAAGTCATTATTGTACATGTGTAATATATAATACAGCATATCATATTACAGAACAATAAGCTCTGTCTACTCAGATAACCTTTGCTTGCTTTCTTCTTTTGTACTTGACTCACTACTGTAGGGTTTTCGAACTTTATCACTGGAATTCATCTGTCCAAACTATTCAGTCTATTCAGTAAGCCTGTAAGTCTATTCAGGAACAGATGAATCATAAATGTTTCCTATTATGAGTAATTTTTTCTATCTTTTCTGATCATCAAGGTGTATATGAACAGAAAAGTTCCTGGCAATTCATCATATTCATCTAATCTTTTCTTCTACATTATGACTTAAAATTTTAAAATGAGAGAACAGTAACTTTCTACTTTCTCACTCATTTTAGCATCACTGGGGTCATCAAATTCTTTTCACATTTGCTTGTGGCATGATGTCCAGAAGTACAGAGAAATTCCCAGCCTCCTCTTGTGGGTTCCAGTCAGGTAATGAAAGGGCTTTGCTTTCTTTATCTTTCCTGACCCTGGCAGCTAACTTGTATGTGCACATATTTCCTGTTTTGACTCTTGTACGGTTGTTCCAGGTTTTTCCTGACTTTTTCATGAATCTGGAGAATAGCAAATCCATCTTGTTTTCTAGCACGTATATGGGGCTTTTGCTGTTTTCCTTTATCCTTTTGCTGTTTCTCCATTGCCAAGTCACTTCCATCATGACTGAAGTAATTTCTGATGGTTGCAGAGAGACAAAAAAGTTGATGGAGAATTAAATTGTCTTTCTTTTCAACCCAGTGAAAATGAGCTGATTTGGAAGAACTGCCAACCCTTTTCCTCTTTCGTCACATTCTGCCCCTCATGCTTCCAACTCAATAATATTTCTCTTAAACATTTGCACCTAAGAGAATCTGGGGACATGTAATGGAGGTGCCTGTGGCTTACAGTTGTAGCCCCTCAGGACTTGTCCTACACAGCCTCTTGCATAATAAGCTGTCTGGTAGCCTAAATGTACGGCCCCATATCTGAAGTCAAAAGCTGCCGAAGTCTCCTTATTAAAGACCAAAGGAAATAAATGTACATGATACATTTTTTTAAGACTATCTGGGGACCATGCCATGTCCAAGAACGGTCACATGTCCAAATCTCTCCTATCCTCCCCTCCATATGAATACCTGAGCTTACAGAGCACCCTCCAATGGGTATGAGGCAAAGGACTGTGTTGCTGAGGGTCATGTTACTGGTGAGGGGCAGGGATTAAACCCAGTTCTGTAGAGTGCATATTCTTGTGAAGTCATTAATTGCCATTTGCATTGTAGTCCCCACCTGTTGGAATCAGTGGACAGATTTCCATCACCATTAGCAGGCCTCGGTTAGGTTCTGCATTATATACATTAACTTGTAAATGTTGTGTCAGACAGGAGAGTTTTTATGGTGTATGTTTTTTTAAAACTAGGGGTTTTTTAAATCTGTTTTTCGTTGTTGAAACAGTCTGTAATGTCACCCCCAAGAATGTTTGTGTGCTTTCATTTTGAGTCCACACATTATTAAGCACAGATTCATTTTAGTTTCATAAAACATTAAATAGACTTCCAGATAAAACTGGTTTTGTTTCCCATATGTACAGAGCTGCTTGGTTGTCATAACAATGAAAGCCAAAACAAAACATGTGAAGTGTAATGAAATCACTCAGTTTATTTGTAGTGCTAATGTTATTATTTGGTTCAAAGGATTTTATTAAATCATTGAAAATTCAGGAACAAATGATGAATGATCTAGGAAGACCTGTTAAGTAGCAGATGTGACTGAAAGATTGACACACATGGTGCCAATTAAAACACAATATCATAGTTCACTGGGGAAAGCTGAGATAATGATGAAGCCCAAATCTAGATTTACTCAATGCTACTTTCAGCAAAACGGCTTGTGAAGCCAATGGGAGTTTTGTCTGTGCTAGAAATACAGGATTAGTCCCAGAAAGACCCACATGGTCCCAAGCTGACAACGAACTTGTTGGAAATAAGCCTTCTGATCAACACTTTATTCTTTGCGATGATCTAACATCTTTCACCTGTTAGTGTTTTGTCCCTCTAAAGTTACTGAGATTTTTGTCATTTCGTTTAACTGGAGCAGGCCAAAGCTCTGTTTCTGCAGCCCAGCTACTGAGCAGGCTGGCCCCAAATTGCCAAAACGTGTAAGTTTGTGAAGAGACCCACTGACTTCACTGACATTATTCATCTGCCAAAAATGATGGGGAACAGTTCTTTCTTGGCACAAACCTTGCCGATGCATACTCTTCCTGGCTCCCAGCAAGCACACAGCTTACTTTCCAACATGCTCCGGTGCACTGAAGAAAGCCAGGCTATTATTTTGTCCTAAACATTCACAGCTTAATTGAAAAAATGAATTTTCTCATCAGCTGAGACAAAAATGTGTCTGCTGCCAGCTGCTAATTGTATTCAGTGACATAGCAAGAGGGGACCAGACTGCAGTGGCCCTTGCTGAAAGTCAGGCATGGACAGCAGCGGCATGTAAGAAACTCCCTCAGCTGATACGGTTACTCAGGGATGGCCTGCAACAAGATGCTTTCATTCTTCTTCCCAAAGAAGGTTTGAGCTATTTTTACAAAGGACAGTCTGTGACTGGAAAAAGAGGGCTAAAGAGGGAAATTCAAAGGGAATGCAATAGCTATAGCTATTTTATTCAAGTTATTTAAACCTGAACAAATTTCCACTTGTGTGCTAAGCACCTGGTATAAAGCTCACAGAAATCCATTATAATCTTTCCACTGACTTCTGTAGCTTTCTCACTCTTTTTAAACTCATTTTCCTGTCTTCTGTGCCCACCTCTAATTCAGCTGTGAAGACTCAAGTAGCATCAATCCAAAAGTGTAATTGCCCTACTGTGGAAAATGCTGAGAAGAGATTAATTAATATCTTCATATCTCATATTTTATATAATGACTTTGTCATAACTGAAATTGTCCTTCTCTTATCATATTGTCATTTTCTCTAGGTTTAAACTGGGTGTTACACTTGAAAAGGTCAATTATGGTAAGTTTAAAAAAATACATGAACCTGAAGATGAACAACTGACGTTTAACCTAAGCGATGATGCTCTGCTTTTTAACTGTGAGTCTGATTAATTTAAAACCAATTTGGATCCATTCTTTGCTTCATTGCCCGTGCAGTGAAACTCCAAAAATTTTACCCAAGAGAGTATAATTCAAGATGGAATAGATGCTTAGTAGATATATATGTCTCACTCTCATAAATTCTCTAAAGCACTGGAGCAAATGCAATTAAATTAAGGGAGTCCTTTTTTTTTTTTTAAA
>VYXH01007239.1:0-37394 GCA_013397275.1 Burhinus bistriatus | reverse complement strand
AAAAAAAAAAAAAAAAAGTTCTTTTGTTACTGTGTGATACTTCAAGGTAGAAAGGAAACCCAAAGCCTGTTTCCTGAAGAACATCTGCCTTTGGTTTACTGACTCTGCTTTGACAAGTGTTTGCTTCCACGACAATCTATCTGGTACTGAGTAAACTCCTTTTAGTAAAACCATAACATGTTCTAATTGAGCCTGACCTGGAATGACAGCACCATAACTCTGTTTTATCCACTGATGATCTATTTAAAGCTTTATTCTGACATCGTTGACTGGGAGTAGTATCCTTGCTGAAGTCAACTGAGCTATTTGCAAAATAAGGGAGAGTTTGAATTGAGCAGGCACCTGAGGATCCATTGCTTATGTATCTGTTTCTTTCTTATGTACCTTGCTGTGGAGTACAGTTATCTGTACTTTCCCCATTATGGCCATCTGGAGAATAAGTAGGGGATGAGAGTAATGGTTGTTTGGTTTGGGTTGGTTTTTTTTTTTTCACGCTGTTTTTAGTGTTTTCTGGTTTTATGCAATGTACAGGTGTGCATCATGGCCATGTAGGTCTCCACAGTTATTTTTCTTCTCAACTATCTGGGCCTACTTAGCTACCTTCTTACTGGCTGCTCATCCTAGACCTGCCTTTGTGTCTTCCTGCATCTTCCTGGAATTCCCAGTGCAATGTTTCTCTTCCAGATAATCCACATCCCACAGAAACACTTGCTAAGGCATTGGTATTTCCTCATTAAGTCAATTTGCCTTTGGGTCTCTCCTCTCTCAGCTACTGAACACACACTGTCATCACCACCTGTCAGAGCACCTGTGTGAGGAGTCTCACCAGGTTGCTTCAGCCTGTCCTCTTCCTTGTTTATGGCACGGTAAGGGACAGTACGCACACACCCCCCTATCAGTAGCAAACCTTGCCAGCTTTGAACACTAACCTGTGGGAGGTGACCACCCAGCTGAACACTAAACCTGAGGTGTACGCATCTTCCTTATAATAAACTTGTCCCCTGGAAGTTACAAACAATGACAGGACATCCAGCCATGATCTCATAGGTAAAAAAGCCCACTTTTTACACAAATACAAACTGATTATTTTATCACAGTTTGACATGATATTCAGCTTTTGTTCAGAGATGCATGCAGGTTCTTCCTCTCCTACCACCTCCCTTGGTCATTCCCCTCAATGGGAAAATGACCAGAGAAAACAAGGATAATGGCACAGCTCCGTTCAGTTTGGTTCTAGGATATTATGTAGATTGTTTTTCTTCATTTGTTTGTTTATTCGGACCCATGTCTCCTAAATATATCCCATCAGTGAGCTGCCTACATCTCATTTCAAACTTTCTCGCAATTGCAAAAGATTGTATGTCACTCAGAGCTGCAGCTGTCCCAGCTGTCTTTTACTGAGTGACCCACAGTCTCACCTGTGGTAGATTTATTGTGTGCATGCGAGTTCAAGCTCTCCATCATAAGAAAATTATGTAGCAAGTCTGACTCAGATGCGGTTCCTCCAGCTTCCGTGTGCAGAGTTTCTGTCCAGATATCCTTTAAGAAATTGCAGCTTACTCTTTTCTCAGCTCATTTTTTTTTCAGTGTCTAATTTTCCTCTCTATTTATCTGTGTACTAATGCACTCCAGGATCCTGTTCCCTACTCTTGCCTGTCTCGTAGGACCACTGCTTAAGACTACTGTGTCACAGAGCAGCTGGTAGCATTTAGTGACCTCCTGCTCTATTAGATGGAAATTGATTTTCCTCTTCCAGGCGAGTGAAAAATCCATAATGTGCTCCATCAACTTCATTTGTGCAGCAGCACTAGCAATTGAAGCTATAGGGGAAGACACAGCTCTTCAGATTTCATAAATGAGAGTATCTTTTCTGAACATCAGAGTAAGCAGACTGAGGTAAAGGAGTTCTCAAGCAGCTTGCAGAAAAACTGGTAAGGACTTGCTGGCTGAGATTTCTTTGGTGATGTTTGTTGCTGCATTCCTCCAATAAGGTCTCACCATTGTGACGTCACCCATAACTAGTTATATTATATGGCCACAAATAATAAAATCTGAAAGTACTTGCAAGCCATAGCCCCCAAACTTAATTGGAGACATACTACCCAAACAACAGTGCACAGGTGTGCTTCTGTGGGTAGAAAGCAGAAGATGAGATTTTCTTTTGGTAGCAGCAATTTACCTACTCTACCATAGAATTAAATCATATGAAAATCAGTATTTATGACTAGTATTTGCAAATAAGTATTCAATACAATAAGATCAAGTAAAGCCACATCTTTGGGAACTTTCAATTACCGTCAATCTGGACAGCAGTGCTTTTTGAGCACTCCCTTAGTTTAGGGGTGCTGCTCAGGAGTTCAGGGGACATATTTTCACATCGGTTTTCATCTCTGGGTCCAAAACTTTGAAATTAATTCCTGTTAGATATAAGAACAACCAAAAATATCAACTCTCCAGCATTACTGTAAAGCTTCTTTACTTGACCTTACTTTTCCTTGCAACAGCTCAAAACAAATTAGTAGCTGAGGAATCTGTGCACCTAGATCCAATATAACATACTTTTATGTGAGGAGAGGGAATGGAGTGAAAACTTGGTCGACATAGCTCACTTTGATGGGTGCTTAGTTGTACGAGGTGTCCAGACACCACAGTCTTGGGTGCAGTATAAGAACCTGCATTGAGTACAATCAAGCTAAAAAAGGAGTGGAGTATATAGGTACATTAACACCAAGGGGAAACTTTTTCCAACAATACAAAGAACATATTTTCTGGGAACAATGTTGTCTTTGTTTTTATAGCAAGCTGGATGGAAATTTCTAGGCAAAAATACTCATGGTAAACGGAATTAAAACCAACGTTCACATGATAACTGTTGATGACAGTCACAAGATAGCCAGACTGTAGCCATAAAACAATTAGGAGTATTGTTTAAATGTAAGCAGTTACTTATTTTATCATAATTGCCAGTGAAAACAACACCCACTAAGGGATAGAAAAGAATACTCTTGGTATTCTTATACAAGGGAATTGGTGAACTGAAGTTCCAGTTCATCCAGTCACCTCTTGTGCAACGTAGCTATATGATATAACCTGAAGACTGTTAATAGTAGTTTGTTTGCATGTAAAATGAGAATATGAATATCCCTTTTCTTTATCTCACAGAAGAGTTATAAAACATCACATAAGCTGTAGCTTTCAGAAAAGATAATACGAACAAAATGTTATTAAGGTACTATCACCAGTTCTATTGTGTTTTCATTTTATCTATTAATGACAATGCTTTCTTGAAATAGAGACAGATTGTGACATTGTGGGAGTCAGGCTTTCTCTTGAAGCAGGGCACAATATTAAAGGACTGCAACCATTGTCTCATTCTAAGTGTTATATCTTTGACACTCAAGTTTTCTGAGGAGGCAGAGCCCACGGGGGAGCCCCGCAGAGCTGGTCATTCCTATGAGGGAGATCCAGCTCTCTCCTTCTGGATTTGCACAGAGGCAACTACACAAGCATGACTGGGGTATTAAAGACCAGACAGAAACTGGAGAGGGAATTGTGGCAGGCATGAAATTCACAGAATCTCCTGCTTTTTGGTGGCCACTGTATGACCTCCAAAGTTATTCTTTAAAAATGTGTGTGCTCATGAATGTATTTATACATATAGAGATGAGTATATGTATGAGATAAAGTAGGCATGGACTAATTAAGCCCTGTGTGTATCTGGAAGGGTATGCCTGTCATTCAGAAAAAAGGTGTGTCCTTTACTATCTGAATTAGCTAAAAGATTAAAATAATAACAAAGAAAAGATTAGTAGGAATTTGATATGGGTTAAACTTTCAAATTCATGCCTGAAGAAATGACTTGAGCTAAAAAACAGTATATCACTACTCTTATAGTCTATCTGTGAAAGTTGGTCAGAAAATCCCTACTTGATGCTACTACGATTCATCTAGCCCAGCATTCTGCCCTGATGGTGGCAAAAAGAGCCACTAGTCAGCAGCGGGATACATATGAGCCTGGATGGTTTTTCAAACCCATTCACCTATTTTTCCTGACATCCACAGTCATTGTATTAGGCATATCAGACAGCACATGCCTCCATATTCCCTTTATTATCTGTTTATAGACCTGTTCATGGCTTTGTTCAAACTCTTTTGCAACCACTCATTCTTTTGCCTCTACAACCTCCTGTGGTAGCAACTTCTAAAGTTCATCAATTGCTCTGTAAAGCGGTATTTTATTTATCCATCTTAAACTGATGTTCTACTAGTTTTAACAAGTACCCCTAATACTGCAAGATGGGGTGAATAACAGTCCCGCAGTCAGCCAATCCACCACTTTCATCATCTCGTAAACCTCAGTCAACCTGCCTACACACCTTCTCCTCATCAAATTTAAGATCCCAGACTGTTCAATCTCATCGCATATGTTGGATGCCTCATCCCTTGATCGTGTTTGTTGCCCTTCTCTGCTTCCAACTCTGCTACAACTGACTTGGGATGTGGAGACGAGGACTGCATAAAATATTCAATACATGGATGCCAAAGTTTTTATAGTGGCAAAATACAACCCTCTGTCTTGTTCTTAAATTCCTTCTTGACAATGCTCAACATTTTGCTGTCTTCTGTTGGCTGTTGCTGCACACCGACGTGATCATTTCAGAGAACAATCTATGGTGCCTTCTCAGCCTCTTTCCTGAGTTGTCCCAGTTTAATTTCAGCAGCAAATGTTTTAGATTATTTAACTGCTGTCTAATATGGACTCTTCTTTTTACAGCCGAGGTCAGAACTGTTGTGTGTCCTCTGCTCCTCCACCCTATCCCAGACCTACTTAGAGAGTTTTTCCCTCTTTTCCTGATGTGGCTAGCTGGAGGACTTAGTCCTGCTCTCTCTAATTCCCTAGTGCTAGTTTTCTCTGCCTTGCAGTTCACCAATTCCTAGTACTTCCACAGAGGAGGAGAGGATTAAGCCTGCTGTTACTGTTGCCTACAGCTGCAGTTGGGACCTAAAATTGACCTTTCTTTTCACTGGCCTTTTTCCCTCACTAGTTACTCCTCTTCATTTCAAGTACAAATCTGGAATAAGTAGAAAAGAAAATATTGTCTCTTGCAGAGTAAAAGCTGTGGGATAAGTGCTCTCTTCTGCCCTCCTGCCACCTGGCCAGGAGTCATGTCTGTTACGGTTTGTGTTTTACACCTGCTTGACATGCACCCAACACTGTGCTTCCCTGAAGTGCACTCTTTCGTTCATTTACTCTTGGGAGAATGATGCATCAAACCAGGACAATGATGGAAGGTGACACTTTAAAGGTCCTCCCTAGCCATTTACAGCTACCTGTATTTTTGTTTTTAATCAGATCAAACACATTACTTCTGTACTGCAGAAAGGTAATTTGAGGCTTCTGCTTTTTAGACTTTCTTGTAGAGTTTGTGCCAGGGCCAGTAATAACAACACAACAATAAGCTGTGTATTACAGCTTTTTCAAGGTTAAGATGCTTACTCCAGAAATCCTGTTTTGAACTGTCACGGTTATGTTATTTCCAGAAGTACAATACAACTCCACAACAATGCCTTTTTAAGGGACTAAGTAAAGTATATTATTAAAAAAAAGGGGAAAAAACAAAAAAAAAGAAAAAAGAAAAATTTACTGCCAGAAAGTTCCAGCAGGCAGGATCTGTAAATGTCTTCTCAGATTTCCTGAAATCAGATGGACAATGCCTCTCCTATTTGTGATTCTGTTCAGATAAGAAGACAAAATGATTCTTGTTCAAGAGAACTTGTATAAATCACAACATTTATGCTACTAATAAAAAGAATGGAATTTAAAGACCACAAACTTCACTGAGATGAATTTAAAGTTGCAGTCAGTGTTTGACTGCATTTCTCCATATAAATATATATATATAAAAAAGTGTTAAAGGTTTTGTAGCCAGATCAGTTCTTGGAGTAGTCCCCCGTATAAATCGGATCTGCTAATAGAAACAATGGGACAAAACCTCACGTTAAATAGACTTCACTCTGTTAATTTATAGCATGTGTCAATTCAACCTGTCTCCACAGAAGACAAATACCCACCACATTTCCTCCTCCACCTTCTACTCCTTTCATTTCAATTTTCTTATTCCTCTCCCTTCATTCCCCCCTCCCAAGGACAGTTTTAATTTTAGTATAAACTTTATGACTTTGAAGAAAATCGTGGTTGCTGCATGAAAACGTCATGGTTTTGTAGCCATGTGATGGTTAACAGTCAGAACAGGTACTCCTATTATTGCAGGAGCTAAAAGCTGATCTGCAACACCCGTTACAGGCATGCTGTAGGTAAATTCTGACTCTCCCACAAAACAAACGGTAGCAACTACAGAAATTAGCCAGACTATTACAAGAATTTGCCATACTGAAATACTTTCTAAAATCGTTGTTAAGTTGATCAAGTTATTTAGATAAAAACACCAGTGATTCTATTTCAACTGTTATCTGAACCTTATGCCTGTTCCTCTCTACTTTGCAAAACTTGCTTGATTGCAGCACAATTTCAAAATACTTGAATTTCTGTAAACCTGCACAGTTAGGAAATACATTTGTATGTAAAAAACCCCACAACTTGGCCTGTCATCTGGAATGTATCATCATGCCCCAGTTTCAAAATACAGGTGACCAGCCTTTCAAAGCACTACGAGACTTACCATATGCATCAAAGTACTGTTGTTTCTCTCACATTCAACAGCCACACTGTTCTGTTTCCACACACGAGATGTTCTGACTCTGTTACAAGAAAGGGAAAAGTATGTTTTATTCACGAGAAATTTACATTGTCCTGCACACCATCTAAATAAACAACCCATTTCTGGAGATAAGGGCACATCCATGCGTTTTTAGGTAGATGCTGCATTCCAAAAGAAATGCCAGGCTTATTTATCTTAAGCGTAATGATGTCTTTTAGGAGAAAGACAGACAGACAGTCAGAATGAACAAACAAGATCCAGCAAGTGCATGGAATTTTGAGACACCTGCCACCACTTGTCCTGTAAGGCAGAATAGATTAAATAACAAGGAGCATGACCTGGAACAACATACCAAAGTCCTGTACATGGCAAAATCAATCTAAGCCTATAACAAGGCACATAGCTTACAGCTCCAAGGTTTTTTGAACTGCATTTGAAAGCACCTTAAATCTGAAATTCATGACTTAAACCCAATTCTTTAAATTATGTGAGGTGGTCAGAAAAATCAAACACTTTCTTCTTCCTTCCTGCCTTTAAAAAGAAGTCACAGACTTTTTATTTTCTTTGTAATAAAAATGTCTTTGCAGATGTCTTCAGGACTATTGTTAAAACCTGACATTTGGAAATCTTGTCCATCAACCCGAAAGTCATTTCCAAATTGTTTTATTCAGACAGAAACATGCTATTTTGATAATGTTCGGTTCCTAATTACTAGTTCAACATCCAAGCTTTGATTTTAAGACAAAGTTAGCTTAATGAAAATGATATATTCTTCAAAAACTATTACTCTGAAAAACTAACACACACTGTTTCTTTTTATTAAAGTTCCAGATGTGCTGATATTAATATGTAAGGTAAATAGGATATTTAGTGAAATCACTTCCTTTTTTAGCTATGAACACTGCTAAGCACATTTGTTGATAAAGTATTGCTCCTGTGTATCAGAGCTACTTGATTTAAAAGCAAGGTGAGCATTAGATTAATAAGAACAAAGAGCCTAGAATTAATAAATATGCTTGTACATTAGTTTCAAAACAACAGTTTCATACTTATAAGATGCGGGTGACCAGCTCAAGAGAAAATCCAAAAGTTTTTATGAAAATAAGTAATTATGAATGCAGGTGTCTAATATTTGGTATGAAGTTCTGAAAATGCTGATTTTTTTTTCTTTTCTTTTTTTCCCTTTTCTTCTGAGTACTCTGAATATTCTTATTCCTGTAGTGTAAGAGACTGAGAAAAGGTTTAGGAACAAGAATTTAAACGTAGTCTTTCCCTCAAAATCCACCCAGATTTTCCACTTTTACAGAGAGGGGGGGGGGAAAAAAAGTCAATGTGACATACTATTATTTCTTCACTATCTTTTTTCCTAACATTTTCAGTAGAAGAGAGTAGGAGAATCATTTTGCTAATGGAAGAAGATGAAGGCAGTTTAAAAAATGAAAGTAGGATTTTTTTTCTCATTCTTTTGTAATGAAAACAGCTTATCAGCAGGTGTTTTGGCTGTATTATCTAGAATATCTATATAAAAATATTTTCTCAAGTGACTTTCATCACTTTTAAATTTCTATAGTGTTGCTCAGGATACGTTGACTGCAATGTCTTTATGCTAACTGAAGACCATTAGAGACACTTAGTTCTCTTTGTCGACTCCTTAGAAGACCCACAGTCCTAAATTAGGCTGTCCAATGTGCAGGTGCCACAGAGCACTTGTGCAGCGTGAGTCCGACGCCTTCCCTTCGCCATAGCTCTGCCCTCTGATCAGGTTTACTCGGCTGCTCTAATTTATGAGCACAAGCACTGAGATACCTGGCCCGCAAACAATTCCAGGACAATGTCTTCAAAATGCCTTTTTATTTAATTTTAGGGTCGTGGGTATTTCAACAAGGAATCTTAAAATCCTTGAAAAAATGCTACAGCTAAAATAGAAGTTTATGCACTCAGCTAGAGGCAGTGCCTTTGGGATGCAAGAATGAAATTGAGAAGGGCCCGGTATATTCTGAAGGAAAGATACGGTTTTTCTTGAAGGGTTAATATATGTTTTGCAATGTTGGTGGACTGTCTTTGCCAACCAGATATCAGAAAGAGCCCTACACACTTTTCTAAGGCACATGGTAATTTTGGCATATATCAGAAAAAAAGAGCTTTAAATGCTGAAGGCTATCAGAAATGTATTTATTCAATAATATGTAAAGTGAATGAAAAAGTCTGCATGGAAAGTGTTCTGCTCTGTATAGTAGGACTGCATACATTTTTCAAAGTTGCACAAGATTTCGCTGTGCAATTTCCACTCAAGTCAAAGGGGCTTGCATATGTCTAATTCCCAGAAAGCTCACAGAAAAATTATTCTAGGGGCAGACTATACAGCAGATCTTAACAGCACTAATAAAACCAGAGTCATTATAATCTATACTCATAATTTGACATCAATTTTTCATTTACCACAAGATCTTGGACTGTCTCTCACTGTTTCTGTTGGAAAACATTATCCCTGGTCACAGCAAAAAGCTTCCGTACGTTGTATTTCTTGTCTTCTACACTGTGAGCCTGTTAACACTTGTCACGGCTGTATGCAAGACTTTTATGTGACTTTTTTACTGCTTTTATTCAAAAACCACAGGTTAAGATTTTCATTTTATTTGCTTCAAATGGATTACCGTTATAAGTCTTCTTTCTGTGAGCACTGACAAGCTGTTGTTTCTACAGGTGGGTTATGGTCAATTTAAAAATAAAGACTCTAAGATCCTTTGAATCTGCAGAAAAGAGAACTCCTCCTTACATTAGTTCTAAGCAAGCACCAAAGCAACAGCAAACATCTGCTTGCAAGGTAGAGTGTTCTCTGTAGCCTTCTCTAACACCTTATTTTATGTGACAAGTCACTGATAGCTGAAGATACTGAGGGATTCTTTAGGACATCAGGAAAATAACCAACTGGAATTGCTACTTCCTTGTCTATCTCAGGAAAGACAGGATATTTGCTGAAACTGAGGTTCCTTCCCTGTCTCAGGTAGGCACTTGCTTATGGTAACCAGAAAGCTTCATTTTCCAGTGTCATCTTTTTTGCATGTTTTTGGTTCTGAGTTATTCAAGGTGTTGCATCTCAGAAGAAACATTTTCTGGCATGTTTTATGTCTTTTTTTTGAGAAATAAGAAACACATGGCAGATGAGGGGACAGCCGACTACTGTCCTTAATATGTAGCGCAGCCCATCTTCAGTGATGTTCATGAGTTTCTTGTGGATTGTTTACTATCTCTGTATCAGCTCTCTCCTTGAGTCAAGTTTGGCTGCTCTTTCACAAATGGATTTTTTGTCTGGTTGGTTTTTGTTTTCATCTTGATAGCCTTGTGATTGTCTGGACATCCTATTTAATCCTTTTTTCCTTGATAGCTTTTACTTCCCCCCCTCACCATTCTCTCCCATGTTCTTGCTCTCCAGCACTTTTTTTCTGACTTTTTTATGGTACCATTCTATTCTCTTCTCTTTCCATGTTTTTTGTTCCTTCTCCAGTTTCAAGCTCACTTTTTTATTTTCCTGTCCTGCCCACTGTACATTAATACTGTCTCTTCAAGCGCAAGGAAAAGGAACTAATGGTGTAACTGTGCTTCAGCCTGTGTATATATGCACAGAAGTTATATATTAACAGTATCATCTAGTATGTATATGACGGTACTAAGGTATTACTGTTCACAGAGTGGTCTGTGTAACTTATTGAGGCATGGTTTCTCCTTCAAAGGTTGTCAGCAATGCCTAAACAATTCTTCTGTCTTGCCTCTTTTGGGGCGCTTTGCAGCCTAGCAGCCACAGGACCAGAGGTGTGGGGAATGCAGAGATGCTACGCAAAGATCACTGAAAGACTGAGACCTCTCTTCTTTTGACCACTGAAGAAATGAGAGGAAAAGGCACAAGCTTGTGTTTTAGCAGCCCATAGCGTTGCTTGTGTAAAAGTGCTCATTTGCAGCATTGCGGGGTTCTCTGGAACATGTGCTCTTCATGAAGCAGAGAGGTATGGAGAGATGATAGAGGATAAAGAAAACATGTGTCCCCTTGATCTTGTTTTTGCCACCACTAGAAAATTCCCCTGCCAGCTTCAAACACGACAGCACGAAGGGAGTGTGAATATTTAAGGGAGAGGAGGCAGTTCTTTTGTTGAAATAAACAGAGTAGGGAAAGCAGTAATTTCTTAAAAGCTTAGAATGAACTGAAGAATTCTTAGTTTTGTTTAAAAAAAATAACTTAATGTTATTCCTGTTTCATTGTCCTTTCAGTGTAAAGTTATGGCTGGAGTGGGAAGGGTGGGGTGGCAATGAACCTGTGAAAACTGATGACACTTCAAAAAAATTTCAGTTCTGTGCAGGGATAACTTTAACAAATGTGATGCCCTGACTCCTCCACTGTCTCATAATTGCATCTTCTCTCTAAAGTGTGTTCTAATTTATTCTGTGCAAGATAGGCTCTTTCTGTGTAGCTCAGAATATGTAGTCCCTACTCCAAGTGATTGTACTCTGCATAGACAGTGAGTTCAATGTCTCCCATTAATTAGATTGATGGTACCTCCAGCAGTTCTCCTTGGATCCAGGGAAAGAATTACCAAAGAAATACGGTGATCAGGAGAAGGATGACAGGTAGCATGTGGTAGGTAGACAATTCACTGATCACAGCTAACACTATTGTGTTAAAACATCAGTCAGGATTTTAGATGGCTCCATGTAAGTGTCGCCTCTGACACCACCAGGACCTCTAATTTCAGTCTTGTATATTTGAATGGCCTCATCAGCAAGTTATTGGCTAATCTAAGATGAAGAACTTACTTATTATTTAAGCTGATTGCCACTGGTATGCTTCCATGAAGAATGCTAGATTTGGAGTAGTCAAGTCTCTCGACAAAATTTCATTTTTGTTGCAACCTCTGCCACTAAACAAATGATGGCATATATCTCTCTAATATGTGACAGCTAATAAAACTGATTATCTTAGTGAATAAATATAGCTGGGGATTGATTACTCACAGAAATGTTAGTGAGAATTGAGGTCAGCACTAATCCAATTCTATGAGTTTGGGACAGTTGGTAATCTCAACTCGGAAACCAAACAAACACTTAGTGGGTTTGGGTTGTGGTTTATGTCCCACAAACCCCACAAAGTGTGTAGAATATCTCTACTGCCACTGAAAATCTGCCTCCCGGTAAGCCTGAACTGTACCTACAGTATATACAGAATATTCATTCGGGCTTTGCTTTTTTTTATTATTTCTTTTTTTTGTACGTACTCGTGTGATTATACTAATTACTAACCATTTTCTAGTAACACAGGTCTAGGTTCCTTCAGCTTGATGCTAATCAGACATGTTGCAAAATTTTGTCAAAGAGAAGGAGATAATTAGGATGCATCGTTATCCTCTGTGATGCCTGTATTTCCCTCCTTCTTTACAAATTATGGCCTTATTTACGGATGTGTCTTCTTGCGCCTTTCTCTGTGATGTTCTCAACACATCCCATCACTTACAAAATGCTTTGAATTTCTGTTGACTTTTCAATCTCAAAAGCACTTGGAATCTTACAGGATACAGGCTGCAGAGAAAGTATAAAACCCGATCTACCTTGTTGAGCTAGCTAAAGTTGAGCTAGCTAAAGCACAGCTGCCTGAAAGCATTATACCATGGTTCAGTACAGCTCCAATTCTCTCTACAAACAGTCCCACATAATCCGGATATGACATGTGCTGGTCTTTGTGCCTCAAACAGCCCAACCTGCAATTCCACAGCGGATTTTGGAATGTTATTTCTTGTCAGGGGAAAGAAGGCAACAAAAGCAAATATAGATACCAAAAGGATTCGCAGAACAGCATTTCTTAGAATGAAACCTCTTGTCTGAATTCAAAAGTGTCAAACTTCACAGGATTCGCAGACTACTTTCTCAACAGCCTCTGGGCTTTAGATTCCAAGAAATTCCAAGAAACCTCCAGCTTTCATAGGAGTGATGCAGCATTCTCCTGGTGGCAGATTTTTATTTTTCTTGCTGTAAGACCTGAAGAAAGGGATTTCTTTCATGATAGAGACTTTTTGCAAATGTTACAAGGGACGGTCCTTTCCCCAGACAACTTAAATCCAGCCTTGGCTCGGTTCCCTCTTATACTCTGATTCTTTTAGTTTACCTTAGGCAAATAGATCTAAATAATGTAGTGGATCAATATTTCTGAGGAAAAAGACTAAGCTTGACTGAATCTTAGTGTATCGACTTCCACACCTGATTTTGCTACTCAGCTGTAAACAACCTCTCCTTTAAGATGGTAAGGCAAAACACGCAAGTTTAGTTCTCTGTAAGAGACAAACTTGAAACCATCTTTCAAGTACTAATGTAACATACTTCTTTGTATATTACTATTTTAAATAAAAATAGTATAAAAATGTATAATTCTGAATATTCTGCAAGTATGTGTTCAAAAAAAGAAAAGCAGTGAGAAGAAAGTGGGTTTGGGTGTTCTTTTTGCATGTGAACAGAGCCTCAAGGAAAACAAAGTCATCTTTTAATACTACCTGGCATGACTTAACATCTCTCATTGTTCAGTCTGGGGCATTTTTGACACAAAAAGGAGATGACTGAAAAAGGGATGAACTGCAGAAATATTGCCACAGAGGGGTAAAGATCAGCCTTCGTTTCGTATGCTTTAGTTCTGGTAAGAAACAGTGGGCTTTGGCCACTCCGAGGGCTGAAGGTTAGGCACTGGGCTGGATGGCTTCCTCTAAAGGGTGGATGGTGAAGCACAGGGAACCATTCCCCTGGGAGGCTGCAGGGCTCCTGTCACTCAAGGTCTTCAACAGTGGTTTACCCAAAGTCTGCCAGAAATGCTTCTGCCCTCGGATGGACTTGCCAACCTGTTGAGGTTCCTTGAACCCAGTTTTTCTTTCCTCCCTTTTCTTTATGCTTCTTTTCATGCACGGCTGATCACTATTGCAGGCTACAACCTTACCTCTGCCTTACAGCAGAAACCAAACTGCCAAAGTTGGAATGAAAATCTGGGACGTCACAGATTACAATTGTCCCTTTCAGTGCTTGGGCTTAAAAAAAAAAAAAAGTAAGTAAAAAAAGTCTTGAACTCTTTAAGAATTTTCCAGAAACTTCATCTTTTATAAGCAAGTCATAAACTGAAAATTTGGGGAGTATTTCTTGCTTTTTCTCTGCAAAACAAAGGCTACATCCATTCCTCCAGTAGGACAGAGAATAAAAGTGACAGCAAGGCTTATGTGGCGCTAAGTGATTTGACATGAAGGAGGGACAGGTCTTTCACAATGTGCAACAGCGTTTATCAGACTTAGGAAAAGATGGCAGGTGTGGGGGGCTGGGGAACAAACAAGCAAAGAAACACAAGCCCAGAGATTCCTCAAAGAGGAAAGGATTGTTCACCTGACAGAGAGAGCTGGCAGTGGCACTTTGTTGGAAATAAGAGAGGATGTGACGTGACGTAAGGTTTTACTTTTGGTGCTTTTTTCAAGAGTTCTCCCAGTCTTCATTCCTGCTGCAGCTTCTCTGCCTGTGTCAGTCTGTACTCCAGAAGGTCTTCCTGAGCAGTAATTGCTCAGTTAAATGTGCCATCTCCTCCTCCCTCTAGAGTTTTCGACAAAACTCAGGGCATATTAGCCTGGACAAGGCAAATGGGGAAACCTTGCAGTAGAGCAAGTGCATACAAATAAGATTCATACAGGTTAAACATATATACTCTTTGTCATAAGAAGCAGCAAAACTCCACAATGTTTACATATTAGGAAAAGAAAAAGTCAAAACAGATGAAGCTCAGTGATGGAAGTAATGTGGGAGAGGGATTGTGAGAGGAACACTAGGATCAGTGGTGTCATATTTGATTTATGACTGCAGTAAAGAGGCATAAAGCGAAAAAGACCCAAGGCGGAGGAGGAGGGTGGGAGTCTAGACAAAAAGAATGAAGGTCAAAGGATAAAGAACATGCAAAAAAAGTAGAGTTCATATATTCATTTTTTGTCTGCTGTTTACTTAGATATATTCAAAACCTCAGCCACCAGATCTAAGCTGGTCCTGCTCTCACTGGTGGGGTTGGACCACATGAGCTCCAGAGATTTCTTCCAACCTAAATAATTTCATTAGTGTAATGAAACAACTGCAAAAGGGACTATCTATGTGTTAAGAACATACTGCTTCTCTCTCCTCATAGTTACTGGCTCATGATCAGCAAGTCCATAACGTTTACCTAATAACTTTTGTTTTTCTTTTCATGTATAGGTAGCATGTTTAGATGTGTTTTCCATTCCCTGAAGCCTGCTATGGATGTTAATGTCTGCAGAAGGACTATGTTAACCAGAACCTAACCTGATCTGTCCTTGTGCATAGAACTGACCCCATCTTACAGCACCAGGACACAAGACATGTAAGTGCAGACGCTATTTCTGTGTCACTAACGTGTGCCATGTATTCTTGCACAGTTGCACAAGGTTCATGCTGAGGAGAGTTTGGAGGGAAGTGTTTTTGTTTCACCCTCCCATTGAATTTGAGCAACATGGAACAACCTAATTTCTGGAAGTATGTTAAAATCCTCACCTAAATCTTTCTAAAAATAGTTTATGGAACTATAACCTGTGGCCATTATGGCAGGCATTGAAAACTAATGGAATTGGCCATGTTCTTATTTCTTTTGTATGAGCAGAATACAAAAAATGTTTTAAAAAGGTCATAAGTGCTTGTCAAGGGCACCCTGTGCTTGAAAAAGGTTTCCTTTGTCTAGTGTGAACAAAGCTGGTAGCTTGGAAGGATTGAAAACACATGGGTCACAACAACCCCTGCACTGGGGGCTCACTTATTACCCCGAGAGGCACAGTATAAAGTTGCAGGTGCAATAAAATGCTGATACAAAGCTCCCACTTAAAGCAAGTAGCATTTGGTCACTAGTAAAGTAGTTGGCCTTGCACTGGATTTATTTTTTTGAAGAGAATTTTTATCGCTTTCTGTCTCATCTTGGAAAGGGGGGTTAATGTTTCATGAAGGAGATAGTGAAAACTACCTAGGGAGTCATCAGACAAAGAAACTTCTAGAAGCCGTATTAAAAAAATTTCCATCTCTGCGTGCCTCTTACACATGTGAATCACCTTTTTACCACCTCCTTTGGAAAAATGACAGATTTAATATGTGCTCGCTCTAAGCAACTGAGGTGTGTGTAACACAGAAAAGTGTGGAGGGAGATTTCTTTGAAATAAAACTGCTCTGTAGAACAGAAAATATTTGAACATAAATTTCAAAGGCAGGTTTCAGTAGATAATGGTTTCGGGCTTTAAAGGCACAGCCTACTAGTAATTAGTATTGTTAACTGACGCGATATGATGTAGGTATACGGAACTGAAAATAGGTACATTTACAGTTCAGATGCTGTTTTAATTAAGATTTTCCTTTATATTCTTTTGTTCTTTAAGTTGCATACATATTGTTTTAAATGTTGGTAGAGGGTGAGAAACAGAAAAGTTTGTTCCCAAATAATATTTAACATTTTGGATAAAAAGCATAGTTTTACAAGGCAATCAAATTTGCTCCTACAGAAACTTGGAAAATCTATCAAAATTTTAAATTCTCTAACATCTTTAAATTCTATGTCTCTCAAAACCAATAAATCTTGAGTTTAAACTCTAATTTTCAGCTTACTAAACCATATTATTTCAAACTTCAGTTATACTTTTCAGGTTAAATATTTACCTTTAGCAAACAACCAGTCAACTCTTGATTTAATAAGAAAGAGATTTAGCATTCCTGAGGTTTCAGTTCCTAAAGCAAGTATTTGGATTTAGATGCCTGAAAAATACTTTATGTGAAATCCTGGGGAACTGAACGGATGTGTTCAGTGTTCCAGGTCTTTGTAAGGATGTACCTAGATTGCTATGATTGATCTGACTATGCTACTTCTACAGCAATCTCAATTTACATTAAAATATTTGTAAAAAGCTTATGACCAAAGATTAACTAAGCAATATTTTCCAGTCCTTTGCTTGTTGAATGAATGGTAGCCACCAGGATCAAATTTTTTCAGGAAGATATTAACTAGTAAATACGTTGATGAGAACAGTAGTTTTGCTGCTTTTGTTTTCTGACTGCTTTGCTCTTGGCTGATTTTCTACCACTGCTTATAAAGTAAAAAGATGTCACATGCCACAAAACTTGAGGCTGGAACTGTTTTCCCTGAAAGAAAAGTTAGGAAGCTGCAGGAGATAACACTTTTCACCTTGGAGAAATTCTGTTGTCTAAATTAAGTTTTCAAACAGAAGTAGTTCAGTCACACAAATAATGATATACTCCTATTCACATCCTAAATGGTTTCCACTAAAGAATATAAAATTTAAATAGTACATGTAGCTAATCCTCTTGGAATCAAATACTGCTTTTATTTGGTAGTTACCTCAAAGAGCAAATTTCAAAGTTAAAGGGGAGGGAATGGCCAAATTTCTTGTGAGGTCCGTATTTCCTCTAGACCTTTGCATCTGCCATGGGGTCAGTGAGATTCTGGGCATAACGCTGGGAGTTCACAGTTCATGGTGTCGCGGCAAAGTTGTGGATTAGGGAAGAGGGTGGACCTCTGTTAGCTCCCCTGGGGAAGCTGAGTGTGCAGTGACGGTGTGTGTGTTGGTCAGGCTCCTCTGACTAAGAAAGGGAACTGTCAGGTGAACTCCCATGCTGAGTGTGCCCAGGCGAGGAAAACCTGTAGTCACCCAAATGTGGTAGTAGGGAGAGCAACAGCTTCAGCACTGAGAAAACTTCCTGGTAAGTGGAGGGCACAGCAGGTATTTCTTCAACCCAGCTGCTGCGTGGGCGAAAAACAAACCTGAGAGAAAGGAGCTCTCTTGCTCCAATGCGCAAGAGAGATGATTATAAATTTTATTTATTTCTATTGTCTTTAGTCTTGCTGGCTTTTTTTTTTCTCCTAATTTAATTTTTCCCCTCACTTCATACTGTAACAAGACTTGGCTTTTGAGCTTAAGAGCCTTTTCTTTGGAGGACTTCTAGTGAGAAAATCTTAGGCAAATCCACCACAGAGTTACAGCCAGCTCAGAGGCTTGTCACATCTACATAACACAATACAGAGTTGTTTGTGAGCAGACGTGAACAGTTTGGTGACTTTCAAACTTCAGAGCAGCACGTCTGACTTGTATGCAAATTTCTGTTCCTACTTAACAAAATTACACAGTTTTTATTGCAGTACACCAAGATGCTTCCAAGTTGCTAGATATAATGTGAACTTGTACATCTATGCAGACGAAGTCTAGAAATAGTGCCTATTTTCAGGACATTAAGAAGTCTTTTTCCTCTTATATCTGCCAAACAGTTGTGGGTGAGAATACACTGTTTTTATCACAATGCCTGGAGTTATGAAGCCACTGCATTGAACATTGAAGTAAAGTTTGACAGTCAGCTGCAAGGGAAAACACTGGTCCAAATACTGTACTGTCGAAATCAAGGGTGCTTGCATTGTGTTCATTTTTATAGCCATATTTTTTCCCCCCTCCAATCAGCAATGACACCCTCGGGGTGCTCTGCCTGAGGAAAAAGTCACAATCTTTGGGGTCTTATTATCTAGAATTAACTTTAAATCGAAACAAGCCACCTACAGTGTGACTACTCTTGAAAGTTCTCTGCCTATTTATGTGGTACAGAATAAAACAGGTAATCAATTCAGCCTTGTTACTCCTTGTTAAGCCACTTCGCCCTATAACTGTACCTACAGAACACTGTATTCCAAATTAACACTCAGAATTTTGAGCAGAAATCCCACAAAGCATTGCTCGAATGTTAATCTGCATGTGTCTGGAGATGAATTCTTTTTCTTGATGTACAGGTAATCTCCATGGAAAGCACTGAAATTACAGAGTTTAATCATTTTTAAGGTAATTCCTATAACCCTCTCCTCTTTATTGTAACGTTCATCTTGCTAATTTATGGTGCCATTTACAGAGTGCCAACAGGTAGCGTAGAGGAAATATCAGTCAGTGCTGCAGTGTTTGCCATGTTTTGTCTAAACACATTCCTGCAAATATATCACAAGTCAGGGAGTGAACTGTGAAGAAGGGTGTTCCTGGGCACTAGGATGGCTGCAGCTTAATCTAAGCAGATGTTCTTTCTTGGATATCCTGAAGTGGCACAGTTTATAAACTGCTGCTTCAGGGCTCTACCAAGCAGCACTGAAAAGAGGAGGCTAAAAATGCTGCCAGCCTGACAGGCTGAGTGCTTGACAGCATTGCTCTGGACATAAAGCCACTTTTCCTAGTCATCTCCTCAGATATTTGCTGGGACACCTACCCTGAGTAAGCAAACGTGCACCACCAGGTCTGTCCAGGAGATTGTTACCAATAATGACTACTAGCTGAACCACAGAATAGTTTAGGTTGGAGAGGACCTCTGGAAATCATCTAGTGCTTAAGCCAGTCAGCTACAGCAGGTTGCCCAGTACCGTTGGGTTTCCCCAGGTTTTTGGGAAATACAGTTGGCTTTCTGAATCTCAAGCATGGAGATTCCACAACCTCTCTAGGCAACTTGTTCCATTGTTTCACTGCCTTCACAGTAAAAAAGTGGGGTTTTATGTTCAGATGGAATTTCCCAAGTTTATTTTTTTAAAAAAATTTGTTCCCATTGCCTCTTGTCCTGTCACTGGGCATCACTGTGAAGAGTCTGGCTCCCTCTTCTTCACTCCCAACCATCAGATATTTGTACACATTGATAAGATCCACTCGAGCCTGCTTTTCTCCAGGCTGAACAGCCCCAGCTCCCTCAGTCTTTCCTCATACAGAAGATGCTTCAGTTCTGTAGTCAGCTCTGTAGTCCTTTGCTGGGCTTGCTCCAGTAAGTCCATGTCTGTCTTGTATTGAGGAGTCCAGAACTGGACCCTGCACCCTGCATGTGGCCTCTCCAGTGCCAAGCAGAGAGGCAGAATTGCCTCCCTCAACCTGCTGGAAACATGTTTCCTAATGCAACCCAAGATACTGTTGGCCACCTTTTCTATGAGGATGAGACCCAGTTTCAGGCTAATAGACCTAGTGTCATAAATGTGGTGGAGATGTGAGGTTCCACAAAAGTGCTAATTTTCATAGTTATAAACGTAGGCAAGACTGGCAAGATTAGAATACCAAAACAGCTGCCGTGAAAAGCCCACTGGTGCCTACCTTTTCCTGCCTCTTTCCCACATATCTCAGTCTTTGAGGTCCATCGGCATAAAGTGTAATGCACTGTGATGTTGAAAACCCTTATTGATGGAATATGCCCATTTGTGGCACGTTACAATTGCCTTGAACTGGGCAGAAAGGAGTTAAAAATCCATTGGCTCTAACAGTTAGATGGGCTCTTAAGAAAATTTCAAGTCCATCCTCCTGCCCCAGAGCTATTCTCCATAGCTGTGTCATTCCTGATGTGCTTTTCTAATCTTTTTGTAAAGACCTCCAAAGATGGAGACAGGAACATTTTACCAGGCAATCTTTACTATTGATGCTTCAAAAACGTTACTGCTACAGAGGCCCAGCATCTAATGAGATTCTTCTTTGACATATCTTAGGCCTACTTTTGTCTGTCCTACCAATACCCCTTCCTTGACACCAGATACGTTAATGTATTTGTTTTTTGAAAAGCATATATTTATGTTTTATGGTTTTTTCCTTGATACTTCATTTAAGCTAAACAGTAGACAGGGTCCTAATTAGTTTTGAACTGATAGGCCCAGAGCTCCACCAAGCTCATAGTACCTACTTATGCAATAGCATCTGTTTTAAAACAACACGCAGTCCTTCCATTTGATAGGGATGTCAAACCATGTTACCACCTAAGGTATATAAAAGATTAACTGCCCTCAGACTATGAAAAAGGAAACAAAGGAAAAAAGAAAGCATACAGTATTTCAAATCTGAATAAAGAGCTGAAGTAAATCAGGTATGGACTCAAAAAATGAAGTGTTGTCTTTAAGACTTGTACATGAATTATGGAAATAAGAAATGGGATGGAAGACATGTGAAGTGTCAGCTGAGCACCCTAATGTGCTAGCAAGAACACGGGGGCTAGAACATTTGGACCACAGAAGCTGGGAAAAAGATCATGGGGTGGGAAGGAAGATGAGAGAGAAGGCTTTATTAGCAAGCAAGAAGTGATAACATCTTTGTCATACGAGGGAACAGTAATAATGGAATATCCCACATTTTTAAATGGAATTTATTTCTAAAGGAAACGGTTGTAAGTTAAAAGAGATGGGGTTTCCTCAGCCTGTGAGGTGCGAGTCAAAGTCAACATTCATATCACTCAGGGTACTTAAACTATCTTTTAGCTTAAGATGGAATCAAGCAAATAATGTAGGCAGATGTGTGAAAATTTGATAGAGATGTTAAACAAAAAATTCTACTTCAGCTATTTGCGAACACTGCATTTGCTGTAGGCTGAGCTATCTGTACATGAATGTATGCGTACTTTTATCAGCCAGACTTCTAAATGGTAACCATTCCTGAAAGGAAAGATTGCCTTTCTGCAGAGTTGCCATTACTATGATGATCATATCTTTATATACATGTAAATATATATTTGTGTGTTCTGTAGGATATATTATTTAGGAAACAGCCTTGTAGATTTACAAATGTGCCTAATTCTACTTCAAGAGAAGTTATGCTGAAGTAAGGATTGCAGTTTATTTCATGAGTGTTCTTTTCAAAGACCAGACTGAAGTGTCAGATAATATCATTTCAAATATTCAAGAACTCTCCACCATATGGGAGGTTGCTTCTGTGGGATTCTACCTCAAGAGAAGCAAGCAGAACAGATGTGTAAACTGAATACAAATAGAGCATAAGTCATCAAAGGAAAAAAATTCATCCCAAATTTTGGAACTAAGACAACCGTTAAATACTTCTAATTCCAAGAATAATTAATCCTAAAAGTTTGTTGTGTCTAGAAGCTGGTGTTTTAGACAACATGAAGTACCTTTCTTAAAGGAAATGTCGCTTCTCCTAGATCATACATAATAAAAGGGAAAGTTCTGATTCTAACGAGGAGGTACAGAAGGGCACAACTAGGCAGTATGACAGTGGTGCTAACAGGGCAGACATTGCTTTTTGCAAACACCAACCCCAACCATTACTGTTGCCTCTGTCAATTTTGCACTTGACAGCAGAAGGACAGCATGGGATGAGCAAAATTGCTCCTGGCTTTTTTGAAGCCGGTGTTGGAAAGCAGGGACATCACAAAAGAACAAGAACGGTTTCACATTATGCATACATGAATTCAAATAATGCAAGTAGAGCAATTACAAAACATAATCCAGCCAGCTGAAAAGCTGTATCTTAACTATGCAGTTCTAGCTGAGGTATTCCAGTCAACAAGCATCTAGCTAGAGGCAACTGTGCCTCAAAACAGAACATTTTCCAAAAATTAGTTTTGAAAAATAGGCCCTTGGGAGTTACTTTTTTAGATACTTCGTGATTTAAATAAGGCAGCTAGTAAAGGAACATCTATTGCCCCAAGATTTGCCTATACTCACAAAAGACAGAGCTGCCCTATTTCGGAAACTGGAGCCTTTGGCATATTATATGAGTTATACATAATTTAACCTTTTAACAGCATATTTTAGATCATCCACATAAAAAAATATGTACAGTCACTGCAGAGCAATCACATTACTTCTAAAATCATCTTTAGACCTGTTTTTCTTTTATCCTGTTTTCTGTAGACACTAATCTTGATTTAAAGTTATTACAAAACACCCCATTTGAAATCCATGGTAAGTCTGTTTTCACCAAATCATTAAAACTTTCCTAGTAATTTTCATTTTGGGATAAGGTGGAGAAGTCTCCACCTCATTTCTTATACATTTAACAGACAGACCTGAGTAAGGAGCATGGAAAACAGACACAAACAAAGAGAAGAAAAAAAAAATCCATGAAATGTTGACTTTGTAAATTTTTGTACCTAGTTAAATGCTGAGAGGACAGACCATCCTGTACTTGCTCTCTCTCTGCAGATCATAATCTGTTTTTTATGCTCTAATACTGACATTTTCATGGGATTTTTTTTCTTAAAGTTGGTTCTTATAGGCTACAGGATGCGTTTATATTAACATTTTAGCTCAGCTCAGGAGCTTACTTTTGAAGCCAATTTACCAACTGCCCCTGCTCGCTGTGCTTTGCTGCTGCACATGCTGTATTTCTTTAGGAGGTGGCTAAACCAGAAGATGCACACTTATTGCGCTCCAAATATTAAGAGTAGCCTAATTCGACATCAAGCTAGAGTTACTCTAAAACAAAATCCTTTGACATGCATATGAAGTTAGTGTCTGCATCAGCTGCTTTGTTCTACAGAACTCCTTGAGTTGGGCTGCAATGTACAGACAATACAGCTAATGTAGATACAGCCAGAGTTTGTCTAAATAAATAATCCCTTCCTGTGGAATATTTCCACCTCTGGGTACTTAACATTTCTATCAGTATGAAATCTTTACTAGTTCCAGAAAGGATTTCCTTAATAGGGAGAGAAAGAAACTCTTTTCCATGAAAGACAAACTGTAGGCACAGAGAACACGGTTTTGCTCTTTAAAGAAGCTTTAAACACAAAATGAAAGAACATCAATCTGTACTGGGCAAAAAGGTGGGAGCTGAAAGTATTCTGAATGGCATTTATTGAAGATGCAAGTAATCGTACTGTGTTTACTTCTCAAAATTCAAATATGCTTTCAAAGGAAAGAAATTTAAGGAACGAGAAATCTGAAACAGCCAGTCACTTGTTGATGGATTCCATATATTTATTTTTTTACATACCTCACAACTCTCTGATTTCATTGGGTATGCAAACTCTGTATATGTTTCTGTGCTTCTGCCCTACTTATCAGTGGGTGGAAAAATTTGAGGTTCCCGAGAAAACAGTCAACTCATCAGCAAAAATTTTTGGAATTCATTACATGAAATAGTGTTTCACCTTATGAGAGAAAGTGGATTAGGCGTAAATTTGCAGAAGTCGATCTCTGCCTTAGTCATGACAAAATCACTTATGCATCTTTAAGTTTCCTCTTCCAGACCAAATATAAGAATTGATTAGTTAATGCCTTTGAGCACCTTGGAAAAATACATGAGATTTACTTGGTACCTTGCATTATTAGAAATTCCAACTATTGAAGATTATTTGTGTGATTCAGCGGGCTTTGTTGGTTTCTAACAAACTTGAAGGACTTAATTCTCATTGTTACTCTGTCATACCTCCAAATCTACTAGCAATATTGGATGTTAGTCACGTCTCGGACATACAAAAAGATCTTTCCTAAAGCTATAAAGAAATGACAGTTAATGCATGAATCTTCCTCAGAGATCCTGCTACAGGTTCACTGTCACTGCTCTCTGATATCCCCTGCGCCGACTACGCTTCTATGGCTGCTCCAGCTGGCAGCATCAGGGCGTCCGCAACTGCTCCCTTCACTTGATGCTCTGGTTTGGATGTTTACTGAAGCGGTAATGACCAGCTTTAGAGAAATCTTCATTGCTACAGAGAAGATTCCCCATCCCTCCCCAGCAAGTCATGACAAAACATGGTCAGAAGGAAATTGGAGTACTTGACAGAATGAAGTTAAGAATTTTGGATACAGAAAAAAATTGCAAAGCACTGGGTAGCTTTTAGGGTAAAAGTTGATCCAGAAATGTTACAACTAAAGAAAGGATTGAAATTAATCATATGGCACTAGCTATAAACTATAATGGACATATAAGAGATGTTTATAGTTTTAGTTAGCACAAGAGGTAGAAAAACATTAAAATGCAGGATTTTGGAAGAGCTTTTCACCTGGTTATGGTCCATTTCAGTACTGTTGGATTATGTGATAAAGCTCATCTGCACACCCACAGAGGAGCAGACAGACAACGGCAGGAGGGGAAGTCCATGTAATCCCCTGCTGGGCTACTCCCAGTCACATCAAAGGGGCCATCGGCACAGCAAAGGCCCAGCTGCACAAGCCCAGAAGAGCACAGGGATGTACAATGGCAGGGGAACACAAATGAAGGACTTCTGATGAATGACCACCTTGTCCAGACATCTCCCAGGGCTGTCCCAGGAGAGACATCAGCTCCAGCATCCAAGGGTGAAACCCATCCCCATGAGTCATGGGGAGCTGCTGTCCAGTCACCTTTTGGACTAAGGGTGTTGCTGCCTATATATATATATATATATATACACACACATACATATATATTTTCTCACCAGTGGACCTCCATCCTGCTTAGCCACAGAGGGGAGTAGGATGAGGCCATTGGTGTTGTCTATGTCCACGTGGGTACGCTGAGTTTCTCTCTGTCATCTGTGTGGACAGCCATGTCTACATGTATATACGTAGTGTATATGTGTGCTTTTGTGTGTGTGCCTCCTGGGGACACGTCTTCAGTATCGATATCCGTAGTCCTGGGGACATGGAGCAGCAGCAGCCTTACTCCTCTTGGGTGGTTGGATCCAGCATGATATATTTACCTCTAAGAAACACTTTTTCTTCTTTCCGCTGATAGCAATACAGAAGTTAGATTGTGAATATAGTTAGACTGCTCTCTACGGTATTATTCATGCAACATATTCGTTACAACTTAAAACCTGATATCTCTGTTTAATATGAGATAAATTCTCATCTTGCAAAAAGTAAAAAAAAAAACCCACCTTGATCATTAGCCTTCATGAGAGGAGGCAGGGAAACAGAAAGGAGGTATGGCTCTCTAGTTAGAGTTCATAGTTAAATTTGGCATGCAGGTGTAAAGCTGCTCCAACTTTGGACAACAAGATTTCTCTAGAAAAAAAATAACAAAAAAGTATATTCTTGAGGGGTAGTTCCTGAAAATATCCAACATGTTCAACTTAGACGTTAATGAAAGATCTAGGAAAAATCAGGCTGATTTCAAAGCTTAGGCAGGAGCGATATCCCAGAGAAGATAGCTGAAGGATGTGATCAGTAGCACTTACCCTGACTTACTGTTTTATAGTAAGTTGTGGTTCCAGTTATGCTGAGGAATGGAACCTGAATGTTTTCAGCAATCAGATTTGTAGTGCTTTTCTCATACCCAAATGGTTGTGGGGATATGAAATATGGGGAGATATATAAACTAACTTCCACCCCTACTTCCACTAAATATGTTAAAAAGCCCTTAATTATATCGATATATAACAGGTAGTCTTTACACATAAAAACGTTTTTTTAAAACTGCTTAATATCATTTTATTACGTAACCTACATGCTATAGTGGTAAAATCACCTTTCTGTCATAGACAATGAGAGCTTGTAAGGAAATAGCACACTTATGGTAATTAAAGTTTACTCTTTTTTAAGTCTTCCTGTTAGCAGATGAGGTAAAATAGGGACACGTGGCAGCATGAGTTGATTAAGAAAACAGCCATTGATATTTGGAAACTTATAAAGCTTAAACTTTATTGACAAAGTAACTTCTCAAGCTTCACTGGTTTTATTTTAATCAACAAAGAGCAACCTTTGCACCTACAGAAATTAAGGATAGTTTTGTGGTAAAGGTTAAACAAGTGTGTAAGTGTTTTCAGGATAGGTGTCCAAGTCACTTCTGAACTCCTCAGCATGGATTCACCACTGAGTCTGTAAGAAAATGATCATAAAGCGTCTGTGCTGCTTGAAATCAGACAAGGAAACGGGGCACTGGAGCATGGTGTTTTATCAGCGCTGCAAGGTACAGCTCCCTCTCTTCAAGCTGGCAATTACTTTTAGCTACCATTATGCATATTAAGAGATTTTCAGTTTTGTAAAAAGTGCAAGCAGGGAAAAACAGGCCCTGAGGGTTTTACCTTGACTGAAGTACATAATGTCTGGATATGCTGTTTTACAATAGCTAACTCCTAATAGTGATCTCGTGTTTAATATGGGCAGAGAAAATGTGATAGCAGGTGGAAACTGTAGACTAACAATGTTTCAAAAACAGATTTTTGAGAAGGATCAATTAGGTTAAGCTGTAATAAAAATGTGACTATGATAGATTTCACTTAAGTCAAATGAGTAATATGGTTGGTGTAAAAGATGATGGTAATCTAAATTCATGCACAATTATATATTACCAAATACAGCTAATAAAATGCATGGAAAATGAATGAGTAAGGGAGGAAGATATATTTAAGGGCAATTCCCTAAATTACTTTTCCTAGGCTGGTGTTCACTAGGTGTGCTCATTGCATTCTGCCAAACCAAAGCAATAGACAGGCTGGGAAAGTGGAAACGGATAAAAACCACTGGTTGATTCGGTACGATGTTCTGTGCTTTTCTCTGGCATTGTTACTAGAAGAATGCTTAGCCATGGTTTGGCTTGACAGTTTTCTCCTAGTTATCATCTCTGATGAAACTCGTGGTCCATGGAGCTAGAAAGAAAAGGATAATAATACGACTATAAAAAAATAAATATGTAAAATACGAGGAAAATTAGTACCATGGTAAAGTAGTCTGGAGATGGAAGAAAAGAAGAGATTCTGCTAGTAGTCCTCAAATTATTTGAGCAGCATCTTTATATTATACACCACTGCTCATCTATAGTTTCACCCATTTTCCATGTATGGTTTCAAATTCTTACCATGCGTTATGTGTTTTCCTCCCAATTCCTACCATAAATTACATGATAAGGGAGTGTATTGTTGATTCATCCCCTCAGGGCCTAGATTTTGGTAGAAGAGGGAGCTATTATTAACTTGAAGTTTAAGGAGCAAACGAAGAGTAGGAATAGATGGTAGGTTTGAAATTTGAAAAGGGGATCCAAACTGAAGGATTAAGGCTTTCTTGACAGTTGGTGTTATACCTTGTAGAACAAAGCATTTTATATTTCATATTGTACCAGGTCTCAACATTACAATTTGCAGTAAGATCAGAATCACTCTATTGTTTCATGAAGGAATTTTACCTTACATCCCCCAAAATGCATGAGTCAAAACATGGAAAACGGGAATGTATTCTCCTGCCAGATCTTAGAAACATTTTCCCCGCTCTTAGTTGCTATGGAATGCTACAAATTAAGAGGCTGGCACCAAAAGTATTGAGAGGGGAGAGGAGTTGCAGCCTACTGGGCTTAATTCCACATAACATTTTTGGATTTCAGTGAGCAGAGAGCACTCCTGAGCTGCAGACCTGTGGACTGAGAGAGGGGAAGGAAGGTCCCAGTTCACTGTCTCTTGTCACAGTTCTGCTTCTCAACCACTATTTGCAGCAGCTTTCCTTTGGGTAAAGTGTACTGTGTAAGAAAAAAAAAAAAAAAAAAAAAGAAAGAAAAAAAAGAGAGAAAGAAAAGAGCTAGTAAATCTTATGTCTAATATCTCAAGGACTGCTAACCTGTAGCTTTTAGGCAGTTTAAGCCAGCGCTATCGTCCGAACAGAAAATGATTGCCAGGACATTATTAGGTGTGAGTGCTTTAAAAGAACAGTTACTCTTCAAACTTAGCCCTGGAGTAATGTGTTAATTATACAAAGAAATCTGGAGTATCATTACTGGACAAACAGAAAAGTAAAAAGAAAAGCCTGCACATGATTTTAATGAAACATGTAAGAAACCATAAAATTCCTGCCTAAACGTAGTCAGTGAGAGACCAGAATAGAAATTTTTCTATGAATAGATACTGTAATTTTTGGCCATCTTGTTTTGCAGTGTTTCTTACCTGTTCTTATGAAAGTATGGAAGAATGGTAATTAGACTTAGCTAAGGGAACAGGCTCCAGTTGAAGTTCTTTTTCCAGGTGGGATAGCAAGTTACAGTATTTCTGGCTAAGAAATCAACGACATTATACACTGTAATACAGTAATGTCATCATCTATTTATGAACATCTATAAATACTTAAATTGGATGACTTGTGCCCATCTTACAATAATTGTGGTCAGCTCAGGACTGCGGATAAATCTCACTGACTTTCCAGGTATTGTCAGGAATCTTGCATATTATGAGAAGTTCTCATGATTCTGTCATCTCCTGCGTCATTTCTTGCTCTGGTGGTTATTCCTAGGAGCATGCCCTCCAGAAATAGCACAGTATCAACATGATTGTTTTTATTTTTAATTCTGTAACCTTTACATTTCTAAATATGTGTATTAGTATTGCTTACATATGTCCTTATATCCCTAGGAACGTTTCATGTTGAAGGGCTATATCATATGAATTACTTTACCTTGTGGCCAGAATCTGTCTCATGTCTGAGATGTCTTCAGTGGTAGAAGCAACCCTTTTCAAATTTTTTGGCCCATTTCTTATGTCATGCACAGTTATATAAATCCATATTTGGTTCCATGGAGGGTATTATCACACTTTACTGCATTAAGCTATAATTTTCCAACCTTGTTCAGAACCAGCCTAGGAATCTGAGAAGATTTTTAATGGATATGCATTATTAAGACCCTAATAAAAGTCTGTATCTTCTTGTTTAAAAGTGCTTAATTACACTACTATTTTAGAGGAGTGGATTTTTCAATAACTCTATCTTGCCAGAAATACTGCATAATTTTGTGCATTGCTTCTGTGTGTTGTAGGCAAAGTCACTGCATTTTTTTTACTGTGTATAAATGAAAGCTCCACACTTTCTTTTAATCTGTATTTTCTCCAAATACTTTAATCTGCAAAGATCCCTTCAGATCTGCAGAAGCTCATGCACCTGTCACATCAAATGATTTTGGTCTGGTTTTTTTGAATAACATGAATCCCCCTGACACATGCATTGCAGGAAGGGCTATTCTTCTGGTTTTATTCAACAATTTCCATTTCTACCTCCCAGGGTGATAAAGTACTTTGATATCAGACTTTAATTCTTTTTTTTTTTCTCTCTACCAAATGCTTTCATATTACTGAAGCTAATATGTTTGTACTTTGGGACACCAAAAGACTTGCTAATCCTGTTGATACTTTATTTCTTGGGATTTGAAAGGCCTTTACATGCCTCCTGCAAAATACAGTATTATCTTGTTTGTTTGATTTAAATTTGTGTAAGTAAAATAGTTTTTAATGATGTGATTTAATAACGGACAAGCACTACATGATTTGGTTCCATTTGCATAAGCCCCTAAAAGCTTTTGGACACTTGTTCAAGTTTAAATTCTACCATTATGAAATGGGAGGCTCTAACAAGAAAAGATGTTGGCACATGCTTGAAGCCATTCCTCTTTAAGCTAAACTGCTTCCAGCAAGAAGCAGACTCTAATGGGTATTTCTGTTGCTGAAATAGAACCCTGTAACGTTCTGTTTTTTCCTGAGTGGTACAGGATTACCACTTTCACAGGAATCGGGGCCTAAATTCCCAGCACAAATTTGGAAAGACAGAATTGTGTAGGGACATAATCCTGAACAAATTTACCAAAATTTGCTAACCATTTTCTGAAATGCCTGAAGTGGTAGGTAGGAATTTCCTACTCTGATAGCTGAACTAGATAAAAGGTGTTAACCTAGATCTTGTTTCTTTAATCTTAGCTAAATCTGATTTTGCCTATTACTTTCTAAATGCATATATAAATTTTAAATGAATGGGGAAATTTGAGAGGAAGTGTGTATTCTTTAACATATGACAGCAATTAAAAACAATTATTTATGTTTTCAATTAATGAGGCTCTAAGAGGATTCCTGTGTATTCAATTTCTGTTCATCCATCTTTGTCCTTCTCTATGTCTGAAGTTTCCTTGTGGGATGTAGACATATATCTTTGAACAATTCCTGAATCGTCTTCCAAATCTCGCTGCTCTTGCCCTTTTATTGCTCATGTATTGTATCGCTCCCTCTGCCCAGAGAGAGAGAACCCTAAGCAGGGGATGATGTCATCCATCCCTTCACATAAATGATGGGATTTCTGTGGTCCCTTTTTGGCATATCATTAGGGCAGTAAAGCGATTTCTTGACTGATAAATGATAATGTAATATAAAAGCTACAAATGCCACATCAAAATATTATAATACATAAAGACATAGAACTCCCCAAATCCCCCAAAACTACAAGATCAAGCAGTTTTTCCCTACTATAAAGACTTCATCTACTCATGCAGTTTATGCAAGTTTTATTTAATGAGTCTTCTGAGTTTGGGAAGTGAGATTCTCCTCACTTGTTCATTTGGAAGTGACTGTGTCCAGTTACTAAACACAGTGAAAATTTCATATGTTCTCCTAAATACCCTAAGTTTAAATAATTCACATTATTTCATCTTTATTTTATTGAACTTTCTACTGGACTTGCTACTTCCAGGTGTTTAGGCTTCAAGCCAAGTTCAGATCTGGAGCTGCTGTGTTTAGTTGCTCTTTGATGGCCTCTGCTGTCCAGGTGTAGAAATAGGCGAATTAGAAGCGATGTTAGTGAGTGACCAGCACAGGGATGTGTGCTACGTATGTGTGTTGTTCACCTTCTGTCTACTGCAGAGTAGAGGAGACATTTAGTAAACCACCAGCAGTAATACCATAGTAATGGAGGGAAAACTCTGTTTGAGTTAATCCCGCCAACTTGCCTGGCTGGGCTGGATTAGATCCAAATGTGGAAGCAGGGTTTACGCAAAATCAAACCAGCCTCCTGGTATTCAAAGTTTTAATTCTCCCTGTAAGCCAATTGCTGTCTCACTTTCCACCAGCAGTAAAGGTTATGAAGAGGATTATAGCCCTTCTCAGGAGCACTGCTGTTGCGTAGATTTTTATGTGATAATACACTGGTGCAGTTTATTTGTATGTAATATCCATGAGCGCTGAGAAGTGCACTGAAGTTAAAGGGCTGCTCATACACTCAGCGTGGCCTCCTGGACTGGGGTCCTTTCCTTTCTGGCTTGCTACTCATAACATCTTATTTAACTTAATTCAAAGCGTGTTGCTCTTGCCTGGCCTTTACCTGCTCTCCAAGCTCTTTCCTTCAGTTTGGAATCAAAAGAAGGATAAGAACTCCTCTGATAAAGTTTCCAAATTCTACACTTACAGTGCCCTGTAATGACTTAACGCGCTTTACCTCAGGGATGAGAGAAAAATAGATTTCAGTTCTAAGTCTTTAAAACACACAAATAGAAAGTGTGTGCATTCACAAAGCCTTCAATATTAAGATGGGAGTGAAACTGGCTTTTTGCAAGTCTAGCGATTGCCTGCATCTTTATAGCTCAGCCAACAGACTCTTAATGAATGGATTCATCAGACACTACAAAGATATTTTCTGTTCACTGAAGTGCCCCACTGAAATTGTTTATAGTCCAATTCCTTTGCTTGTAAGGGGAATATTGGTCTCTACAGTATAGTTTAAAAGAATATTTTACATTAAAATATCAGCTTTGNTTTTTCGGTAACTGAAGGACCCAGAGCAACTTTTGCTATAATAAATATATTCCAGTAAACATTTAATGATTGGGGTGTGTGGGAGCTGAACTTAATTAAAAAAAAAAAAAAAGAAAAAAAAGGAAAGATACGCAAAGAGCAAAACAAACCTTGTTATCATGCACCCTCTGTCCTTGATTGACTCTGCTGATTGACTTAGTCATTAACATGCTCCCTGTGTTCCTGACTGAGTCTGTTCTTGCAGTCCTTGCTCACATTGATATTGTCATTTATTCATCTAAGGAACAGCAATGCACCAAGGATTACTTGTGCGTTTGCTGTTGGGTGAAGCATCTCATCTGAGGAAGGACTTACTTTTCAATCTTTCACTCACTGAGAATTGAATTTTTTAAGTTTAATAATTTTGATTGGATTAGTGGTTTAGGTGCTCAGATCAATGGTTTAAAAGAAGTCCATTTTTCAGAAAATGCTGAAAATGTGAAGTCTGGAAATTGAAGATTTTTTTCCAGGGCACAAATGGGGTGCAAAAATTACAGCAAGTGGAATTGCTGCTTACTTGTTTGGTGTTTTTTTTTAAAAAAAAAATACAATTTTTTGGCCAGCAGCCTCTGTCAGGTGCATAGGAGAACACAGAAGAAAGAAATGTCCTAGTGAGGGAGCTGTGCTTTTTTGTTTGTATGTGTTTATCCAGCATAATCGCCTCAAATTGCAACAGATTACAAACTAATGCTGCTAGAAGTATGCTTAATTCTGTTATTGTTTTCCAACTCAATGGTGTTTGCAACAACATTGGACTGTCAGGAGAGAGTCAAGTCATCTGCAGAACTGTTAGTTACATTTTGTTCCACACGAGCTTCCTGGGTTTCTGATTCCTATTAAAAATATTTACAAAAATCTGTTAAAGACTTGTAAATTTTGAAAGAAAGGGATTTGGGGGGGGAGGGGTCAGTGGTTGGATATGACCAAGTCTGAGTACTTTTTCACCCTCCAGTATATTAAAAAATGTGAATTTTGCCAGCTCTTTTAACCCTTCCCTACCCCAGTGTGAAAGACCGTTTCCACTTTATGAATAATTTCTCCCCTGATTAGTCATATATATTTTCAGCTCATCCAAGTTGCTTTATGAGCTTAATAAATGCATTGTTCATTTTATACTCGCCGCAAAAGGAACTAGCCATGATGCCTGTAAGCTTGAATCCCTCAAAGGGACCTTCTTTCATGTTCCCATTTAATTAAGAGATCTAGTAGACTTGACAAGTTTCACTCATTTGGCAGGCGAAGGTTTTATTTTGCATGAATTTGAAGATGTTTCTTAAACATCTTCTTACTTTTCTGCGTCCCTGAGATGTTTTTCCACACTCCTGTTTCTTTGAAATCTTTCATTCAAACTGTCATTGCTTGACAGCCCTGAATCCTTTACTATGTCTCATCCACAGGCACAAATAACTGTGTCCCCAATGAGAAGGAAGCCTTTTTTTAACTTGCATTGCTTAAAAAAACCCCACAAAACAAGTAGAATGATCATTTGAATTTAAGATATATTTCATTTGCCAAAGTTATCATATAACAATAAAGATGTTTAGCAGCACAGACTTTTTAATTTAGCTACCTCAGTATAAGTGAGCAGTCCTTTCACTGAAACTAGTGTTATTTCTGATTTAACCTTGATGGAGCTCTGATATAATTCTACTGCAGCACTGCCTTTTTGTCTGAACAGACCACTAATAATGCACAATATAACAGTGAATCGAGTACCTTTTTAAATACATTTGGACAAATTCTTTGTTTTGCCAATGTACTCTGCCTGTTGTTCTCTAGCATGTTGTTTTGTGAGGAGAAACCCTGGTCCTGCATGGACCACAACGAAATTTGTATTGGTAAAGTATTTCTGGATCTGGACCAGAAACTGTTTAGTCAGACTAACTGCAATTATCTCTTTACTAAGCATACTGTGCCACCTATATGCTTCACATAATTCGAAACTGCCCTTGTTAGGATTACTCACAAATCTTCCAAAACACTTTGGGAACAGATGTGAGCGAGTACTCACTAATACTCACATCTTCATTGTTTCACTGTGGTGGATGTTCCTGTCATCACTGGAATGATGGAAACATCAAGTGCATGTCTACAATACGCTTGCACGGCCATCTATAAGCTGGATATTATAAACAGCTTTGCTCACTGATCTCACAACACTGCAAAAGATGTAAAGCCCTCCAGCCTATGTCCTTCAAGAGAATCACTCTGAATGCCGGGCTGGTAAGAAAATATTGCTGATCCATCTCGTTTGCCTAAAGGTTGCTATATTCAATAATGCTGATCCATCTTGTTTGCTTAACAGTTGCTGTATTCTCAGTGAAAAATATCAAGTGGCTGTGAGTTGTGCTGAACTTGGTTTAAATATCTATCCTACCCTGCTTCTTAAAATTTAGGTATATTTAACACTATCAAGACTCCACAATAAGCTTGAAGATACCTTGCTTCTGGATGGCTTAATTTAGATAAGATCAATCTTATGACCAACAGTTTGCTGGGGGACTATTTGATTTACCTAGTCTGTATGATAAAAATCATTTTTGCTTTGCACATTCCTGTGGTTCTACAACACTCATTCCCCAAAAGTCCACATTCTGGAAATTATTAGCATGCTAGGAACATGACAGATTTGTCACAGAAGGAGATTAATCCTTATGTCAATGTATCCTTAAAATTCTAGAAATTTTTTTCTCCTTTTTACTTTTTTTAAATCAACAGACAGGTAATTTATTTTGGGAGGCTGCTTTGTAATCCTTTAAGAGCATCATACTGTTTTATTAACAATTGCTCAGCTATGTCTGTAGTCAGGATAGCATTATGAATTGTAGCATTGTTTTAGAAATGTTTTAATGTGTGTTGACTTTTTTAGAGCAATTACCATTGTAAAAATAAGTTAATACAGTAATGGCTGAGTTTATTCTGAAAGAGATGCTCAGAACAATATCCACGTTAATTTCTCATATTGTTACCTACCTCAATCAGTTAATAAGATCTAAGTTTACATCATTAAATAGTTCTACACACTCAATACATGACTAGAATATGCCATTCTTGAATCCTCTTGCATCTGAGAAATAATGTGTATTTATGAATGTAGCACTTTCACATTTGACTCCTTCATAAAGTATTTCACTTCATAACACACTAGTGATTTGCTTCATAAAGCATTTCTTCACAGTCCGTGTGAAAGCAGTCTAGTTTTGTCTACATTATGAGCTGAGGGAGACCTTGAAAACAGTTTTATGATTTTTCAAGGCCCATCACATGTATACTTTCTGTACAGCTGTTCACCCACTGTCTTATCTACTCAAAAAAGACAGTAATTTTTTTTTTTGTTATTGAAAAATTAGGTCCAATTTGAAATAAGAAAATCATATAGGCAAAACTAAAATCTTTTTTACTGAAGTCTGATTTTTAAACTGTATTGAAATTTAAAAAAAATATTATTGCAATGGTACTGTTACCAATTTCTGTAAGTACAGCTTCAATCAATTTTAAATTACCATGGTAAACTAATAGAATACTTTGACCAGACTTAAAAGGTTAATTAAGGATAAAACACCCTTATCTATCTGTACATTTCCTTTTATGACTTGTATAAACCATATACCTTGTAATATATCATATTCTTTTAAAAAATAGTTATCAAGTTTTGTTGCTGAATCTTCTTTACTAAGAGATCTGTAACAATAAATACACCGGAGGGTCATCAATTCAGTTTTCATATGGTGTCTCATATCAAAAAACTAAAAGCCTTCAAAATGGTATTTGGGAAAGCACTACATGTAGATGGAGGTCATCACATAGTTACACATAAAGGTTAGCGAAAGTAGATATGTAACTTGTCAGAAAACCTTTTAGTCTTTATGACCTAAGAAAATCTTGAAGGGATGAAAAGGAGAGGTACCTTTTACATGTAGATTGAATACACAGTGTGGAGGGCAAGAGCAGAGAAAGGTCTGAGCAGCCCTCAAGGTATTGACAATAATAGTCAGTTTTGGGTACAGCAGTATCTGATCATGCACATCCCTTGAAGCATCCCGTGCTTCAGGAGAGGTTACGCTTGTGCTCCACTGAAAGGAGTATTATGAGAATATAGTGCATCCTTCCTCTGGAAATGTTTTCATAAAAGAGGTTTCCAGATTTGGAATGGAAACGAAAGAAAAGAAGAAAGTAAAATTGAGCAAAATAGATGCATGCAAACTTCTTCCACATGTCCCAGAAGGAGTAGTATGACAGAAGACAACTTTCTAGTTGCACAGCTTTTAAATGAAAAGTTCTTTAATGAGGCCAGGATTCAGTTTTATATTATATCAGTGAGAGTTTTCCCAGTACTTTGAATGTGAACAGGATTTGAGTCATTTCCTCGCTAAATAGCAATGATGAAAATTAAGTGAATAGATCTCATAATCTCCTATTTGCCAGTATCTGAATACCTAATTGATTCAGATTCTGAATACATAATTGTAAGCTTATGGAATATAGTAGGGTGTGTGAATCTGCTAGTCTTAAATGACCTAAAGTTAATGCGACCAGTATCTTCTGAATCATTAGGGCCAGATGTGCTCTTTACTTGTTACTGATCATGATTCTCTGTTTGCAGTGCTGGACTAATTGTGTGTCATGCGTGAATTCAGATACAAGCATATATGGGAGGACTGAAAAGGAGAATTTACTGTTAACTTCAGGAAATAGATTTTTTGCTTTTTGTTCTTACATGAATGTGTCTTACGCTTCAGCTGGTTATTGTTCAAGTTCTGACCTTTGTTGCATGGGTACAGCTCAGTCAAAATAATTTAGCCAGGACTACTGTCAGCTGTGTGTTGTATGTTTCACTGTATTGTAACATATCACGTACAGCCTTGCACCCTTCTGTTTCTAGTGTGGCAGGAACAGTTCCATACTTAAGTGATATGATTCAAGAACATATTCCTTTCAAGGATGCCCTCTCCACAGAGATTAGTTAATGCTATCTATTTATGTTGCATTTTAGAAGTAAATTGTAGCTACTCAGCATTTTTCATAGAATCATAGAATACCAGGTTGGAAGGGACCTCAAGGATCATCTGGTCCAACCTTTCTTGGCAAAAGCATGGTCTAGACAAGATGGCCTAGCACCCTCTCCAGCTAAATCTTAAAAGTGTCCAACGATGGGGAATCCACCGCTTCCTGGGGAGATTATTCCAATGGCTCATTGTTCTCATTGTGAAAAATTTTCCTCTTGTGTCCAATTGGAATCTCACTGGGAGTAACTTGTACTCCTTAATTGATGAGGCCTTCTACAGGCAGCTGAGAGTCACCTCACAATCACAGGCCTTTGTTCTCATGGGGGACTTAAATCACCCTGATACCTGCTGGAAAGGCTACACAGGCAGGCATCTA
>VYXH01007238.1:32938-46454 GCA_013397275.1 Burhinus bistriatus | reverse complement strand
CCCCCCCCCCCCCAAGCAATCTGTATGGCCAGCCTTTTCTACCAATTATATTTCCATAGCTAAACAGAATACCAGCCACTTAGTCAATTTCTGTAGCAACTCATAATGAGCAGATGACTGCAGTGTGATGAATTACCTACCAGAGTTTGGATAGTTCTCAGTTCATAAACAAATAGTACACAAAAAGCGATCAGTAATTCATCTCATTATGTGGATAGAAATTTGATAAACATGCAGCTAGTTAATGAAATACCTATTACTTTTTGAAAATGCAAGCAACAACAATCATCATTCAAGAAGCAGATTTTTGTGATGCCTGTTATTGGAATAACAAAAAGAAACCCACAAACTGAAACATGGAATAAAGCTTTAAAACTTCATGTCTAATATAAATAATAGTTGAATGAATGAGACAACAGAATGCCTAATTAGTATAATGTACTCAAAATCGTTGTTTTCATGCTCCAGATAGGGATTTGGTTCCAGGATAGGGAGGATTATGTGAAATGGAGACTCAGATTCCCTTCCCCAAATTTTCTGACCCAAGCAAAATAATTGTAATGGAAGAGGAAAGCATGCTATACATTTCACAACTACAGTTGTGAATGTTAGACTACAGCATTCAACTATAGCTTTCAACTCTCAAAACATCATGTTCTTTTCAGTGTTTGTCACTTTCACCTTACTTCCTTCATTAAATCTTTCCAAATTGTTCATCTCTTTATGTGCCAGTAGAGTATTTGCCTCATGCAATGGTGAGAGTTTCCTGACACAGACAGATGCACACTTTTTGCATATTTTTATCACAAAATATCCATCTTTTCTGGATTTACTGTTTTTTAGAACTGATTTCCAACTTACCATTGTTAAGAGAAAGGCAACTACCTTTATCCTCTGCCCTGTACGTCTTCTGGCCATTTATTTTAGGATGTTTAGCTAAATAGTTGTCTAAAATTAACCTGCAAGTTCAGTGTCTAAGGTAGGTAGTCTGAACCCCATCAGAATTCCTTTAGACAAAGTGGATAGTTAACATCGCAAAACACATAAGAAAATAGTAGGAAAAGCAGAAAAAAATGCATTAATACATGCAAAATAGATAAATATCAAGTGAATGAAGTAATACAGAATCTAAAAGATTGCCTTGCCTCATTTTTCTTTACTCAATCTTTTTGACTATAAAAACATTCCCATACTAACCATTTGTGATATTACAAATAAAGGTTTATAGCTTAAGGGGGAAATAAGTTGTGCAGGAAGATCAACTTGAGAAATAGAAATCATACTTTCACACAAATATGCTTAGTATACCAACAAAAATAGGAAAGAGAAATTAAAAATATGAAGAACATTGTTCTGAATTTTGTGCTTTCCAAGTCTTTTTGTTTGACTCATAAATTCCTGCTTTTTAGCCTTTACAGAGCAACTTTAATTACAAAGATGTAACTGTCTGTTGTAATAGTGAGTATGAAATGGTGGTCTATATCAACATTTTTTACTAAGCGAAATGGCTAATTCCACAGAGTCTGCTGCTTTGTCATCTCTAATTGAGAAACATATACAAGTCCAGCAATGTGATATAATTTACTGAAGATTCTAGACTGAGCAGAGTGGATGACCTTTTCTTACAGTGACCTGTTGATGTCTCTTACCTTGAAGTTTTATTTTCTGTTGTCATCTCTCAAACTTTATCTCTTCTTTGAAAAGACTGATTAGAAAGCACTGTAAGTGACTCCTTATGACATTTCAATGTATACACTGGGAACTGAAATGTTTAAATATGAGAATCTTCAGAGGAATATTATTGTAATTATATGAATTAATTTATACATGAAATTCTATTTAAAACATGAAGGTGATTGCATTATATTACCTTGGTTTGGGGCTGTGTGTCTAGATGTGTATAACTTCAAATTCACTAGGCGCTACTACCTACAAGCATATGATGAGTTCCCCAGACTTACTATTTTATGGACTAGAACATTAAGATTTTTTTTTAAACAAGCTTTATAATTTTGCATTTGTAATGACATTGCTCTTAGTATTTCCTATCCAATATCACTAGTGCGAAAGGTGGAAATGAAGACTGTGTTTAGATTGTTCTTTAATATTAGTATTTATAATTGTTACGTTGGTTAGACATGCTCTTTTCCTGAATATATCAGGAATTGTAAACAAGATAATTTCCTCTGTCTTAGATTCAGTGTTTGTGGGAATGAGTCCTGATGTATTTCACAAAACAATTATCGAGTTGCCAAAACTAAAAGCCTAGATGTCAAGAAGCTGTGAAACCAATAAATTCTTGGACTCCTACAGTGTTTATATGCTACTTTTCCTCTCCTGTTCTTGTGTTAACTTTGAAAGGGAACTGATAGTTTATGGGAGCTCTATTTGTACTGTGGTTTGCCTTTTTAAAATTTTATTTTCCTTTCTATACTGCTCTAATTTAGATAAGCAGGGGATATTTCGAAAAATATTTAAAATACAAAATATATCAGTGTCCTTCCATGAAAATACAATTTCCATGGTGACATTAGTGAGGTAAGATGTCAAATCCCTCTTAAAAGTAGTGGGGTACAACGTCCAAAATTATTATTTGGCTTTCTCCCCTTATTCTCTCAACTCAATCAGATCAGAGATGAGGAATAGCTATTCAAAATTTTCAGTCTTGAAAAGTCCTGTGAAAGTATTTTTAAGAAATAATATGTTACCTAAAAAGAGAAAAAAAATATAATAGTATTTTATATCACAGATTAATTTCACATCAGCATGTCTATGAGGTGAACTTAACTCTCATGTTAAGCTCTTACGTTTAAAATAGATCTAGATAGCACTTAGGATTTTTGTTAACTGATTTTCTTTAGAACGGAAGAGTTCTAATAACCCCGTAAGTAAACTAAAAGTAATTTAATGCAATTTTGGCTGTATTCAGCTGTGCAGCTACATCTTGATTAAACTTATTGTTGGCCTAAGTATAATCACATGTTGATTTTTTTTCCTTCTCTATTTCTTTAGAGTTAAGGATCAGTTGCATTATTTTGATCAGCTTATGCTTTAGATACACATCACCAGTTAGTGTCCTGCTTCCCTAGATTTTATTTACAAGTCTATTATTCAGAAGGAAAAAACACAAAGAAACTCTGCTAATTCTGTGAAACATCAGTACATTACAATATAGTAAATGAAAGGCTATTATGTTTCAGATTGGTCTGTACACTCAAGTTCCTAAAAGAAATGGTTTGCTGAATTGATTATACTTTGTGTGGAATTCACTGTACATGCATGTTAAGTGATTTTCTACAAAATTACACAAAATTGGAACATCACCATAGCAATATTCTATTTCATGCAATTGTAACTAAATATTATAACCCTAAATAGAAACTTGTTTGATATGTATCATGTTTTGTAAAATCCAGGCTTACTGAAACGAATTTTTAGAAATAGTGCAAATGTTTATGTTAAACACATTTTGTAGAATTTGCAAGGAATGCAAAAAAAAGTCCAAGGAAGTTCAAGTGAATGTTTAGTGACGACACTTAAAGATTGTGTTTAAAGGCAGTAGCAGAGAATATGAGGTGAGTTTTATTGTTCTCTTGCAGAAACATGGTACCTTTTCTCCACATCTTTAAAGAACCTAGCAGTGCTGCATACAGATGCACCCAGCCTTTCATGGCCAGCTGCAGGATCTTAGCCACACATTTCAAGTAAGACTTATAAAAAGGTTCATTCAGCTCCCATGAACTAGCATACTGAAGACTTTTTAAGTTAGTATTTTGCTTCTTTCCATTAAAAAAAAAAAAAATCTTAAATAGGAGCTCTTCCATTATCCTAAAATAGAAATTCAACAATACTTCAACTCACTCCAAACCATCTGTTTACACTCATTTCTATTGCAAACTTCTCAGTGATTTGCATTTTGCCCAAGCTGTCAGTTCTGCCTTTGCCAATGTTAAATAACATCTCACAATTGTGGTAGTTCTATTCAGTCATAGTGCTAGAATAAATTTTCAACAACAGAAGGAAAGGCTCAAGATAGCTGTATGTATATGTGAAAATAAGCTAAAATTATGTAAAAAGCAAGCAGTGCAGACAGACTATATTGTTCAATACACTGTTTTTAAAATTTATGCCATTAACAATATGCAAGTTACACAATGCAAATATAGACTTTTCTTTAATACAAGTTTGTCATGTAAATAATGCTAACTGTAGCCTCCATACAACATGAATTTATAATTTTCCCCCACTTGCTAAAAAAAGAGCTCCATTACAATTCTGAGCTATATATGACTCTGAGATCATTATTATCTAAAAATAAATTAAAATGTCTTATCTTTTCTCATTAAATTTTTATTCCCCCCCCCTCCCCCACCAGTATTTTTGTCCATATTTCTCAGGGGGATATACTACCTAAAATTAAAAAAAGTACTAAAAAAACCAAGGTCAAGCAATAAAAACTGTCTTGTCAGATCTCATATTCTGTTTTCCATGTGTTTCCAAAAACATCTCCTCCTCCTTCAGGAGTACTGAAGTATGTTGTACTAATTTTCAGTGTCATTAATGTATCCTTATGCAAAATGTGGAGTGAAAACAGGACTTAAAAGAAAGAAAAAAACAGAAAAAAAAAAAAAAACAGAAAGAAAGATAAATGACTCAATATTAATGAAAAATACTTTTCTGGTCATTTAACAGGAATAGCTCTCTTACTGATTGTTCAAAAAGAGATGGTCATTGACCATGTTTTATGCTGTAGATCTCTGAACCTGGGGTGATAATATCAGGGCTTGAAGCTGATAAATACAGAAAGTTGTACCCAGAAATATTTGGCTTTATAACTAAATTTAAAACTCAACAAACTTGAATGGATTTATAATGTAATCAAATATGTTCTCCCATTCATGTTCCGTCTACCATCTGTTGTCTACAGTAGTTTAAGGATTACAGAATTAGGTTGACACATTTGGTTGTATTCATTTAAATATTCAAATCGTTAAGAAATGAGAGGATTCTTTTTTCTTTCCTTTTTTAAATTACACTTAATCTAAAAAAACCCACAACCTCTCTTCATAAAACGTTCTGAAATGTTAGCTGAAGCAAGTAAAGTTATTTCTTATGTAGATAACAGATTGGCAGAGGCAGCTGCAGTGCAGTTTCTTCACACTCTCTTACTAGTGTGTGTTTGATCTCAAAAGTACCTCTTTTGGGGAACGAGCTCACTCCATTTCTATTCATGATAAATTTTGTCCACTCTACTGGTTTTGCTAAAATAGATGGCTCTTACTGTGGTGGTGGTTTAAGGAAAACAAGACTGATAACAGATGTATCAGCCTATATCTAGAATAACATAATTGGTTGCAGTGCTGTTATTTCATGCTTCAACAGAAGAACAAAGATATGGTTTAAAGAAGTACTTTGTGCAAAAATTGTAGAAGAATTTGAGCCAGACACGTATGATGATTTTAAAAGATTTTAGCAAGGGAATAAAAAAGTGAGAAAATAGAGTATAAAAGATAATAAATACTCAAAAACAATGGGAGGAAGGGAAAAAAATCAGCAATCCTACTTTGCTCTTGACTCAGTGAGAAATCAGTAAAAATTCCACTGTACATCTAGTCATGAGTTGTAAATTGTAGTCAGAAACAGTCTGATGGACTAGGGAGATGATGTGATGCCTCTTGGCTATTGGCCTGTGTGGCCCCTGTTAGCAGGCTGCTTGCATCTCCTCAGGCCTATATAACTAATTTTTTTTATTATTTATACATTTAGGTATCACACAACTTCAGTACTTTTTAGCTTCATTTTGGACTTTTACGTACTGAAACTGCAGAGCCAACCAACCAGGCAAATTATCTTTCTGTTTACATGCAGTCACAATTAACATAATTTGAGCAGCAGGAAGAAGGTACTTGGAAGATCTTAGAGATTTCATTTTTTCAAAGTTACAGTAAATAATAGTCTGGGTAAACAAAATTTACGTTTTATTCCAGTAGTGATCTGGTTCTGATTTGTAAAAAATTAAACACAATTTCTAATTGCTTTAAAACCAAAAATGAGAAAATTATTTTTACAGGTAGGATTCTGATTTGCAGCTGTGCAAAACTATTGTCTTCTACAAGTACTGTTTTATAGTGTCTTAGCTGGACATGCTTTTTTTAATGAAAGAAACAAGATATAGGGCTTTTTGTATTCTAGTTACAAATATCTCTCTCTTTAAATCTTAGGAACTAGAAATCACTCTTGGAAAAATACATCTAGTTTCAGCGAAAAGAAAGAAATAAGAAGTTCACGGTTAGGGCATTCACAATGTTCTAATAACATCGGCATGATACATTTGTAGATTGAGATAACATCTTTTATTAAATCAGCTGTCATGATGGAAAAATCAGACAAGCTTTCAGACTCACAAGCCCTTCTTCAAATCTGAAAGAAAAGCTCTCTGCAGGAAAGTAGCAGCTTGAAAAACATTGATTACAGCTTGGTTAGATATGCAGCAATTAACCTAGCTAATAAATGTTCTTCAGTCCTTGAAAAAGTCTTTGACCAAAGGTCTTTGACAGAAAGATAATTTTTCTGAATTAATATCTATTTCTTACACTGCCCCACCAGCGAGTAGGCTGGGTGTTCACAAGAAGTTGAGAAGGAACACAGCTGGGATCACTGATCCCAACTGACCAAAGGGGTATTTCATACCATATAACATCACGTTCAGCAATAAAAGCTGGGGAAAGAAGGACAAAGGGGGAATGTTTGGCATGATGGCATTTGTCTTTCCAAGTACCCTTTTACACGATGAAGCCCTGCTTTCCTGGAAATGGCTGAGCACCTTCCCGCCAATGGGAAGCAGTGAATGAATTCTTTATTTTTCTTTCCTTGTGTGCACAACTTCTACCTTACCTATTAAACTGTCTTTATCTCACCCCATGAGTTTTCTCACTTTTGCTCTTCTGATTTTCTCTCCCATCCTACTGTGGAGGGAAGTGAGAGAGCGGCTGTTTGGGGCTGAGCTGCCTACCGGGGTTAAACAACATTAACAGAATTTTTTTCATTTCTAGCAGTTGATATAATAAAATGCACTTCTTCTATCTAAAAAAATTTGTTTTGGGAAGTAAATTACATCACAGAAATATACTGAAAATCCCCCGGATGCCATCAGAGTTTGAAGTGAGGATTATTAAGCTCCTGTAATTGCTGTATCCTCTCCCAGTGTTATTGATTCTTTCACATGAAAAAACGTAGTAAGTAAAACTATAAGAGGTCCTGGAAGATCCATCCATGCCAGGACACTAGGAACATGCAAGTAAACTCTGGGGAAATGACAAAACTTTGTGATTTTAGTTGTTTTCTACAAGCATTGTAATGTTGTCTTTTTTCTCCAATGTTCATTATCAGAGTTTCATGAAATGATCAACAAATTACAAATGAAGTTAGAAATAATACTATATAAAATAAGAAAAACAAACTCTAAAAGTGAATGTTAATTAGAGGAAAAAAATATAAAGGAGCGAAAACATGCCAAAGAAATGAACAATAAGTATCAGTAAAATATGAAATAAGAAATACTCATACTGAAGAGGGTGGCAGACAATATCAGCGTTGTCTGTGACGAGCTGTAAGATGACACAGCAAGGTTAGAGGTATGGCGTGCTAGCGAGGACCCTCAGACTGTTATTCTAGGAGGTTCTGCTATACTGCAGCACACCTGAAGTCTTATGGAGAGGAGCCAGGGGCTCCTGAGGTCATAGGAGCCAAGAGGGATACACCAGTGAAATACCTCAGAGGAATTAAAGGGTGTTCCTCTAAGTAGGTGACATGGCTGACAGCCCAGCTGAAGTGCCTCTACACCAATGCATGCAGCATGGGCAACAAACAGAAGGAGCTGGAAGCCACTGTGCTGCTAGAAAGCTGAAATGTAGTTGCCATTACTGAAACTTGGTGGGACCAATCCTGCGACTGGGGTGTGGCTATCAATGGCTACAGAGTGTTCAGAAGGCACAGGCAAGGAAGGGGCATTGGACATGTGGCCCTCTACATCAAGAAGTGGATAGAGTGTGAAGAGCTGTCATAGAATCATAGAGTCATGTAGGTCGGAAGGGACATTTAAGATCACTGAGTCCAACCATCAACTTAACACCCCAAAACCACCACTAAACCATGTCCCTAAGCAGCACGTCTACCCATCTTTTAAATACCTCCAGGGATGGTGACTCAACCACTTCTCTGGGTAGCCTATTGCAGTGCTTGATAACCCATTTGGTGAAGAAATTTTTCCTAATATCCATCCTAAACCTCCTCTGGCACAACTTGAGATGTTTTCCTCTTGTTGTATCACTTGTTACTTGGGAGAAGACACCAACACCCACCTCCCTACAACCTCCTCTCAGGTAGTTGTAGAGAGCAATAAGGTCTTCTCTGAGTCTCCTTTTCTCCAGACTAAACAACCCCAGTTCCCTCAGCTGCTCCTCTTAAGGCTTGTTCTCTAGACCCCTCACCAGCTTTGTTGCCCTTCTCTGGACACGCTTCAGAACCTCAATGTCTTTTTTGTAGTGAGGGGCCCAAAACTGAACACAATATTCGAGTTGCGGCCTCACCAGTGCTGAGTACGGGGGGACAATCACTTCCCTAGTCCTGCTCGCCACACTATTCCTGATACAGGCCAGGATGTTTTTGGCCTTCTTGGCCACCTGGGCACACTGCTGGCTCATGTTCAGCCAGCTGTCGACTAACACCCCCAGGTTCTTTTCCTCTGGGCAGCTTTCCAGCCATTTTTCCCCAAGCCTGTAGCGTTCCATGGGGTTGTTGTGACTCAAGTGCAGGACCTGGCACTTAGCTTTGTTGAACCTCATACCATTGGCTTCAGCCCATTGATCCAGCCTGTACAGATCCCTCTGTAGAACTTTCCTACCCTCAAGCAGATCGACACTCCCGCCCAACTCGGTGTCACCTGCAAACTTACTGAGAGTGCACTTGGTTCTCTCAGCCAGGTCATTGATAGAGATATTAAACAGAACTGGCCCCAATATGGAGCCCTGGGGAACACCACTTGTGACCAGCCACCAACTGTATTTAACTCCATTCACCACCACTCTTTGGGCCTGACCTTCCAGCCAGTTTTTGGCCCAGCGAAGCTTATGCCCATCCAAACCATGAACAGCCAGTTTCTCCAGGAGAATGCTAAGGGAAACCATGTCAAAGGCTTTACTAAATTCCAGGTAGACAACATCCACAGCCTTTCCCTCATCCACTAAGCAGGTCACCTTATCATAGAAGGAGATCAGACTAGTAAAGCAGGGCCTGCCTTTCATGAGCCCATGCTGACTGGGCCTGATCACCTGGTTGTCCTGCATGTGCTGTGTAATGGCAGTCAAGATGATCTGCTCTATAACCTTCCCCGGAACTGAGGTCAGACTGACAGGCCTGTAGTTCCCTGGATCCTCCTTCTGCCCTTCTTGTGGATGAGTGTCACATTTGCTAACTTCCTGGGACCTCTCTGGTTAGCCAGAACTGCTGATAAATGATGGCAAGTGGCATTTCTGCAAGCTCCCTCAGTACCCTTGGGTGGATCTCATCTGACCCTGTAGACTTGTGTGTGTTTAAGTGGTGTAGCAAGTCACTCACCATTTCCCCTTGGATTATGGGGGCTTCATTCTGCTCCCCGTCCCCGTCTTCTAGCTGAGGGAGCTGGGTACTCAGGGAACAACTGGTCCTACTACTAAAGACTAAGGCAAAGAAGGTATTAAGTACCTCAGCCTCTTCCTCATCCTTTGTCACTATGTTTCTACCCCCATCTAATAAAGGATGGAGGCTATCCTTAGTCCTCCTTTTATTGCTAATATATTTATAGAAACATTTATTATTGTCCTTAATAGCAGAAGTCAGATTAAGTTCTAGTTGGGCTTTGGCCCTTCTAATTTTCTCCCTACCTAGCCTCACAACATCTTTGTAGTCCTCATGAGTGGCCTACCCTTTCTTCCAAAGGCCATAAACTCTCCTTTTTTTCATGGAGCGGCAACCATAGCTCTCTGTTCAGCCAGACCTTTTTTTTTCTCCAATGGCTCATTTTTTGGCACATGGGGATGGCCTGCTCCTGTGCCTTTAAGACTTCCTTCTTGCAAAACGTCCAACCTTCTGTCTCCGCAGAATAGCCACGACAAGCTGTAGGCAATCTAGGAGACTCCTGGAATGCACTGATAACTTCTTAAGCCAGGTAATAGACAGTCCTACTAGAGGGGATGGAATACTGGACCTGATGGTCACCAATGCAAGTGAGCTAATTGGTGATGTCAAGATTGGAGGCAGCCTGGGCTGCAATGATCATGCACTGGTGGAGCTTGCAGTCCTGAGGGATATGGGTCAGGAGAAGAGTAACATCACGACCCTAAATTTTAGGAAAGCAAACTTCCAGCTTTCAAAGAGTTAATCAGTAGGACCCCCTGGGAAACTGCTCTCAGGAACAAGGGAGCAGAACCGAGCTGGCAAGTCTTTAAGGATCCTTTCCATAGAGTGCAAGAGGTCTCAATCCCCAGGTGTAAGAAGTCAGGAAAGGAGGGCAAGAGACTGGCATGGCTGAGTCAAGATCTGCAGGTCAAACTAAAGTGCAAGAAGGAAATGCACAGACAGTGGAAGCAGGGACAGGTATCCTGGGAAGAGTATGGGGACACTGCCTGGTTGTGTAGGGCTGGGATGAGGAAGGCCAAGGCACAGCTGGAGTTGAACTTGGCAAGGGATACAAAGATTATAATAAGGGCTTCTATAGGTATGTCAGCCAGAAAAGGAAGGTCAAAGAAAGCGCACCTTCCCCTGATGAACAAGACTGGCAAACTGGTAACAACAGATGAGGAGAAGGGTGAGGAACTCAAAAACTTTTTTGCCTCAGTCTTCACTGGTGAATTCTGTCCCCACACCTCTCAAGTGGGTGGACTGCAAGTCCCTCCTACTGTAAGAAAAGATCAGGTTCGTGACCACTTGCGGAACCTGAACATACAGAAGTCTATGGGACCTGATGAGATGCATCCCAGAGTCCTGAGGGAACTGGCTGATGCAGTTGCCAAGCCACTCTCCATGAGATTTGAAAAGTCAGTGCAGTCAGGTGAAGTCCCCAGTGACTGGAAAAAGGGAAACTTTGCACCCATTTTTAAAAAGGGTAGAAAGGAGAACTCTGGGAACTACCAACCTGTCAACCTCACCTCTGTACCTGGGAAGATCATGGAACAGATCTTCCTTGAAGCTATGCTAAGGCACATGGAGGATGAGGAGGTGATACAAGACAGTCAGCATGGCTTCACCAAGGGCAAGTCCTGCCTGACCAACCTTGTGGCCCTCTATGATGGAGTGTCTACATCAGTGGACAAGGGAAGAGCTATGGATGTCGTCTATCTGGACTTCTGTAAGGCCTTTAACATAGTCCCCCACAATATCCTTCTCTCCAAATTGGAGAGATATGGATTTGATGGGTGGACTGTTCAGTGGAATAGAACTTGTTTGGATGGTCATGTGGATGGGTACTGGTCAACGTCTCAATGTCCGGATGGAGATTGGTGATGAGTGGTGTCCCCCAGGGGTCTGTATTGGGACCAGTACTGTTCAATATCTCCATCAATGACATAGTGGGATCTAGTGCTCCTGCAGCAACTTTGCAGGCAACACCGAGTGGTACACTTGACACACCTAAGGGATGCGATGCCATCTAGAGGGACCTGGACAAACTTGAGAAGTGGGCCCATGTGAACCTCATGAGGTTCAGCAAAGCTAAGTACAAGGTCTTGCACCTGGGTTGGGGCAACCTCTAGCATCAGTACAGGCTGGAGGATGAAGAACCAAAATTGGGATTGAGAGCAGCCTTGCTGAGAAGGACTTGGGGGTACTGGTGGATGAAAAGGTGGACATGAGCCAACAATGTGCACTTGCAGCCCAGAAGGCCAACCGTGCCCTGGACTGCATCAAAAGAAGCGTGGCCAGCAGGTCAAAGGAAGTGATTCTGCCCCTCTACTCTGCTCTAGTGGGACCCCACCTGGAGTACTGCATCCAGCTCTGGAGCCGTCAGCACAGGAAAGACATGAACTTGTTGGAGAGGGTCCAAAGGAAGGCCACAGAAAGAATCAGAGGGCTGGAGCACTTTTTCTATGAGGACAGGCTTGAGAGAGTTGCGGTTGTTCAGCCTGGAGAAGAGAAGGCTCTGGGGAGGCCTTATTGTGGCCTTTCAATATTAAAGGGGGCTTATAAGAAAGATGGGGACAAACATTTTAGCAGGGCCTGTTACGATAGGACAAGGGGTAATGGCTTTAAACTAAAAGAGAGTAGATTTTGACTAGATATAAGGAAGAAATGTTTTGCAATGAGGGTGGTAAAACAGTGGCCCAGGTTGCCCAGAGAGGTGGTAGATGCCCCATCCCTGGAAACATTCAAGGTCAGGTTGGACAGGGCTCTGAGCAACCTGATCTGGTTGAAGATGTCCCTGCTCATTGCAGGAGGTTGGACTAGATGACCTTTAAAGATCCCTTCCAAGCCATATGATTTTATGATTCTATATTTCTATGATTGTACTTGAAAATGAAAGTAAATATTCTTTACAGTTTTTTCTTAAGTACTTTTCTCCAAATGACATTTGCATAGGCCTGTTTTTCTGGCACCCAGATCTGAAAGAAAACTTTTCAAGAAAGAGACTCAGTGTCTGGCCATTAAGCTCAGGTGCCAAACAAATTTTCCAAGCACTGCTGGGCCTATTTGGAATCATTATTTTTGCCACATACATTAATCACTTTGTTCCTAGGTTTCAGTAAATTGGAAAAGAAAAAAAAGGCATTTTCCTTAATGTCAAAGCTTGTTTGTGAAAGAGAAAAACAATTCAAAACTTTAAGTTTCAGCTGAAGATTTTTAAAGAATTTGTGATATGTCAAAATAATTAGACGCCTTCAAGTTAAAGTCTTCATCAAGCTTCATTCTTGGCCAACATAAACATTTCCTTATTTTCCAATGACCTTTCTAGATTAAGATTTTTTTTCATTTCAATCAGTTTATTTAGCCAGATTTGATTCTAATCTTATGCACAGTGAAACGTTGTGACAATAACCTCAGGAAATTCCATTGATGATGAAAGCAACAAAGAGTTTTTCCAAGCAGAATGTTTAACAGAAACTCTTAAGCCTATTATGTCTGTCAGAACTTTTCTGCAATCATTTTGTATTGATAAAGTGGGACTCATTACCTTTGTAATTTTATTGCTTAATTAAAACAGTCCACTAATGCTGCTTTAGGGATGAATCCTTATTATTTTCTAAGTGGACTTTAGGTTTTTCACTTTACTGTAATAGTGAAGGTAGAAAACAATTGGAATTTTTTGTCTAATGTTATAAGGAGTTTATATTCATTTTAAGTGTTTAGGGCATGAGATTTTTCAAGCTGCCAAGACCAATTTCTGTAGAATGTAAAGGAAAAGACTGACAGTATAACCAGGTGCTATACGCCATTCCCATAACACTAAGTTTATCAAAAAAAAAAAAAAAAAAAAAAAAAATAAAAA
>VYXH01007238.1:0-30311 GCA_013397275.1 Burhinus bistriatus | reverse complement strand
TAGGAAGGACATGGACCTGTTGGACTGAGTCCAGAGGAGGGCCACAAAGATGATCAGAGGGTTAGAGCACCTCTCTTATGACGACAGGCTGAGAGAGTTGGGATTTTTCAGCCTGGAGAAGGCTCCGGGGAGACCTTATAGCAGCCTTCCAGTACCTTAAGGGGGCCTACAGCAAACATGGAGAGGGAATCTTTATAAGGGAGTGTAGTGATAGTATGAGGGCTAATGGTTTTAAACTGAAAGAAGATAGATTTAGGTTAGATATTAGGAAGAAATTCTTTACTGTGAGCGTGGTGACAGTGGACCAGATTGCCCAGAGAATTTGTGGAGGCCCCATCCCTGGAAGTGTTCAAGGCCAGGCTGGATGAGGGTTTAAGCAACCAGGTCTAGTGGGAGGTGTCCTTGCCCATGGCAGTGGGGTTTGAGACAGATGATCTTTAAGGTCCCATCCAACTCAAACTATTTTATGAATGTATCATAAAAAATATTTTAACTTATTTTTACTGTAACCTTGCTTTCTATCACGTAACTATAAATGAGAAATTCAATCCTCCAGTACCCTTTGGCTACCTGTGTTTCATGGTTGACCCTGGCTGGGTGCCAGGTGCCTACCAAAGTCACCCTCTCCTCCTCAACTGGACAAGGGAGAGAAAATATAACAAAAGGTTTGTAGGTTGAGATGTGGACAGGGAGAGATCACTCACCAATTGCCTTCATGAGCAAAACAGTCTCAACTTGGGGAAAATTAATTTAATTTTTACCAATCAAATCAGAGTAGGGTAATGAAAAATAAAACTAAATATTAAAACACCTTCCCCCCACCCCTCCCTTCTTCCCGGGCTCAACTTCACTCCCAAGTTCTCTACCTCCTTCCCCCAGCAGTGCAGGGGGATGGGGAAGGGGGTTGTGGTCAGTTCATCATATGTTGTTTTTGCTGCTCCTTCCTTCTTAGGGAGAGGACTCCTCACACTCTTCCCCTGCTCTAGCATGGGTTCCCTCCCATGGGAGACAGGCCTCCATGAACTTCTCCAACATGAGGCCTCCCCATGGCCTGCAGTTCTTCATGAATTGTTCCAGCTTGGGTCCCTCCCATGAGGCACAGTTCTTCAAGAAGGGATTGCTCCAGTGTGGGTCACCCACAGGGTCCCAACCTCCTTCAGGTGCATCCACCTGCTCTGACATGGAGTTGTCCACAGGCTGCAGGTGGATATCTGCTCCACTGTTAACCTCCATGGCCTGCAGGGGACAGCCTGCCTCAGCATCGTCTTCACCATGGGCTGCAGGGGAGTCCCTGCTCTGGTGTCTGGAGCATCTCCTCCCCCTCCTTCTTCACTGACCTTGGTGTCTGCAGAGTTGTTTCTCTCACAGGTTCTCACTTCTCTCCTGGCTTCTGTTAAACAGTAGCTTTTTCCCCTTCTTAAATACGTTATCATACAGGCGCTAACACTGTCTCTGATGGGCTCGGCCTTGGCCAGTGGCAGGTCCATCTTGGAGCCGGCTGGCATTGGCTCTGTCAGACATGGGAGAAGCTCCTAGCAGCTTCTCACAGAAGCCACCCCTGTACCCACCCCGCCGCCAAAACCTTGCCACGCAAACCCAATACACTATGAAATTTAAAAGAAGCAAAAAGTTGATCTGAGCTTTTGTTGTTTTACGAAGACTAATATTTGAGACTTTTGTCTTAGAACTTCACAGAGATTTACCTGAGGTCCACACTTGTCATAACAGTATGCAAAGTTTTAAAACATTGACATGACTGATGTGACGATTTTTTAAAAATAATTGCCAGAAAAAAAAAAAAAAATTACAAATTTATTAAATAATGTTGAAACACTCTTATTAATATATAACTGTATTTTTCTCCTCAAAATATTAATATTACAAAAATATCATCTGAATTTAGATCATATTATTAATATGCAACCTTCCTACGTGAAAGTTTTTATAGAGGCAATACACAGCAGCTGGACCTTGTAATTGAATTTTTTGAAGTTTGCCATTTTTTGCAGTCGTGTGTGGGTCAGTGATCTGGACATGATCATTTACAGTACACACACAATTAATCAGCTCATTAATGGAATAGTCACTGTGAATGCTAAAATACAGGTCACCTATTTATAAAAAAAACATTTTGCCCTTGAGTTGCTGATGTAGCAGCTCTTCCTACATTTTGTGTCTACCATTCATGTACAGAAAGTTTAGTATCAGTGACTAAAATGATAGTCAATGTGTGTGTGTATGTATATATAATAATTGAATTACAAATATTCATTGTGTTCATTTATTAGGTTTTGAGGAAGCCAGTAATGGTCACAAAAATGGGAACTTATTCCTTTTCTTTATGAAGACTCTACTTCAGAGTAAAAGCCAAAGAAAAAGAAAAAAAACCTTCTCTCTAATGTCGCCTAGGTAGATGGACAACAGGGATGAGATAGAGCAAAGGAGACCCATTGAACAGTCAAGGTGGGTAAGCTACAGTTAGTAATCACAGAACAATATTCTTCCATTTTTTCATTTAATTCAGTGAAGTAAAAGCAACAAGCAAAAATCTACTGAATTAGTTTGAATCCAGATGGTATTTCTAATTTGTCAAGCCAAAGTACAAGGAAGCCTTAGCATAAAGCTTATGTTTATCTGTCTTAGAGAGCCTTATATGTATTTATATAAGCATGCATTTTAAATATATCTCTAAAAGTCTTGTGTCTAATCTATATATAAGAAGCTATTGTTAATAATATTTATTCTAAAGATATTTCCTGCATCACAGAATAGTCAGGCTGATTTGCATACGGATATCAGAAGCTAACCCCACATAAGCTTAGAAGTGAGTAAATAAACCAATAATTGCTAATAATACTAGTAGAAAACATAATCCAAAGATGTGAATCATACTATGAAGGCTCCAGAATATTTATGGCATTTTAAAAGTTGTTGAAGAAACTGAGCATTTAGGAAACTGGGTCTGTATTTGTTTGCTGCCGCTGCAGTGAGAAGCTATGCTGTCCAACCTTATTCAGTGAAAAAGATCTGGCAGGTTTTCAGAACTGTTACATCTTTTATCTCAACTTCATATTTTGTGTATCTAAGCATGCATTTTTGAGAGGAAGCGCTGGTAACGTTACTTTGTAGTCAGACTGTGTTGCATCTGCCATCTAATCATCAGAATGGTCTTCAAACAGACTAAAGAGAGTTAATCAAATAAGAAAAGAAAATAATCATTTCTGTTAGAGGCAGCTGAAGGAGGAGGGAAAGGACACCATTATTGAAAACATTTTAGTGAGTTTTTCTTTCTTTCATTTTCTGCCAGTTGTGATGTCAATGAACATCTAGTCCTGCAAAATTTCACACATAAGAATAGTCCTCACTGCTTTTAAATTAATTACTTGCATGATAAAACTGTCTACAAAAGAAAGGCTATTTGGGATCAAATATACACCTGTGGTTTCTTCTCTGTTTCATAGGCTGCCAGGAAACGTAACCTCCAGCTGGCTATGCCAATGGAGCTTAAACCCCTTTTTGACTCTAAAAATGAGCAGAATATTTTGTGTTCATTTGGAATTTCTTAAATACCATCGTTATGTTCTTGTTTGTTTTTGTTTCCTTCTAATTCCTAAATGAATTGTAGGAGATGAAATGGAGGAGAAAAATTACATGAAATGGTAAGGAAGAAGACTAATAGCTGAAAAGTATTCGTTAGCGATGTTATCAAATTGCTAAGTGGATAGAGTAGACTTGATTGTCAAATATTTAGGAGGTGGACTTCTCTTATCCTGTCTTGTCCTCATACATATGAGGTTAATTTATCCTAGTAATGGAAAAACAATTTTCCATTGGTTTTCCATACAAACTCATGCTGTCTGCATACCTAAAGCCCCCACTGTTTTTTCTGAGATTACTTCTGACACTGTCTGTTCAGTTGTGAGATACAAAGCAATTTAGAAAACAGGCTTTTGAGGATTTTTTTTTTTGTAAAGCTCACATCATCCTTATTATGTAGATATATAAGCTGGTGATTTCTAGTGTACTTGACTTCAGTAGAGCTATGCTGATTTACAGCAGATAAAGACTTTAAAGTTTGGCACTCCGATATTCTTCTTGCTTAGGAAATAACATCTAAACTTTTCTTTTTTCTCTGCAGCAGTATGAATACCATGTTGTACTCTCATGAACATGTATTTTTGAGTTATAAATTTAATTTCTTTACAAATCCCTCAAAATTAAAAATATGTGCAGTCATGCAACTGCTTATGTCTTTGAAAAGGATTTATTTTCTTCTTACTTCAAATGAAGGAGATAAAACTCAAGAAAGTGAATAACAGGCTCTGATCTGCTCTCATTCCTCTCAGCATAATTCCAGGTCAGATATGCTCAGCAGGAGAAAAAGTGCAAGTGAATAGGGTTTTTTTAATCTGAATTGTAAAAAGGATTTATGATTGCAAAACTGAATGTTCTGCCACTGATAAAAAGATTTCTAAAACAGATTAAGGGAAATATAAGTAATTTCAAATGAGTGTGCCTTTGTCTATTGTGAGTTCAATGAGATTTTTGATAATTTTTTATACACAGTTACTTTTAATGACCTTTATTCTTTCTCAGACTGCTTCATAACTTTGGACATAGCTAATCTCATTTCATATGTTAGGTTTGAACCAAAGTATCTTGCAAAATCATTATTAGTCTCTGAGAGAAATAAACTAGTACTGCTCTTTTTCTTCTACATATGATCATGACCATTAATCCAGTTGATTAAATCAAATGTTTAACAATTTAATTCTTAATTTCCTCCCATTATGATTTTCTGCTTCCAGGACTTTTTTGGGGCAATCTATCTCTGCAGCTTAGCCAGAACCAGTCTGAGGACTGAGGGTAGGATAAACCCCATTGATTTAGGACTGGCTTGTGAACAACTTGTTTTTCCATTCTAGAGGAACACAACAGGATCTTACCAGTTGTTTTTGGCTATCTGGTTTGATAAGACTACTAAGACTAGCTCCTACTTTTCTCCCTGTGTACACCCTCTTCAATTCCGACTCCAGCATAGCATTCCTGATTATTTTTTTTTTTTCCCTGGGCCACCTAATCTTTGATCCTGACTTAGTCTAAAAGTGTTGAGCCACTCACTTCTGCTCCCCAGCTTTGACCAGACCTCAGAAGATGGTCTTCCTATAGTCTTCTTTTAACATTTTTTGGGTTTAACATACTTCCTATCCAGATCACCATTTTGGAACATATCTTGGATTATCTGGATTTTAGTTTTGGCTTGTTCTAACTAAAGATCCAGATCTAGTCTGTGTACTAGTTTGATCCTCAAGGCTGCGCTTCATCTTCCAGTTGTGATTTGCTTACAGATAGCAGGTGGTTTTTCTGGTAATATTTTTATCTTTGTGCAGAACATAAAAATGAAGGATTAAATGTTCCCTGAAACTAGTAAGAACCAGAGCTGAAGAAGAAAATGTCATTTTTCTGACCATTTCAATACACAGGTTTTTGGGGATGGGAAGAAGAAACATCATAAAATGAGAGACAGTTGAAACTGGGTGAACAGGTTAAGGATAACTTTTAAAATGTGTTGCCCAGATATTCTGTATATGTAGCATATTAATATTCTACTACTCAGTAGGTGAGAAGAATTTTAATGTTACTGATAGACATAATAATAATTGCAAACCTAAAAACACATGCTGGTCTTGATTACACTTCATAAAAAAGGCAAAGCAGAAAATAACATCTTTTTCTAACTGAGGACAAAGACTATTGTTGATTTCAGATGACTAAGACATAATCCAAAAAGTTTCTGAATTTTAGAAATGGCTTAGAATCTAGGATGAAGGGCAAAAAGCCCTTTGTTTCAAGAAAGGCTTTTGTTGTTTGGTAGGTGAAACTAATAGGATTATCCAAGCTTCACTGTGAATAAGTATGAGCAGATAGTGAATAATAATATGAAATTTGTTGTGGTATCACCAACGTCATTCTCTTTTTGACTAAAAAAGAATAATTTTGTAATAATAGTCAATGAGACAGTAATATATATTGGGGAAAGCAATTAGAAATCCCTTCAGCAGAAAATTTAAGGGTCAGGGAGTTTCACTGTGCCACTTCTAAAGAATCTTTTCTTGACTATGCCACTTCTAAAAATTTTTTTCTTGATAGTGGAAAAAAGAAAAAAAAGGACTGTTGTGGAGTTATTGCACCCTTTGATTAGAAAAAGCTATGGGAAATTCTTAAGGATTCGCTTAAGGTGCACCAGGCAGCTCAGAGAACATTATTCCTTGTGTACAAGAGCAATCTCTACATACGTTTCTGAGGTGGGCGGGGAAGGGGAAAACTGAATTATTCATGTCCTGTTTAGAAGAGTGGTAATTTAAATCTGGATCCCCTGTTCGTACAGATCTTCTCACTGCAGAGGAATTTAAATGCAAAAAAAGTAGTCTGGAATTGTTAAGGTTTCTCTGTCACATTTAATAATAGCATATGTTATGTCAGCCCGTGGTTATTTTAATCATCTCATAGATTCCAAGAATATGCAGGTCTGTAAGTGCCCAGAAATTGTATGACTATCTGTATCCTTCAGACCTCCACCAATAAGCAAAATTACGTGACGTGTGTGGTAGATGCTCTGCTGGAATGTAAGAATATACATATCAGCACAGCGCTGACAATGTGAAGATTTTTTATGCGCTTGGGAAGTTACTGCAGGATTAGGGTCAAAGAGAGGTAACTCAACCTGCTCCTCTGCCTGTATATCTGAAGCAGATATTTCTGGGTTCCTTTTGATATGACAACCTGAAAAAGAAAGATGTGTTTAAAGAATAAAAAAACATAGAAATGAAAAAGGAATCTGACATTGTGCATAAAGGGTATCTTAATATGGACAGTGGCTACCTATGCTCTCTGTTCCAATTTGCCTTATGAAAATGATGGAATGTTATTATATTCCACAAGAATTTTTTCTTAAAAGTGAGCTCAGAAATGTAACTCAATCTATGGATTCAAGGGAAACAAAATATATGGCAAAGCACTGATAAAAGCCGTTTCTATTGAGCTGACAGGTGCTATGCATTTTGAAAGGGCTAGAGAGGATCCGTTTGTGATTTTCTTTTCTGAGATATAAGGACATAATGATCTTAGGAGATGATGTCAAATATTTCTTCTGTGACACTGCCCTTTCCCCTTCATCTCATACTCTTGGTAAACTTGCATAACTTAAGTTACCTGAGTCTTAAGAGTTTTCCAGACTGTAGTGATTTGCTTTGCTAACAAAGGCACAAGAAACAAAGCAGTTTCTGTTTGCCAGATCTCTATATAAAAGAAAGTAACAAGTATCTACTGGATATACTTTACATCTTTATGAGAATTTTCACCTAAAGATCATTATTTGAAAATTAAAGAGTTTGAAACTTCATTTAGACTCTGGACATCCCTAAATCCTATACAAAATATTACTTATTTCACGAAACAAAAATACTATGACAAAATTACTATTTTGTAAAACAAAAAGAAAAAAAAGTGTGAAAATATAGCTTTATAAATGAGGAACTTAAAATAATTCAGTCCAGTTGAAATCTGTCTCTTACAAGTTAGAGAGTAATTAATGTGAATTGTAAAACTATACAACTGTAAAGAACTATTCTTAGTCAATTTCCCTTGCACCTACAACTTACAGTGTTAAGATTTTTCTCTCCTCATACTATTTTTTGTTTTCTGTCTGTTTTGTTTCAGATGTGCAATGCCATAATAATTTTAGTATTCCCCTCTCAAGAAGACTTTATATATTTTCTGGTACACAGTCCTTCCATTATAGCCTTTGGAAGACTGGTATTTGCAGTGCACCATTTTTTCTCCATGATTAATGTATAAGTATGATCCCTGTAGAAACACTTTTATATTTAATATCTGAAAGAAAGGGAATTTACACTTGCACTTCTTGCATGTCTAGAAATACTTTATCATTTTTAACATGCCTATGGGTACATGAGACAATCTGTTGCTGATACTAAGCAGAAATATATGCAGAAATTTTTTCAGGATTAGCATCCCAAGATTACCTCTTTAAAGTAAAAATTTTTGAATTGGAAAAGTACTGAGAGAAAGACTGATAATTTTCAGTTAAATAAAGAAGCAATGAGGTTGTCAGAGAGCAGAAGCGTTATGGTCCCACTTCTTATACATGCAGAAATAGCATTGCATTTTTCACGGACTGATGTCTGCAGAGTTGAAAGTTGGAAAGGTCACAGACAAATACTTTTCTAAAAAACTCCATCTCCTTTCTGAACAGGACATCAGGCTGTCAGTTTGGCACCGTACTTCTAATATCTATTCTACAGTTTCCCTGTCTTTTCAGTAGCTTGTTTTTACTACAGAAGGCAAAAATCTCAGTCTAGATGCTGTACCTGTTTCTCATGCATTTGGCAACTTTCAAAATATTTCTTTCAAGGACTGGAATTACATCAATGGTATTTCGGATTTCAAACTCATTTCCCTGCAGACTCCTGAACCCTTCATGTTCACAAACATGTTTCTTCCACCTCTCAATTCCTTCTTCTGTGAAAGCTCCTTTTGCTCTCTTGCTGGAAATCATTTGATTTCTTGTGACTGCTAAACATCTGCAGAGGCAAATCAGCTGCCACAATGCTTCCACAAGCAGAAAGCTAAAAATCCCCTAAACCCCAGAAACTGTCTTGCTTGAATGCACCTACTACCTATATCTTGATTTTCTTTCTCTCTTCCCTCCTTGAATTCTCCTTGAAAAAACTGCCTGAGAACTTATCTTGATTTGGATGAAGAAGTCTGCAACAAGGGATTTGCTAATCTGTTCTTTTACAGTTCTCTCACTCTTGTCATTAGTTAATGTAGCCCTGCCAGGTCTAGAGCAAGTTTCTGTAGTTTTGTTCTGAATAACTTACAACTGTTCTCACGTTCGGTTTCTCTCTTTCATTTTCTTTAAAAGCAGAATATTAAGCCAAGGTGAGCACTGTGCAGTAATTAATATGCAGGTGGCATTCACAGGAAGCTGCTGAGCAGTAACGTATAAGACTTGATACAGTACATTTTTCCCATTAAGTCATATCATTGTAATAACTATCAATTAAGTAGCAGAAGTAACTTCCTTTAAAGATACTATCCCTTATTGCCTTTCCTAGGAGTAGCGTGTGTTATCAAAGCCCAACAGCTTCTGCTCAAGAAAAGATCAAGCAGGACTGAAAGCCAGGAAGTGCCACTGTAGTCAAAACTGGAAAGATGTCAATGAGTTCTTTAGTACTTATACTTTCGCAGCATTAACACCGAGGGAGAGCAAACAGAAAGCAGATGCCATGTAGCCACTGTGTAAGTAAAAGTCAACCTTCCCTTGGGAGCATTTTTTGGCATCTGTTTTCCAGAAGTTTAAATGCAGGGTTTTCATTCTACAGGAAACTCATAATCTGTTTTCTTTGGTTGGTTGGTTGGTTGGTTGGTTGGTTGGTTAAGGGTTTTTTGGTTTGGCGGGGAGTTTTTTGTGTGTTTGTTTTCTTCTTTTTTTCTTTTCCATTCAGTTGCAAATCAGAAAGATCTGAAAGTTCTTATGATAATAGTAGTTAGCATCTTTTAACATTTTGTCAGAAACATTCTGGTGCCTTAAATGAATAAACTTGGATAGTCATGCTCCTAATAGCCTAATCCCATGTTCATTCATTGAAATTTACTGTGTATAAATTAAATTGCTAATTTTAATAACTAAGTATTTCCTATATAGTTGTATTTCATCTAATCAGCTAAATTACTGCCATAGTAAGGGAGAGAAAAATACTACTAGGCATGAGTCCATTCATTGTAAGGTAGATGTTTGAAGTTGATCATCTGGATCATTGTCTAAAAGTGCAGGTCAACACTTACTGCCTCACTTACAGACCTACCTGCACAGTTATGTCCTTGGATTGAGATTATACAAATTTCAAATATTTGTGGAGAACAAATATTAATCTGCAGGAAAATTTGTTGGACTTCTGAAAGTGTTCAGTATTTGTGTATGCTTTTTGTCATTTAGATTAATCCAATTTTAATGAACATCTCACATATTAAAAATGGATAGTTAACATTAGTATAAACATATTTATTAACCAAGGTGATCACTGTTTTTTCTGCTCTTGTTAATGATAAGATTAATGTAAAAAGAAATGTCTCCGAAAAATTGCTTTGTGTCATAATATAGATATCACATGAAGTAGAATTTTTTTTGTACAATACTGTGCTATTGCTAGATCTTATTAGGTTCCAGACTGGTAATAGAAAAATTCCATAAGAACATATTTTCATGTAGTTAGAAGTTTCAGCAGCTATATATTGTTGAAGAAAATCTGGGTTATAAATATATTAAAAAATGCGATCATATTCTGATATCTAATACATTGGAGTACAATTATTTCTTAACATATTATGAATTCTAGTGGGAAACCTTCTTAAAGATAAAAATACCAGCTAATTTATTTTTCATACTATGAATGCAACATTACTAAATTAACACTTCTATTTGTAGTTAATAACTTTAAAGGTAGCATCCAGAGAGAGGAGAAAGGTTGTCAAGAGGTAAGAAGGGGATCTTTCATTTATACAGCATTTGGAATTAGATTATTCATTTAATCTGTATGAGTACAAACTGTCCACAAGTAGAAGATCAAAAGCCTGAGGACATATTTAGTGCACAGCCTTTTTAAGAAGAATATGCTAATGCCTGCTTTATTTTTTCCCTGTCTTTGTCTAGGATAAAAGAAAAAAAAAACAAAAACCCAACCAACACCTCTATTCTGCATTTGTAGAGGCTTCTGCTTACATCCAACTTGTCAGAATGTTACAAGAAGAATTATGTTGAACAGCTTCAGTTTATTGTCACTTTTATTGTCTACCACCACAGCAGAGTTTGGCAGTTTGCCTGAGAGAGTAAGGACCACACTTCCAGTACAATATGTGATTACAAAACTGAGTTGTTGGTCTGGTTTGCTCTGGACCAGTGTCTGAATATGTGGGGATTTTGTTTGTTTGTTTTGTTGTTTGTTGTTGGAGGGTTTTTTGGGGTGTGCGTGTGCATTTTAAAGGGAAAATCCTGCAGTCTCTGTTCCTGAGCATTGAATCGCTCACTTAAGGAAGAAAAACCCAAAAGGGGCAAGCGAGAGAGAGGGGAAAAAAGATGGAAGCCTGTCATTCATAAGGATCCAGCCGATTACAGTGATGAGAGAACAGACAGAATGATTCTGGGACCTTAAATGTCACTGAGATAAAAGAACTAGAAAGTTTGACCTGCTAGAACCAATAGGATCATAGGATAATTTGGGTTGGAAGGCACCTCAGCAGGTCTCTAGTCCAACCTCCTGCTCAAAGAAGGGTCAGGTATGAGATTAGTCCATGTTATTCAGGGTTTGGTCCCATGGGTCTTGAAAACCCTTAAGAAAATTATACCATATGTTAGACACTCCAGAAAGAAAACGGTATTAAGCAGTTACTCATGTAATTCTTGCCTATATAATAGAATACTTTAAAATAAAATGCTAGTAAAAAGGATCACGCAATACTACATTAATTTTCTGCCATTTGTAAATTGTTTAAATCCTCTATTGTTAAGAAGGACAGGCAAGCTATTTGCCTGACTGTTTTTCACATAACCAAGAGTGACCAAAGATCTAGAATAAGGGTACTAGTTGTTCATACATTCATAGCATAGTCAGGATATTGGCCAAATACTCCAGGAGAAGCAGAGGTCAGTGCATGAATGCAAGTTTAAGAAATAGTTGCACTGTCTGTTTAGGTGCTGAAACTAGGAGAGCTTATGTAGTCTTTTAAAAGTTTTTTACAAGTGCATATTTTGGCAAGGATTTTAGTGACTTGAGTATTTTATGTTATTACAGTATTATTAGAGTATTATTCCTTTGTTTGTTTTGACCCCACAGGATCTCAGCTGTATCTTATGATCAGGAAATATGATTTTTTTGGAACCCTTGTAATTTTCCTCAATAGGAGTTTTGGTTCAAAATGTATATATTAAGATGGGTCTGTGCATAATGTAGATCTGGGTTATAATATACTTTTTTTTTTTTTGGTTGGTTGGTTGGTTGGTTTGTTTATGTGTTTGTTTGCTACAAGATCTCTCCATGATTCAGAGACAGGATGAAGTGTCTTTTCAGGGAAGGTTGCCAGTCTACTTTTAGTAATGCCATAAGTGACTCCTTTCTATTATTCAGAAATGAAGACATGCAAAAAAACATAAACCTAGTGGACATGTTCTAAGCGTATTGAATTTTGTCATTACATTGATCATGATTAGGATGATTGACTTTCTTAGACAGGAAAAAAAAATTATAGATTTAGGTATGAAAGAATTAAAGATCACATCTGTTGTGGTTTAACCACAGCAGACAGCTAGGACCACACAGACGCTCGCTCAATTCTCCCCCTCCTCCTCCAGAAGGGTAGGGACAAGAGGGAGAAAAGGAGGGAAAAGGCAAAAAAATACGAAAATTCGTGTTGAGATAAAGACAGTTTAATAGAACAATAGAGGAAAAGGAAAAGAATAATAATAGCAACAATGGTAAAAGAAGATACAAGATAAAGTAATACAACACAAGCCACTCTCACCACCCGGTGAATTTGTTGCCCATCCCATCCCAAGCAGTGATTCCTGCCCCCAGGCCAACCCCCATTTATATACTGAGCCTGATGTCTATGGTGTGGAATATTCCATTGGCCAGCTCATTGTGTCTGTGCTCCCTCTCAGCTGCTACGAGAAGTTGAAAAAAGTCCTATGGCAACAGCTAAAACAGCATGCATTATGGACATTCCTTTTATACTAAATCTGAAACACAACAGCCACTAAAAAGAAAATTAACTCTATCCCAGCTGAAACCAGGACAACATTAAAGAATAAAACCAAATGTCTAATTAAGGAGAAGTTTTAAGGAAATAATTCCCTACACTTATTTTTAAAAGTACATCCTTATTCTCCTCAAATCTGTACTTTTTAACATAAACAGCAATTTATTATTGAAAAATATTGTTTAATATAAATTTTAAGATGCATGGAATGGAAGTTTAATAGGAAGCAGATTCTTAATAAGATCAATATTTTAGCAGATTTATACAGTCTTTGTAAGTTTGTTTGCACCAGGAAAATATTCTTTCTGACATGTAATGAACATTACAGTTTTCATAAGTGTTGAAGAACAAGAAAGTCTTGTGTGGTTCTCACTAATTCCAATAAGAAATTAAAACTTGGGAAATCATGTATAATAGTTTTTTAGGGTTTTGTTGTTATCCAGAAGATGTATTTTCATAATTTGCATACCTTCCCCTGGTCATCCTGATCTCCTGTTCACTTTCTGCGCTGTACAGAGTATATAAGGAATATTATTATTGCACATCAAAATTATGACATTATTTTTAGAATTCTGATTTTCAAATTATACCTGTTCTACTAAGAGTGGACTTCTGCAAAAATAATTTTTAAAAAAAGTGTAAAACTATCTAGGAGTTTTTCTTTTGTTTGTTCGTTCATTTGTGTTGTTGTGGTTTTTTATGGTTTAGTTTTTTTTTTTAATATGGAAAAGAAAAGCTTATTATGAGATAATGAAATAAAATAAAACAATTGAAATAGAATAAATTATTCATTGCATGGTATTCCCAAAAGAAATCCTTTATGGCTTACAGTACATTTAAAAAAAAATAAATTTGTGTTTCACCTTGAGAAAATAATAAAGATCAAGTCAATGCTGCAAACCTGGGTAGGTTATGGTGTTCATTATAACTACAATTAAATTTAAATCAAAACATCAAGGGAGCTCTCTCAGTTGCATTCAATATATATTCACATAAGCAGCATGGATAGATACCACAAAGAGGTGAATGATCACAAAATGCTTATTAATGATGTAGGCTGTAAATCACTCCAGGGCTGAAGGATTTTCTTATGCACTTTGTTCTCCTATTCCTTTTCCTATAGGCAGAGGGATGAAAGGAAATGTAGAACTTGTGTCCTTCCTATACCTCTTAAGTACAAAAGTGTCTGGACCACTAGAGTTTGATGGACTCATTAGTCTTTGAGATCTGGCAGGCCTTTAAGTACAAAACTTTTGCCACAAAACACTTGCACAAGGTACTTGAAATGTTTGTGCTCGTTATTCTGGTAAAAGCATTGAGTTAGTGAAGCACTGCAGAGTCTTGTTTGTCATCTGCATGCAGTGGCAGATTTCTACTCTGCTAAATCAAACTACTTCAGGAGCAATAAGAGAATATTCTGGCCCATTTGCCATGCTTCCTTGAGAACAGAACTGCAGTGGTGTTATACAGAAAATAGCTAAAGATCAGAAGTTGTACTGACAATATGTTGCTATCTCTATATTTCAAAGAAAATTCAGGCCTGACAGAGCTGCCTTCCTTCAATGCACCACAAGATTTCTTACAAATCGGGAAGAGACACACACAAGGGAAAAAACAAATAAACAAACAAAATGTATGAACTGGAACGTGAAATGATTTTAAGAGGAAGAAGGCACAAAAAGTTAAATTTTCTTTTAGGCATAAGTTAAATATTTGAAAAGTACCTTCAGAATTGTAGTGAAAAAAATTGTATGTATTTTAACATAAAGTATATCCTTTACAGCTTCCTCATATCTTTTTGATTTTTTTCTTTTATTATACCTTACACTTTTCTGTTGAATATGTATATATATGGGTTTTTTCTCTTTTTTACGCCTATTAAACTTATGTAGCACTACATTGGAAAGTGGAAGGATGACAGAATAGAGGAAAGGGATGAATTTTGGTAACATATCAGCTAGAGTATGTCAAAACTTCATTTTCTCCTACATATTTTAGATTTAAAAAGGCAAACTAGTATTTAATTTTGCTCTCCATCAGAGTAGACTCATTCTACACAGAAGCTGTTTTCTTGCTTTTTCCAATTTCCAATTACTCTAGCTCTTGCCTTTTTCTAATGTCACTTATGCACAAAGTCACAGGTTCTCTGAGCCTTCAGAAATATACTAGCTTTTACTAAAAGATATTTTCCTTGATATTCCTTTTTTAGTCTTATTTCACACATTGGTTTTATTTACAGAACAATAAAGTTACGTTGTTTTTCACATTAACTCATTTCTTAATATGCAATTTACCTTTCCAAAACCAAACCTGTTAATTATTAGGTCTGTCTTTCTATCCCACTGAAAAAGTTCCATAATCATTCTTGCTACATTTGTGTAAACTTCATTGAACTTTCATTGTATTCCTAGTAATAACAAATGTGAGCCATGATTTTTAATAGTTTCGTTGAAACTGTGAGATCATCACATAATTCCAATCTACTTTTCTCTCCTTTAAAGCTATATTTGAACTACTTTTCTTGGATCTTGCCAGAGAATTTCTGCCAGAGTTTGGTAGGGTATGTCCAACATAACCAAGATTTGAATTAATTTTATCATACCCCACAGGTTTTTACTCAATTAATCTCTTATTACTTGATCTGTCTTATTACTTGAAATTATGAAGTTCATCCTTTGGTAAAAATGTGTACTCTAATAGATAGGTGAGATCTTCAATAGTTCCATAGGCATTGCAAGATCCTTTAAGAAGTCTCTGTCAGTTACATAAAGTCACAAAGCAAAGGACAATTGAGACACTGGTCCCCTGTGTGCTCACTCCATGTTCTTTAATAGTGCCAATTCCAAGTTAAAAAGATCATGGATTACTGAAAGATTTAATCTTATAATTGTTCTTATAACAGATGATATTTCATACGTACTTTATCAACAAATCATCTGAAAATACCAACGTACATAGTGATAAAAAAATTAGAATGTAATAAAAGAGGCTTTAGACAAAGACCATCAATGTATTTAAAATGATGAGAATATATGTATTAATTTTAAAATTTAGTATAAATGTAATGAAAAATCTTTTTTTTTCTTTTTTTTTTTTTTACTTTCATTCCTAAGCTGAATATCAAAGTTTACCCCTGAATGTTCTCAAGGATAAATTTATTTCTCATTCTCTTTTGCCAGGGCTTGGACCTGTTCTTTTGGTGAACTGCTGTAGGTAGAGATGGACTCTTGCCTGGACAAGCAGACAGTCTGATAAAGAAGAGCAGTTAGACTAGAATCTATTTGGATCTTCATCTGTCTAAGGACTGCTCAGAACAAATCCGCCTAGACAAGCTTGTCAGTGAAATTTTCCAAGGAAGACTGGAACTGCTATATCAGATGAAAGTTGCAGTGCATTTAAGCCAGTGGCTTGTTTCTTACAGTTGCAATATTAGGAAAGATCTGAAGAGCTGAAAATTTATTTTCTGAATAAACACCAACACCAAGTTTTGAAATAAGGGTCAAAAACTGGAAATGTACATGTGCATATTTTCCTATCCAGTTCCAGTGCTTTGATGGAGATAGTTACAAGCCCAGACTTCAGTGAAATTACAGGTATATACATATTATTTTCTAAATTATTGTCTATTTTTTTAATAAAAACTATAATCCACTGTTTGGACAAAGTGTTCTCTCAGAAAAGGTTAAGCAGGACTTAAAAGCAATCTTGATTAATTCATACCAGGAATTAAATTGATAATACAGTTAAGTATGGAATCTTCTGACAGTAAGGGTAGTCCATGGGCTTTCATCTGGACAACAGGTACAGAACAGAGCAGATGAGACTGATGAAGGACAGTGATAGACTACAAAATAATAGAATTTCAGATTTAAAATTCTTGTCCAAAAATATAATTGAACTATGTGTTTTTTCTGCTGTGAAAATGACTGAATCAGAGTGCATTGCTATCTACATAATATTCATTATGGAGGAAGTCTATGAGGTAGCAAAAATGCTGATTGTGTAGTATTAATTGTAACATTGGATATGAACTATGGTGGAAGAAAATTCTGAATTGTTTTATTTTTTTAATTTGATTTTTTTTAATACTTGACTCAAAACCAGCCATTGCAGTCTTGGTCACACTTAATTGGACTTACTATTAATTTATGGTCTTTAATTGCATATAATTTGTTAGGTGTAAACATCCCAATAATAACTGGAATAAGCCTTATTCATCAGATAACGTTTAAAAACTCCACACTCTGAATTGAAAACATAAGTAAAAAACATAACCCCGCAGACATTTCTTGCTTTTCAGTCAGTCTCTATTTCCATCATTTTGAGCCTAGTGAAGCAGTATTTTAAACTAAATGAGACTATCAGGAAGCTGAACTAAAGCATCTTAAAATAATTGGTTTAAAAAAGAGTTAAGCTAAGAAGTTCTGAACTTGATTTTAAATATGCCTCAGCATTTTTTAAAAAAAAATATAAGTTATTTTTTCTAAAAATGTATTTTTTCTATTTTAAAAAGCTTTCCATACCTCAGAATCCTTCCGAGTCCTTATAAATCTTAGAAAGGTCAGAATAAACCTTACAGTCCACTGAAAAACCAAACAGTTATGTGGCTTCGATTGCAGTAAAACTGTTATTTACAACAGATGCATTCTACACTCTTCATCCACAGCAGAACAGGCCTAACATTACAAAACAAATTCAAGACAAAAAGCCTTAAAATCATAAGATTCATCAAAGTATGAGTCAGTGTCTGTGATCCTTTAACACAAGGGGACTGTTTTCTAGCTGAAAAGATCCAGATAGCCATAAGTAACTCCCAAGTAACTAGCGACAGGACAAGAGGAAATGGGTTCAAGTTGTGCCAGGGGAGGTTTAGGCTGGACATTAGGAAAAAAGTTTTCACTGAAAGAGTTATCAAGCATTGGAATAGGCTGCCCAGGGAGGTGGTTGAGTCACCATCCCTAGAGGTGTTTCAAAGTCGTGTAGATGTGGTGCTTGGAGACATGGTTTAGTGGCAGACCTGGTAGAGTAGGGTCAGTGGTTGGACTGTATGATCTTAAGCGTCTTTTCCAACCTAAACAATTCTGATTCTATGAGGAAGTGGCGAAATCCTCATAAGGAAGACCTGGGCCCAAATTTGGTTTACAGGCATGTGCTTTTGGCCTTTGAAATATCAATGATGAAAAAGCTTTGTAAAAAAAAAAAAGCCAAAACCCCACAAAAACAACCCTCCCCAAAAAAACCCGAAAAACCAGCCTAAACCAAAAAACTCCAAACCACCACCACCACCAAAAACATACAAACCTCCCCCAAACTAAACCCTTATAAACATATACTTTTAAAATGGGAAAGTACTAAAGTTGTAAATCTTCACCATAAACTTCAGAAAGCACCAGGAAGAGGGCTGTTCCACATGGGATGGTGAGTCAGGAGCTGAGGGCAGCAACAAGATTGGCAGCCACAGCTCCAGACTCACTGGCAAGAAGTGTAGTCACATAGAACCCAAGTGAGAAGAGCACAGCATGTCTGGTGATGGAAATCTGGTTTAACAAAGTGTCCACAACACCAGACAAGTCCATGGTGATGAGGCAGGTCTGAGGTCAAGACATCAGGGGCCAGGTCAGAAAGGTACATGGCCAGACATAGACATGACTGCAACATAGCTCAAACAAGGGCCCAGGGCAAGGACTTGAGCTTAAATTCAGCTCCTGAGTGAAGACTGGGAAGCTCCCAGGGTAGCTTTTCATAACACTTTTTTGCATGGTTCATTTCATACCAGTCAGATCCAAGGTTACACAACCAATGAGTCAACAAATGAGTTAAGTTACTCAACAACACTGTGTCACTTGTGTTTTGCAAATGTTTGATACATCATAGACCAAGACACAGGTTTAATAAAAACTAGGAAAGAGTATCATCCCAAATTAACTTTCTCTTGTGTGTGGTGTGTATGTGTGTGCGTGTATGCGTGTGTGATTGAAGATGCTAAACACATGCAGTTCACGTATAGACATTTTTTGTACATGAAAGATTGACAAAACCAAAAAAGTCATATATTTAAAGAACTGTGCTTAAATAACTTTATATAGTAGCCAAAAGGAATCAATGTATGTTTTTCCAATATGCAATGAGGAATATATATATGGAAGCAAAAGTGGCAGTCTTTTAGTCTAAACTAAACAAAAAGAAGAAAGAAAGCTTAATCTCCCCAAATTGTTTTAGGTAGTAAAGCTTTTCCAGCAACTGTTTGGGTAAATATCTTAAAGATTGACCAGATCTCATGACTGTTTTGTTGAATGAGCCTCTGCCTTGGCAGATGTGCTGTCTTGAAGTTGAAAGTGTTAAACTTCTGCTGAGGTTACCAGTACAAGAAAAACTTGCCAGGTCCTCTATCAGTTCCACCTTCTTTAATGGTCATCTGGCAATTCAGAAGCACTGGGAATCATATATAAGCCTTCTGGAGACTTACTGCAATATTGTCTGCAACAGAAATTGTTGCATTTTCTTATGCATCTGTTTCAAAATCATTGCACAAGATCTTTCCTCAGCTAATGGACATTTGGATATTATTTGCAGGACTTGGGGCTTAATGTAGAAAACAAATCAAAGGAAAGAATCCTTATTGTCAAGCTAATAACAAAGTTCCCAGGTACCTCCGTCTTAACATGAGGGATCAGCCTGTACTAATATAATTTAAACTACATTTTTGGGGGGCACAGATATTACAGTATACGTTCTCCTGTGAATTAAAATAAGATTCTTCAGTATGGTATTGAAATGGCTATGTTTTTTCCCAAGTTGGACTGACCAATAAAAGTGTCATAGAGTAATTCTCGTCAATCACTTGTTTTGACTTGTAATTAAATTTTCATTGTTGCATATTAGAACAGCATTTAACGTAGCAATTTTTTATCAAGCAATATTTATTGACTACACATGGATGTGATTCTTTTTGTACTTGTGAAAAAAAAATATCAGTTCGTGCCCATGCTCTGTAATCGTCAAAAATGCTCTTCATTGCCATCTGATTGGGGTCCAGTTTCACTGTATGTAGGGCAGTCTCAAACGCATCAGATAATGGAAATATGCAACAGTAAATAATACTGATTATTTCAGATGTTTAACCTATCAAATCAGGAGGACAAGCAAAATGCATTGTGACCCATGTTGTCTGTCACACAAAATAGGAGGCAAATGATTGACAGGTAAGCAAATTTTTCCTCAAAAATTTTGGGACTGAGATACAATTTATTACAATATTTGCATAGTCTTAAAACTATGTATAAATAAAAATGAAAAATATGATTAGTTTATGAATTATTTGCTAACAAAAATGCATAATACTGGTAACCAAATTATTCATAAGGAATTCTTCACCTAGCTGTTACAAAACACTTCAGAAGAAAATATTTTTTCTCACAGGTTATGATCTACAGATCTCAGTTCCTAACAAAGCTTTCCAGTTTTCTGATGCCTTAAGCAATGCTTTGCAGACACATATTAGTGGCAGAAAAATAAGAGATTTTCCCTGCACATATGCATTGGTTAGAGCAAGTGTTGACTACATATAATTATAAATGTCTGCTTTGCGAAAGGTTAAAAGGACAATCTTTAAACAATTAGACATTGGATTTCTAGTCTCCAAAGTATGATTACAGATGTTTGAATAATATTTTAATCAGTGATGACATTTAGTAATATGTACTTTAAAAAAAAATACTGTTTTGCCAGAAGCTTATCCATTGACAGGGGACATTTCACTTAGTTTTGTTACATATAGATCATCTAAAAAACATAAATTGGCAGTGTGCCATTGCAACAACAAAATAAAACCGCGTTCTGAACTGCATCTGCAAGAGTATAGTCAGTAGATCAGGGGATGTAATTATCCTCACTCTGCTCTACACTTGTTAAGCTACACTTGTATCGGGTTTTGGTTCTCCCAGTTCAAGACAGTTGAAAAACTTTGGATTTTTTGAATGGCAACTGAGATGACTGGAGGGTTGGAGAACATGGTTGAAGGAATTTTGGTTGTTGAACCTACACAATGGAACCCTAAAGGGATCTAATCACAATCTTCCAGTACTTAAAATCCAGCTGGTTGTAGGCCCTGTGTTTTTAAATTTCTTCCTCATTCCAAGTATTTTATTTCTCAGAAGGTATAGACATACCAGCTAAACATGGTAGCATCAAGATTTGCAACCATCAATTCATGCTGTTTTTAAATACTGTTTTGCTTTACCCTCACAGCTTCTAAGTGGATGACCAGTTCTCAGTAATGAAAAACCCACTTAAATTCAATCTTTATTTGAATTTCTCTGTCAGTTCTAATAAGAGATTACTTGTGAATGTTTTGGATTTAAAAAACCCAACAATCTTATTGTATAATAAATTCAGAGATACATAATTTCTCTGTGTATGTGTGAACATAAGCTAAGAAAAACAATTTCTCTGTAACTCTTCAGAAAAGGAAGCATGAAGTCTATTTATTTTATATATGTATACTCAAATCAGGAGGACCTATGAGGTTGCAATTCTAAATTACCTTCAGAAAACTGACAGTTAATATTTGTCTTTTAGCTAAAATTATATACTATAGTATAGTATAACAGAAGAACATTTTTTGTTACATTTTCTGTTGAATATTTACAGCATCAATCAACATGGATTTTAGACATGCAAATTCAAATGCAAAAAAGAAATTACATGAAAAATAAAACAGAAATACTGCTGGAATATTTTCAATAGCTTCTAAATTGTTCATCAACATTTAAAATGCATTTTGTTTCAATATGAAACAGTTCATTTCCCGGGAAGAAGTAGTGACTTTTTTTTCAGAAATTAATGTTCAGCCAACATTATGCCTTTTATAACCTTTCCAAAATATGAATATGCTGATTAATTCACAAGACATAGATCTTGAACTACCCTTCTAAACATCAAGAGCTTTCATTGAAGGCCAGCCCACAGCAGCTTATTCCAAAGAGACAAGCTTTGACTTTCAGATTTTCATGAGGTCTTTTAGTTTTCATTTATGCTCATGCTGTATTTAGTTTATCCCATCTGCTTCCAATTACTGTGACTGCATGTGTTTTGTTTTTCTTTTTATTTTGGTGTGGTTCTCTGGTTTTGATAAGCCTGTCCTTTCTGATGAAGAAGAATTGATTCCCCTGGAATTAAACATTTTCCAAAGACAGAGCAGGAAAACTAACCACATAATTATTTACAGCATGTTAATATGGGTCACATCTCAGGTGTTTGTGTCTATATAGTAAGCTAAACTCTAGATATAGGGAAGGTTACTAGAAAGCTTACTGTATAAAAGAACTTTTAACTAAGCTTTCAACATCTGTTTCAGACTCTGTTTAAGAGGATAAAATAGTTGTTGATTATCTCAGTAGAAAGTAACATCTAGGTCAATAAAATTCATATTCTGTTGATTCTATAGCCATAGTAGCAGTTATTTTTGCCTTTAAACTATCATTAAAGAACCTATGAGCTCACTGGAGCTAGTTACAAAAAATATACTTTTATTCAAGGAGGGTTAGTGTTATCTGGAATAAAAAGCTAAGTAGGCCACAAATTTAGAAAGTTGTCTTTTTAATAATGTAATTTGTTACACTGGGGCCCCATATTGTCTGTTTACTCAAGCAGGTGGATTTGCTGAAGAAGAGAAATGCTGATGATGCAATGTGCTGACCCACATATCGGTTCCCAACAGACTGCACCAGCTGGTATAGTTTATGCTTATAGCTTAAACAAAGCCAACATTTTTCCCTTTCCATTACCTCCTGCTGATGGAATACAGAACAATATAAATATTGTCAAGTTATCTTCTAGGAAAAGATCTGTAAGCAAGTTTATACTTACAGTTATTTATGGGCTGGGTTTTTTTCCTTATTCTGAATTATTTCTTGTGTGACTATCAGATAAAAAATTAGATCTGGGAAGCTCCACTCATATACTTATTATATTACCTTCCTTTTTCATATATTTTAAACACAAACATTAATCCTTGAACCTTAGTTTACAACGGAAAAGAAATTATTATTCACTTTTTTATTGTTCTCTTTTGCTTCGTTTTCACAGATGCCTAAGATAGGACAAGATCAGTAGTAAGATATCTTAAGTTTTACCTCAAAATTAGAGTTGTACACATTGGCAGCTACCTTTTCTGAGGCTTTTGAAAACATAACGAAGAAGAGTACCAGGGTTAAGGCAGTCAAAAGGTTTATGTCTGTCATATCTGGGACACTTTAAATCTTAGATTATAATTGTGATGTTTGTTTAATTAACAGTAGCGTTTTGTCCACTCAGATCTCTGTTAAACAGAAAGTGAAGAAAAATATCTCTTTACTAAGCAAGGTTGGTGAAGTGAAGAACTTTAATTTCTGTGGAAGTCAGAAATTTTTCATGTGAAAATGTTGTCAACATTCAGAAATATCCAAGGTCCATACTTCCTCATAACAGAGAGATTGGGCCTACTGCGTTTTCATTTGAAATGAATATTATCTCGGAGTTCCTAATAACAGAGTATTGTGAGCTTATTGTATTTGGGTCCAAGCATAGTTTTTTGTTTTGCAAACTATATCTGCTGACACCTTTCATGTTACAGCAGAAATTGATCATGACTGATCCTCACATGTACACTTTACGGCTATAATTCATTTCTGTATACATTTATACACACATAGGGAACTGGATATTGACTTAGATGGAAGATACAATGCTTACTGTAGGATATCACTATTTTATGTAAACCTAGTTGAGGGGGTTTTAAATAGCTGTCTCAGGTATAGATAGCTGGGATTTTTGTCATGGAATTGCATGACGGCTAGTAGCCTTGTATCATGAAAGTTCTGGACCCTGCACCTGATGTTATAAGGACACAGTTTATAGATAGAAGACTGTTTTAAATTTAACTCATATCTGTGAGAGCTGTAATCAGTTGATTGACTAGTGATAAATGTGATTAATGAGAACACAGACGTGTCCTTGATGCAAATACGTACTTGGTGTTGCTCAGGAAACAATAATAGGAGAAAGCAAATGGTTAATTTGAGTGAACGGCGATGCACAAGGTTCAGTATATGAATAGCCATGACCTAATCTTTGGTGCTGAAAGTTAGGTTATCTTTTAGCTAGTTTTAAGGATCATGGTGGAACAGTACTTTTTGATTGTACTAAAACTGGAATGGTCATCTTGAGCAAGGCTTTTGCAAGTTGTGAAGTGTCAATGAAATTTCCACTTTTCTTCAGACAACTCCATGATGTCAATAATCACTTTTAAAAAACAATACCAAACAATATTTGAATTTTCCAAATGGGTCAGAGCTTTTGATTTTTGGTTTTTCTTTTCTATGCACTGGCTTGCTTCCTTCTAAGAACCAAATAATCCAGGAAATATTATAAAAAATATTAGTCTATAGAAAAAGTATTTTGATATTAAATTCTCAGTGTAGAAGAAGCAATTTAAAATTTACTAGATAAAATTATTTATTTGTCATTTTGCACTGGTATGTTCAAATGAAAATGTATATTGATCACTTTAACCCCTGACATAATATGTATTTTATTGTGCTTAGGAACCATGGCAACACAAAAAGATGTTTCATATTTAAACCAGATACCACAGTAACATAAGAATAAGAGTGCTTGCATAGTTTTAGATGGAATAGAACTGATTCACTGTAATACTGATTTAGAATTTATGAAAAATTTTTTTTTTGGTATCTGGTTGTGTGGAAAGAAAATATTAGAGCCACTGGAAGTAGATATGCTTTTTAGAGTGTCTGCCCAAACAGTAAAATATTTGGTAGCAATGACAACAGCATCTTTTCTGACGTGGCTGAATTAAACGTCTGGAATAGGTTCAGCAAGCTTTGGGTAGCCATTTTATTTAGAGGACAGAATAGTTTCTTAGAGAATGCAGGTGTTTGAAATAGGTTTTCTTAGAAAAACAGATGGAAATCTCTGAATTTCACTATCTCTGAATATAACTATAATGCAATAATGCAACTTCCTAGAGGGGATGCTGCACATACTGCAGATTCTTCAGAAGCTAATCTGTACGTGACCTTGTTACTGTATCCTAATCTTTCCACATATCCTTTTCCTTGGTAAACTAATATTTTCTGTACATACAAGTTTTATAGTTTGTCTATAAATTATAGCTGTTGGATAAATGATCTATATTTGGATCATGACTCATCAGAATGGTTTATTTGTCATATTTAATTTTCCTTATCCATGGGAACCCTTTCATAGCCTAAAAATGCTAAAGTAGCTTTTCTGTCATTAATTTCGGCTCTTTCAGTAAGTAGTGAAGCTAAGTAAGAGGGAGTACATTGCTTCTGTATCTAATTAATCATCCATTTTCAAATGCTTCCTTAGATTACAGCAGCCATTAGACTACCCAACTAAATGTCTTACTAATTGTAGCAATCAAAAAAATACAGTTGCATTAGAATAAAAGAAAATGAACAAAAGTAAAAATCCTACATCTCCCATTGTTTCCTAAAGCGGTCAGAATTCTGCTAGAATAGAAAGAATTAATTATGCATTTAGTCTATATATTTTCAATTGGGATTGCTAGTTATCAATTCTATGTAAATTTGCTTGGTACAAAACTAAATTAGTGGTCATTTTATCACTGTGATGAGCATCATACTAAACAATGTTAAGCTCCATTTTAAGAACTTGCTTGGATCATAAGAAACTAACTTTCACAGAAAAACATTTACTCGCTTCCAATCGTAACTTGAGCTCAGTGTCTTTAGAATAAAGACAATTCCAAATTATTGCAGGTCCTCTGCAAGAAGGGAATTCCACCTGGGAGATATGTCTCAGCACATTGCATCATTCCAAGAGAAAATTCAAACCTAAACTCAGAGGGAAGAAATGCAAAACATGCAAAATTGCCAGAGATTTCTTCCATACAAGAGGAAATCCTTCATAGATTTCTATAGTGCTCTATGTAACTTTCTCTCTTATAGAAGAAATTTTAAATAATATTTTTAATCAAGCTGAACATATTTGGACACTATAAGGATTTGTGAATTTGTGCTTTGTTTTTCTGAAGTATTTTTAAATCAACGTCTAAAATTAACTTCGCTAAAAGATTCTCTCATTAAAAAGTTCTAACTCTAAGTGCATCTGTAACCCCGTAAGATCAGTCCATGGACTCTCTTGGTCTTGCCATGTACTGGGGATAATTGGAAAAATGATGATACTAAGACAGACAGATCTGATCAGATCACTTTTTTATTTGATGCACTAAGAATAGATAATATGAACAAAGGGCTTTTTGGCTTGCATTTTTTAATATAAATCTATTCACTCAGAAGAAATATAACACCAGCAGTAATGAAAACACATTGCATCAGAAAAAAATAGAAATCTTATTCTTGGTCCAAAGGCATTATGAATGTATTTTTGTGAATGGTAAAGGCAAAACTGAATATTTAATTTGTTTTTTCTTCTTGTATATACAGTTTTCTTGTAGAAATGCATAATCTAGAACTAACACTTCTTTAGTAACATTAAAGAAGTATAGACCAATAAACAATAAACGGATGACTGTTTTTTGTGAAAAATTCAAGCAAGCTCAATAAAAAAATCCGAACATTGAAACAAAATTTTCAGCACTTGAGGAAAACACAGATCCTTCAGAAGGAAAAGAATCTCTCTATTGCAATGCATCAACCTATTATCACTTGTGGTAAAAACTATACACAAATCAGACATTGTAAAAAACCACATATCATCACTTGCAGGGTTTTTTATTTGAGCTCCTTAGTCATCAGGTATGTAGTTAAGAAAAGAAAATAATGGATTAATTCTTACCTAATCTGAATGGTGCAGTTGACATGCCTGATGGACTGGATGCCATCCAGAGAGACCAGGACAAGCTTGAGAAGTGGGCCTGTGTGAACATCATGAGGATCAACAAAGCTAAGTACAAGGTCCTGCACCAGGGTCGGGGCAACCCATAGTATGAATATAGGCTGGGGTATGAAGGGATTGAGAGCAGCTCTGCCGAGAAGGACTTAGGGGTACTGGTGGATGAAAAGGAGGACATGAGCCGACAGTGTGCACTTGCAGCCCAGAAGGCCAACCGTGCCCTGGACTGCATCAAAAGAAGTGTGGCCAGCAGGTCAAGGGAGATGATTCTGCCCCTCTGCTCTAGTGGGACCCCACCTGGAGTACTGCATCCAGCTCTGGAGCCGTCAGCACAGGAAAGACATGAACTTGTTGGAGAGGGTCCAAAGGAAGGCCACAGAAAGAATCAGAGGGCTGGAGCACTTCTTCTATGAGGACAGGCTGAGAGAGTTGGGGTTGTTCAGCCTGGAGAAGACAAGGTTCTGGGGAGACCTTATTGCGGCCTTTCGGTACTTAAAGGGGGCTACAGGAAAGATAGGAACAAATTTTTTAGCAGGGCCTGTTGCAACAGGACAAGGAGAAATGGTTATAAAACTAAAAGAGGGAAGATTCAGACTAGATAGAAGGAAGAAATGTTTTACAACGAGGGTGGTGAAACACTGGCCCAGGTTGCCCAGAGAGGTGGTAGATGCCCTATCCTTGGAAACATTCAAGGTCAGGTTGGACGGGGCTCTGAGCAACCTGATCTAGTTGAAGATGTCCCTGCTCATTGTGGGGGGAGGTTGGACTAGATGACCTTTAAAGGTCCCTTCCAACCCAAACCATTCTGTGATTCTGTGATTCTATGACTCTATTTCTTGTCAATCTAACATCACAGTAGAAAGAACGTCATGGCAGTTCAAAAGGGGACAAAAAAAACCTCACTGCATATATTTTCTTTCTTATAATATTTTTCCATTATGGTAATATTATGTGTTTAATCCTCTTTGAAATGAAGTTTCTTCTTGAACTTTCCACATAAAATCTCAGTGTTCTGATTCTTTTTTTTATTTTATTTTTCTTTTTGTCTAGAAAAGAAACCAAAAGAACATTTCCTAGACTAATTATAGGAAGTTAATTCAGTCCCCTTCTTATTCTTCTTTCCTATGAATGCTTCCAGGTAAAATTATACTGTCCTCTGTGGAAAGCATTTTTTGTATGTGAGTACGTAAAGAGCATAAATACACGGTACTTACAGCTTTTATACTTCTTTTCAAATGTTCTTCTATTCTGTCATTACAATTCCTCTGAAAGGGGAATAACTGAATTTTTCCTCCCAAAGACAACATTTAAATTAGTGGTACTGTGAGTTTGAGATAGGAAAGGAAATTTACCAGTTGTTCTAAAAAGCATAGACTGTCTAAACCCTCCCCCCTCCCCCGCAACCCCATTCCTGTTTTTCTATGGGTTAAACACAGTTTTGTTAAATATGGAAAAAACTGTGGTTTCCCTTGCCCAGCTTCAGTGTACTTAACAGAGATCTCATTAACCTGCAAGATATTTTCTAATTCAGTCAGAGATGCAGTCATGAGTAGTCAGCTGGAAATGAGGTAATTGGGGTGTGACAGAACTCTTAGCCGGTATCCATAATTCATAGTTCATAATAAAAGGAAACGTGAAGGTGCCCTATGAAAGAAAGTTCTAATGGCAAGTTAAGTTTTGTAAAAGTTGATAAAATTAATTGCTCTTATGGTTTTGATATCAATGCACCACCTTTTAATACAGAGAACAAAGCTCATGTTTCAGCAATACAAGTACCCAGGGAAATACAGGCTGGTCAGCCTCAATTGATTTCTGGGAAGGTAATGGAACTAATCCTGGAAACCAATTGCAGGCACATGAAGGACAAGAAGATCATCAGTAGTCAACATGGATTCACAAAGGAGAAGTCGTGCTTGCCCAACTTGATAACCTTCTCTGATGAAATGACGAGCCTTGTAGAGAGTAGTGGATGCTGTCTTCAGGAAGGTTTTTGATGCTGCCTCCCATAACATTCTCACAGAGAAGCTGATGAAGCATGAATTGAATTAGCAGACAGTGAAGTGGACTGAAAACTGGCTGAATGGCTGGGTTCAGAGGCTGATGATCAGTGGTAAGAAGTCTAGCTGGAGGCCAACTTCATTTTTGAATGAATGTAGAATGAGAATTCTACATTTTTTGAAAGAATGTAGAATTCATGTCACTTTTACAGAATCTAACTTATTATCACAAACCTTTGGAGATATTCAGCCAAAGAATGGTTATTCAGAAAGGAATGCAGTAGAGAGTTAGAGAAGTCCATTCTTGGCTCCTGCCAATGTTAGATACTTCCTAGTATATTGCCCAGCCAGATATGAAAAGATTCGAGCAGAATGTGTTTCTTCACTGCCAAAAAAGAAGCATTTCACTCATGAATATGGATGACACAGACAGAGCTCCCATGGAAACATGCAGTCACCCAGGTCTCAGGCTGCAGGGACTGTCACAACCTTACACAGCTAATGGACAGTAGTAGGGATGACAGCTGTGTGAGGTGTGACCAGGTGGATGACCTGCTCAACCTGGTGGCAGAGTTAAGAGAGGAAGTTGAAAGGCTAAGGAGCATCAGGGAGTGCAAGAAAGAAATAGACTGGTGGAATCATGCTCTGATGTGCCTGAAAGAGTAACAGGGACAGACACCAGAAGAAAAACCAAGATCAAAGGGATCCTGTATCCTCCCCCCGCCAGGCTGAAGGTGGTGGCCAAATGGAGAGCTGTGACTGAAGGCAAGTCCATGCTAGGGACTGCAAGTGAACCACCTCCTTGCCCACCTTGCCTACACGGGTGCCTCTGTACAATAGGTATAAAGGTCTGGATGAGGTAGGCCAGTCAATGGATGATGTGGATGATGGTCCAACTACACCAGAGGAGTTGACAGAACCAGAAAAGCCTACCCCCTGTTTAATGACCATCTCCATGAGGAAGAAAAGACAGGTTGTAGTTGCAGGCAATTCCCTTCTGAGGGGAATAGAGGGTCCAATATGGTGGGCAGACTCCTCTTTTAGGGAAGTATGCAGCCTCCCTGGGGGCCGGGTTAGGGACATCACTAGGAAACTTCCTAGCCTGGTATGGCCCTCGGACTATTACCCACTGCTGCGCTTTCATGTGGGTGGTTATGAAGGGGCAACACGTAGCCCAAGGGTGATTAAAAGAAACTTCAGGGCCTTGGGACAGTTAGCAAGGAAATCTGGGGTGCAGGTTATCTTTTCTTCTCTCCTTTCAGTTACAGGCAGTAACACTGGAAGAAAGACACACTCAGTCTGTTAATACATGGCCCTGTGGCTGGTGTCACTGCCACAATTCTAGGTTTTTTGACAATGGGATGGCCTACATGGCACTTGGCTTGCTGGCATTGGATGGGGTTCATCTTTCTCAAAGGGGGAAGAGGGTCTTTGCTCATGAGCTAGCGGGGCTCACTGACTGAGCTTTAAACTAGACTTGATGAGGGAGGGGTGTATTATCAGGCTTGCCCGTGACAAGCCAAGGGACGACACACCAAGTTTTGAGGGATGGGGAGCTAGCGAGGGCCCTCAGCCTGT
>VYXH01007237.1:179653-216987 GCA_013397275.1 Burhinus bistriatus | reverse complement strand
AGGTGACCCTGCTCTGGTAGGGTAGTTGGACAGGATGATCTCCAGACGACCCTTCTGTGATTCTGTGATATGAATGATGTGATTCAAAGGGTAAATGCTACATACCAAATTAGCAGTGCCACCCACCATAGGGACTGGGTTTTCTCAGGGGTCCCCGGGTGTCCCAAAGCAGACACCAAGGCTGCGGGACTGCAGCTGAGGGCAGACTTCCCAGTAAAGCAGCATCTTAATGGCATTGAAATAGGGGCACATCTCAGATGAGGTATTTCACCTTCCAGGTTACTTATATTTTGAGTTTTGAGGTGAGATTCTTCCTTCTTTACCTTCAAATGACTTAAATTCAATGCTGCTGGTTTCCTTTGCCTGTGTTACTTGGGGAGGGTGAAGGCTTACAACTTCAGATCAAAATGAGCTATCACTTAAATACGACATCTTCAAGGTCACTTACACATCAATTTCAGAGCAATTTTCCAAACATATCATCAAGACACTGAACCAGAGGCTTAGTCAAATAAATTCTCTATCTTTTTCCATTTATGAATTAAATGAAATAAGATGTGCCAACATTTTCACCTGACTAGTCTTTACTATGGTTTCTGTATCTTCCATCACATCCCTCTACTTACTTAAAGAAATATCCATATTCATCTTGCTTTAATATTTTTTGCTTGGGCAACAACAAAAACCAAAAAAACCAACCAATCTTACATGGATAAACAAAACATACACAATGGACAACCCTGGAAGAACCAAATTGCCTTCAAAAGCACAAATACTATAAAGAAACCCTCTCATTTATGAATAAACTCTGCCAAAGCTTAACACACTCCATCACTGCCAAACAATGCAATAAAACTCTGCAGTAAAACCAGGCTGAGAGGAGCCGTGAAGCCCCGGCAATGACTAAACCGCTGCCACGTACCATTTCCTACTCACTACAAGTGCTTGAGAACAACGGGACAAACCGTGACACTGCTCTGACAAACGGGATGTGCTGCAAGCCCACAGGGCTTGAGCCATATCGTTCAACTTTTATGAATGTGGGCTGCTGCTGGCATCCCTTTTACACAGGTAGATCCTTCCTCTTTGATCTCAGAGGCACAGCAAAATACAATGCTTGTTTATGGGATCAACTTTTTCCTCTTTACTGGACATGTGCAAGCTCAGCTTTTCAATCAAAGTGGCAAAAAAGGCAAATGAAAAGTGCAATTTTGCCATTGTGGCAAGTGTCATGCAAAATTCAGATAGTTCAAGCTTTTATAAATGTTGGCAGGAAGATCCAATATGGGAACACGTGCTGTATGTAACTCAGAGAACAACAATTGATGGGTATAATTTCACTCTATTGACTATGCATTTTTTTTTATTTTTTTATTTACTTTTTTTAAAGCACTTGTAGCTACTGGGTTTCCAGCCATACATGAATTACAAACTGTGAATTCTCTTCGATATTATAACCTCTCTGTATGCATTTATCCCTCTGCATCTGTTTTTCCCTACAGCAAATGACAAGTTCTGCCTTGTTTTCTGAGCACCATCGGGATTACAGAATTCTTTCATGCCTTGTCCCCACCTCTGCAGCCTTCCCAACCAAACCGAAGGTGGGAATGGTACCAGCAGAAATCCTCACATTGTTAGCACCAACGATAAAAGCTGTTAAACCTTGATAATAACCCATTTGTATGGAGGCATTTTTTCTCAAATGGTCTGGCTAATGCCCAGAGTAACCCAGATTTGTTGTACATCCTCTTTAGCAGATTAATAAAGCGATCAAAGTCCAACCCACGTGTCCTCTGCCGGGAGGAGTGGGAAGCTATTTTAAAAAGGAGGGTTTGCTCCCAGTTATTTTAGAAACAAGATCAGAAGTGGAGCAAAGCTGAAGCAGGAAGAAGAGATGGAGAAAAAAGGCAAAAGATGCTCAAAAGGATCCCAACAAAAGCCCTGGCAAGGGACTTCTGTGCAGGGTCCTTTTTTGTTACATGGAGCTCTGTATCTTTTGTACTGCTTACAGTATGACAGATTGTTTTGGGAACCCTTCTACAAAATCCGTGCTGATCTGCTTCAGCTGTAGAACTGCCCAGAGAGCGAGTGATCCCTCATACCGAGGAAGGCAATGCTGACCTTACCTAGGCTCAAGTACAACATAAACAGGCACTGGCTCTTCCGATGGATCTCAGCAGCGAGGATTGCCAGCCTGGGATGGTTGGCCAGAGCAGACAAGGGACTACTGGGAATATTCCATTTAGTAAATGTCTTTCAACTTTTAGTTATATATATTATACTGGAAATTGGGTATTATTATATATTATACTGGAAACAGTCATCTCTTTTTTTCTTTCTTTGTTGCTGCTTTTTTCAGCCCACAGCAAATGGGCAACCTAGGAAAAGAGTAACATTAACTCTGAAATCCGCCTTTATCTTTCCACTCAAAAATAAACCCGGAGGAGTAGTCAAAAAGGAGAGAAAAAGTACCTCTGACAGGGTGTAATAGCCATGCTGCACTTTAACAGGAACACTGCAGGGAAAAGGGGAGCATGATGCACAGAGCAAGCACCAGAGCACCATTTAACCCCCCTGCATGGCACAGCTGCGTTTCCTCTGCTTGGAGGTACCGTCCATGACTATGGAGTCTGCTTTACAAAGCAGGTAAAAAAATTGGAGAAGATAAAGAAAAGAGCTCCACAAACAGTATGAGGAGCAGAGACAATGATTTACAGTAAGGGAGTTTAAGATTTCAATCTGCTAAGCTTATTAAAAAGAAGATGGAGAGGCAACTTGATTAGAAAATCCATGTAAAGTTCATGGCGAAATATTATTGGGAAGTAAAGGGCTCTTTAATCTAACAAAATAAGGTGGAGCAACATCTAATGATTGGAAACTGAAGCCAGGAAAAATAAAATTAGCAATCAGCTTGATACTCTTCTTTATTATTTATTTTTCTTAAGCGGGTGATTAATTCCCAGAATAATTTCTTCCTATCTCTAGACATCTGCAAATGAGGCCTACAAGCTGTTGGGGGAGAAACATTTGGTGGCAAATGTATGCTACACTTTAGTCAGAGAAAGATCGCTCAGTAAAGAGGTATAAAAGTGATATATAATAGACAGCAATATAAAAGGGATGAAATCAAACAATCTGGTCCCTTCTGGCCTTAAACACGATGGATCTGTGAACACTGTCCAGCTGTATTCCTCGAGGACCTTGGAGAGAGGAGGTTCACTGGATGGTGCTGGGCTGCTGCAGCGCTCCCAGCCTGCCCAGCTCCACTCCCATGGTCACTGTTTCGTTGTCCCAGAAGCCTCTGCACTGCCATCACCACGGAGGGGAGAAAATACACCTAACGAAAAAACACTATCTTCTCACTGTCATGTATGAGAGCACGCAAGAAACTGAAGAGCCTGTTCTGGAGATGCGTGCAAAGCATTAGAAGAAGCACATCTGCTCGCCGTGACCACCAGTGAGCCTGGAGGAATGTCCACCGCTTCTGTCCAGGCTGAGCACCCGGAGGGATGTACCACGGGGGTGGCAGGCAGCGAACAACCTGGTCCCTTTCTGTGTTTGAGGAGAAACTCTCAGATCACAAGAGGCTCTCAGGAAGCCAACCTTGTGGCTTTGTAAGAACAATCGATTGCCCTCGTGTTTCTTGGAGTGAATTTTCCGGTGGCTAAGGGCTCTCCAGACAGTATATACCTCGTCAATATTGTCCACAGTGCTGCAGCAGAACATTGCTGTTTTGCAAGACAGCACACTTGGCGTTTCACTGTGAAACACAGACTGGATGCACTGAAACCTGACGTTTTATCTAGACCCATTTGCAGGACTCCCCTAGGTCTAGAAAACCTAAGTTTTCCCTCTGTTATCACACTGGCTTTGCAGACAGGAGCCAGGGGACATAACAGCCAGCATGTCATAAAAGAGGTGATTTGTTCTGAATCAGGACTACTGCTTTAAACTCCCCAAAACCAAAGTATTTAATTTTTTTTCTTAAGTACATTTTTAGGCCTACCTCTCCTCTTTTGTCATGAGAGGCTGAAAAAGAGACACTCCATTTTCATCCTTCATGTCCAGAGGGTGTAAAAACACTTCAAGCTGCTGCTTCTGCTCTGGGGAGAAGTTTTAATGACTGCAGTAGAAAAAAATGTAAGAGAGTTACCTGGAGGTCAAAATTTAGTTAAGATCACCTGTCAACGCCAAAAAGATTAGGAGCATCTCTTGCTGTTCACTTCAGAAAGGACAGGAGTTCAGTTTCCCTTGTTGAACAGACACAAGAGTGGCTCTGGTTGCACTCCTAAACACAAGAAAGGGTCTTGCACCCCAGACCTCTTTCATTAATGGGGAATTACCTTCCACAAAGCAGTCCCCGTGAGACACCCTTTGCTGAACCTCTGCAGGGAAACCACACTAGTTTTCATCTGCATTGTCATTCTGATGTCACCCCAAGGAGGACCACGATCATCTGTGGATGGCTGGTAACTCATAGTTGAGAAGCTGGTATCTACCAATTCATACCACAAACCACACAGCAAACTCCTGATGCCCTCATATGAGGTGGCACACTAGAAGGCAACTGATGAACTGGGTCTGGCTCTTCCATTAACTAAGACCTGAACTTGCAGACCTGCAGAACTAGCAAAAAGGGCAGGAGAGGACAGTCCAGTCCTTGACTATGTGCTGAATTTAACTGTAGCCCTCTTGAAGTAACTGTGGAGTTCCATCTTTCATTTGAAACCCAAATAGTCAGGCTGAGGAGCTGCCTACTTAGAAATCACCGGATTCCAAGTCACTTTTTGCAAAACTTGACTGGCCCAAAAATCCTGCCTTAACTGTAATCCAAATACTCTCATCTTCCTTAAATGTCTGGGGTTTTTTTATGATGTTATTTTGTGTGGAAGACAATAGGCTGCTCCCACAACTTTCTCTGAACCTCCTTTTCTCCTTTCCCAACATCTACCCCAACAGCATACAGCTTTCACCAAAACCAGTCATCAGTGTTCAAAGATCGCTCACAACTAAGCTGAATCTCTCCTAGTATGGCAAAAATATCCACAGAAATTGCCAAGAGCAATCCCAGATGCTTCTAAGTATCTTTCTAATTGGAAAGTCTTAGAGACAGCTATGAGCTTTGCATGGGAGGCACCTCACCTACAGCCATATCTGTGATTGCAAAAAGTGAAATAACTAGAATTCATTTCCATGTTGGATTTTTTCCAACCCCCTTGAGCAACCTCGCGGTAACTCTGCAGGAAAAAAATGCACGTGATCATTAAGCTACTCAGAACTTTAATTTTCTACCTTGCATAGAGGAAATGTAGCTGGGGTTACAACAGCAAACCTAGCACAGACCCTGCACAACCAGACCATAATCATACTTCTGTTTCACTCTCCATAGTCTGTGTGATAATAAATTCAAGGGTCAAAGAGTATATGGGAATATGCTGGAGTATATTGGTGGAAAGTGCCATTCTTTTAATCTTGGGGAAGCATTAGTCTGACATTTATCTTCAAAACTCTTCCACAGGTAGGATACTCTTCTTCAGACAAGAAAACAGAAGGGAGCAGGAAGCTGAGACACACAAGGGAACATTGCAAATCAGAGCAGTACGATAAAAGCCTTAATGCAGACAACCCTACCGCGATCATTGGGAACGGTGCCAGTGACTCGGTGGACGCTTCCTCTTGCCTCTGAACAGACTGAATCAAATAAATATGCTGTGGCTGCTGCTCTCCGAAGTATAGCCTTTCATGTCAGACATAAAACTCAGGCCCTTATCTCACCAGAGTCCTCCGAAGTCATGGTACTTTCTGCCAGCTTTCCCTACCCGCTTTTCCAGGAGATGCTGTGGCTCCAGCTGAGGTGCTGGGAAGCAAAGTGGGCAGCCTTGCATCCAGGGGTGCTGAGAAGTCGACACCCACCCAGACGCTTCCTTGCTTATTTTGGGCAAGGCTCAGGTGCACTCCGTAGGAGTAAGCATTGCATTCATGGAATCACGCAATCACTGAATCACGGAATGTTTAGAGTTGGAAGGGACCTCTAGAGATCATCTAGTCCAACTCCTCTGCTGACGCAGGAATGCCTAGAGCACATTACTCAGGACTGCATCCAGGCGGGTCTTGAAAATCTCCAGAGAAGGGGACTCCACAACCTCCCTGGGCAGCCTCTTCCAGTGCTCTGTCACCCTCACCGTAAAGAAGTTTTTTCTTGTGTTTGAATGGAACTTCCTATGTTCCAGCTTGTGCCCGTTGCCCCTCGTCCTGTCCCTGGGATCCACTGAAAAGAGTCTGCCTCCATCCTCCTCCAACCCACCCTTTAGATACTTCTAAGCAAGACTAAGGTCTCCCCTCAGCCTTCTCTTCTCCAGGTTAAAGATTCCCAGCTCTCTCAGCCNTTGGTGTGTATGTACATGCATATAAACTGCAGCAGCTCAATCTTAGACTGTTTTATGATGAGGCGGACTAAGCTCCCTGAAGAGGTGGGGAAAGTCAACGTCTTGATAAAGTAAATAATGAAATGTTGTAGTACCAATATACATCATGTGGTCCCTTGAGGGAAACCACAAGCATGAGCCCTAATGAAATAAGACACAGAAAATGAGGGCTTTGCTGTGGACCGTAGCAACTTCTATCACTTTATCACACTCATCTCGGTGACATGCTGTATATATGTATAGGCAAATATATGTACAAAAACACATGCACATACACTCACATAGATATAGTCTAAATGAATGAGAAAAAGTGATTTATTTTAATTTCTGTAAATGGCCAGACCATAAATGCATAGTATGCTTTCTCTGCATGGATTGCCTTACAAATCCATCTTCATATGCAGTTTAAAGCTTTCATAAACACTTAGCATTTGAATTTGCATTTGTGAATATTTAAGCTTTTAAAAATGTCCTTGTATTTTATGCTTTAAGTTCCTAAATGCTCAGTAATACCAGTGTGGGCTTTGCCTAGGGCTAATCGATACGCTGTACTTCAGATAGAAAAAGTCTATTTGTCTATTTATACACAATTTTGAAATGGAGATTATATTTTCCCTGTTTGAAATGCATCGGTATGAGCAAATTGTAAAACTGAATTTAATTATTTATTTATAATGCAACTTTGCTGACTGTGGAAGCAATAAACCCATCCAAACAAAACCCAGGAAATTATCCCAGATCCAAGAGCAGGAGGAGCATGGCTCCCTCTAATTGAGTTTCCTTCTCTCTTATCTTCTCGAGATCCCTTAGATTGTTTTCCAATTTTCATTTCCATTTCTTCCATTAAATGCCTCTAACCCATGACCTCCATTTACTGCCACCCATTTATCTTCCATTCTTAATTGAGATGTAATGTGTCCACTTGTCCAGCGCTGAGCACTAAAACTCTGACAGCACACTTGATAAATACTGGCTCCTGCGGGAAAGCTTACTTGGGAAAGTGCTATTCAAAACTCTAGTCTTGAACAGGTAAGTCTGCTCCATTAAACTTGAGCTTACCTTGTAAACATTCTGTAGTGAGGACCAAAACTCCAATAACAAATAATATCTTTGAGTTTATTTACTTTTTCTGCTACAAGATGAAATTAGATTTGTTTTGACCCTGGGAGGGTACAGGGTGACAGAGCCAGTGGGAAGAAAACATATAAGGCAGCTTTCAGCAGTCAAACATTTTTTACTTTCAAATAGAATAATTTTAAATGTGGTGCTTTCCAATCATCTCCCTCCTCCAAGATACAGTGTATAGGAATTTTTGAAGGATGGCATTGTTTAGAAAATAGTCAGACCTTACACACCATCACTTCAAGAGCTCTTGACAAACATTAATAAAACTCCCAACAGCCAGGTGCTTCTGCATCCTTTTAACCAAGGGGTAAGCCCAGCATCAGAGAGTCAGAAATACAACAGAAGGGAAAGAGTAAAGCTCCAGCTACAAAGCAGTCATTTTAAGCTCATGGAGTAATGCTAAACTAAAGCAGGAGAGAACCAAACACCAATGTCTGAACCTCTTGGAGCAGTAAAATAAAATTAATAGAGCACCCCAGGCTACTATTAAATTGTAAAATTTAAGAAAACATATTGTGGTCAGGCATTCAACTTCTCAAAATAAATAGATGAATCACTCTATGCTTATTCGAAACGACTGAATGTTTGCACCGGTGATACCAAGTAAAACACAAATTCGTTGGGATCCTGAAGGCGAACATCCAAGAGGAAAATTTTTCATTCAAAACCATCATACCAGGGACTAGGCTGGAAAGCTCCGCGGCCGAAACATCTGAACAGAGCGCACTCCTATTTCATACTCCAGAGGTGTGACTGCGAATGGTGCCGACATATCCCAGACAGTTTTAATTTAAGGTTGAGGCTTGGTACAGATAGACTGATAGTTGCGGCAGTAAGGCATGGAGAAGGCTACATGACTCGCAGCAGGGTGGCTGTGCCGAAGGCTGCCCAGTGCCACACCGCTGCATAAGCGAGAGCCAGGCACCTCCCCAAACACTCCCAGGGGTCAGTCCAAAGTGGAAAAAGATATCCAAAGAGGCTGGAGTGCTTTGATTAATGTTTAGAGGCAGACAGGAACAAGAAATATGGGCTGCTCTATCTTACTTTCTGAAAGACGGTGATGGCTAAACCAGCTCTTCTCCCTGTTTTGCAATAGAGTCTCCAAAAACTGAACCAAAATGTATTTTGCTATCTATGGGTGCCATTCACACACACAGTGACACCAACAATCAGGTATCTATGTGGCTCCCAGCTGAGCAAAATATTAAACTTTATATTACAGACATTTATAAACTGAACACTACGCTGGACTTACTCCTGCTGTCTCCATCTGTCTGGATGTCTGATAGCTACAATGAATCCCACCTCAAGACCATTTCACCCATCGCCCGCATGCCCAAGTTGACTCTCAAAGGCTTAGGATAGGATAGCTGCTGGCATGGAAACATGTTAGTTAAAAGGATCTCCATTGATTGGCCCTGCGACCATGCCACTGAATGGTAGCACAGGCTTTGCCTTAATCCCAGTTTGCAATTCCAAAAGGAACTGTGCTGTCAAGATCTCTGACCCTGAGCACCATCAGAAAAGATCATGGGAAGACATGCCGCATTACTCCGGCTGGTCAGTAATTTTTAAGCAATGCACTGGGACACGCAAAGCAAGGTCTGATGGAATGGTCCTTGCAAGGGACTTGAAGGCACAACCAAAAAGTAAAGCAGAGGTTGAGAATGAGGAGAGACCATGGATGTTCATTGCAGAAAGCATCACTTCGAGGACAAAATGAGAGGGGAAACGGCAATGGCACTGCCACAACATTGGCATTCCTGGCATGAGCGCGCCTCAACTCACTCGCTACCAAACTAGCATCTGGTGCCACCTAATTAAAACACCAGTTCCAGGAGGTGACATCCAGCATCATGAATCAAATGAAACATCTGCTAATTCTTACAGCAGCCAGACAAAACAAGCCTAAAAAAGGCAAAACAAACATGCACACACACACATTACTAACTTTGGCACTGACATCCCAACTGAACATAAAGACCGTGTAAAATTCCCACGTTATTAACCAGTGCATCTTCAGTTTAACTGATCAACTGTGCAAATTTGCTACAACACGTGTTCAGCTGCTCAACGGGCAAAAATGGATCAAGTTTTACAAAAGCGGGTAAACACGCCTCACCGCACAGCATTGCACCGTGGAGGGGAAGCCTCCCTCGAGCTCACGCAGGCTAATGGCATAGGCTATTAACTCAGATGATTAAAGGACTGGAGACTGCAGAAATCTCAATACATGTATGGCCTATAATAGCACAATGCAGGGTATGTTTTCCCCAGTGATAAACAGATGCTTTATTTTTATTTCTGCTATAAATAAATGTTTGGATTTTTTTTAATAGGTATAGATAATCAGGCATTTACATGGTTTCCAGCAGAGCAGCAATATTAAGCTACTACGTTACAGCCATTCATAAACTGAATACATCGCTGGAATTACTTTTTACTGTCATTATTATCCAACAATCTCTACAATATGTGTTGTTACCGCAGCAGTAAAATGATTAGATTCTGAGCATTGCTGGAAAACTGTAAGTAACACCACGGAGGTGAACCCTTAGCGAAATCAAGTATTTAAGGAGAACTTCAGACGGTCTCTTATGCTGAACCCTGTGGGCTCCTGAAAACAGAGCAGGGACACAGTTCGTGGACTCAGTTCTGCCATCTTTCACACCATTTTTTACACCAGCAACACTTCATATACATGGTTTAACCCTACTACACACATGTGTAATGGCATTTCTCAAAGTGCTCAGTTCAATACATAACCTCATTAGTGCTTTCTTTATTCTTGCCTTCCCTCTTTCCATTACTCTTACACAAACTTGTTGCCTATCTTGCTTTGAAGTTGTCATTTTTTTTATTTTTTTTTTTTCACTCCACTGTGACACCTTACAAGTAGAGGTTGTGTTTAACCTAAATGAACCTTCCGGAATACAACTTTACCTCCTTGCTCTGTTACTCATTTTTAAGCAGCATTTTGTATGAAAGAGGTAATCACAAACGGAGCAAAAGGACAAAAGATATTCTACATCGACTCCAGAGATCCCTAGGTCAATCTGGCACTAAGGCTGGAGATACACGAAGGCAGAAGGAAAATCCTACAGCAACCTTTAATGACTTATCTATACTCAGTCAAAGAAAAAGAGTTGGGTTTGTTCTTTTTTTTTCCCCCTATGATGCAGAAGAAAATAGGAATTTCAGGAAGGGATAATACACAAGTTGATTGCAGCAACTTGCAAATGAACTAGCAGGGGGTTTCTGGGAATAGATACCTATTTCCATTCCAACCGGAATGGAAGTTTCTATATTAAAGGGTATTATTTCTGAGCAGTCAGCATGGAAGAAGAAGCTGATGCAATAAAACATGTGAAATTTCTAAGTGATCAGGACCAGAAAGAGAAAAGGAAAGTAACGGAGGGTATAGCCTTGCTAAATACTAAGACGGGGGGGATATGGAGAAGACGCAGCTGCCAAGGCAGTCGCTGAAAAACACACTTCAGAGATAAGAGGCACCAGCCATTCTTCGAAGCAATCCTAGCTGCCAAGAGCTACAGAGAAAAGACTGAATTGAAGGGGATAGAGGGGTCAACTGCAGTGAATACGAAAACAAGCCAAGGCCAAGGACAGGCGTGACGCTTTGGGATTTGGCCAGGAGGTGATAATTTGTGGGTTTAGTCAACTGCAATCTCAGCGGAGTAGAGAGGGCAGAAACTCGACGAGAAAAGAGAGAGTTGGCAGCGGGAAGATGAAGGCAGCCAGAATATAGAGCAGGAATAAGGAGCTTGGGTAGGAGAGAAAAGGAGAAGGGGTGCCTGGCAGCGGCAGATATGCTTGGAGAATTGTGGGTTTTTCCCAGTCCAGGGACACAAAGGCAGATCTGAAAGTTGAAGTGATGCCAAGAGAGAAAACAGGGTTAAGCGAGGTGGCAAGAACAGCAACTACTGAAGAAGGTCACAAGGGATGCAAGCAGCAGCTCAAGAGAGCAAGTCAAGAGCAGAAAGAAAGAGGTTTGTCCATTACGGGGCTCACATGAAAGAGCAAAGAAAGATAATTTTCATCCCAAAACACTGTCGGTTGCTACTCCTTGGCCAGGGGGAAGAGCTGTGCCCTCCGACTGCAACCTCCTTGGCTGGTCCTCCGAGGCCTCTGTGTGTCAGTAGTTTGGGAAAACGCTTTCCAGAATTTCTCAAAGAGCAAGAGCATCTTTTCACATCTTCTGTTTTAAAATCTGAACTAGATTTATATAGCACCTAGGTTAAACAAGGTACAGTATATTCTTATCTTCCTATCCTTTCTAGTTTAAGCTCTGTCTGGCTGTAAGAAGCAATTACTTTGACTTGATGCCATCTGCACTTACTACACTGACAGAGGAACACCACGTCCCAGTCCTGAGAAGTCTATTTGCCTGAATTTCCGTTATGACTACAGCAATAACATCTAAGCAACTGTTGCATGAAATCATAATGCCATTCACACCAATGCTAAATTTCTCATGCCCTCTGAAAAAAAACCAGTTCTCAGCTTCTGATTTTAAAAGACTCCTGTAAGGGCAGCTATAAAACTTCTCCCCTGGTCATGATATCATATACGTGTCAACCAGATCACTGTTCACACTTGATATATTTATTATCAACTTCAGGATACAATTTCTTATGCTATTTACAGAATGCAAAAATATGTCCTGACAGTTTATAGGGGGAAAAAGTGTGCTATGACTAAACAAGGACAACAGCATTACAACCACAATTACAACAAAGCTGCACTTACTGACCCCAGCAACAAAGGAAGAGTTGAAGGGAAAATATTTTATATCCTGAACTAATTAAAGATCTCATTCCCCGAACAGCCAGATAGCAAACATAAGCAGTGCCTCCAGATGAAGGATTCCTGTTTTGATGGTTACTGTAATGAGCACATTCCCAAAGGAAACGGCCAATAAAAAGCATCTCCTATCTGGAGGATGCTGAATGAAAGTTGGACTTTTCTTAATTTTACAACAATTCCTTATTGCATCATATCAGCCTCCACCAAAGGTCTCAGTTCAATTTTTCTGTAATGAATTTAGAGACTCAAAAGAAAAATTCCATCCCATCTTAGTCGGCTAAATTTCTCTCCTTGACTTAGAGCTGACAATGATTACGAATAAAACACTCGTTTTACATCACTGTATGCAGTTTTAATTAAAATTTATTAACTTGAGAGAAACTATCTCCTTATCACCAACAGATACTAGAACAAAAATGCCTTTTATTGTGTTATTAAACTGATGTTTCAGACAGAACCATCACTACAGCACACTGTAGCTCAACATTCTAGTGGCAAATTACACTCATCTTTTCCCTCTGCCCCTCCCTTTCCTTTTACACTCATTGTACCTCAGGTAAAAAAGATCACACCAGTGCCTTCTGCAAAACTTTACACCTACAGCCTGATGTGCCCACTGAATCACACACAGCTTTCGTTATCAAACTGCTGGATCACTTAGGAAAAAAACCCTATGTACCTTGCCCACCTCTTATAATAAAAAAACAAATACCAGGGGCCAGGCTGTGATGCACCAAGCCCTGGACCACGTGCACTCTGAAAGGATCTTTGGAGTCACTATTTTCAAAGTGGCAGCTGGAGTTAAGAAAGCCAGAGGGAGAGCACATAAAAGAAAGAAAAACTTTTAAAATGATTTTGAGAAAAGGAGAAAATTTAAAATGCTAATGCGTATCATGATGGGGGTTAGGAAGTAGGGAATGATTAAGGGAGCTGGAAAAGTAAGCTGTAAACCAGGAGAACACAATAGTCCGAAGTCCAGATGGGAGGAGTTGAACATGTTGGGTAGATTGGCAAGATGTTATTTGAGATGAGGTGATGAAAAGAAGAGTTACTAGTGACCTGACTAGTACCTTGACTGAAAAGGCCAAGACAGAAGAAATTAAGAAAATCCCTCAGAGAACCTGTTCAAGGGACTTGAAGGGACGTGCTGGAGGTGTGATTACAAATGAAAATGCTTAAGCCAAGATAAGAGCAATGAAGAAGAGGATGTCACTGGAGCAGGAATGAGACTGAAAAGAGAGACGTGCTGAGGGAGGAGGTGAAATAAGACAGAGATTTCCCTGATTAGATGACGGAAGAGAGCCGTGGGACAAAAGGCTGGTCAGCCAGGCAAAGCAGGATGGGGCATGGCTGAAAATAAGAACGGAAAGAAACCAGCAGTGCTCTCAGCAGTGTCACTCTTAAAATACAATTTTACAAGTGGGTTTTATTCATAATACCTCCCTTGCATGGGGTGGAGACGAATGGGGCCACAGACAGAGATAAATACAACTATCATGACCACTTAAATCTTTTTATCTTAAGGAGCAAAACTGGGAAAAAAAGCCAGAAATGGCAAGGAGATGAGGAGGGGGTTTTTCTTGATGGTGGAGAGGTGACAGAGGCTTACTTTAGCACTGGATGGAGCACAAATAAGCACAAAAAGGAGAGGGTTCCCAAAGGGGGAAGGCTCACTGGGCTGAAGCGGTTAAAGAGGGAATAGAAAGATTATCAAGAAGAGCAGAGCGAGGAATCAAATTGCTTCAGTGATAAAGGACATTCAAGGTGAGAGAAAATACACTGGAAGAGGTATTTACCATAGGAGATTGAGTGGACCGGGATCATTTACGTGAGCTTTGAAAAACAGTACAAACACAGCAAGCAATTACACTGCAATAAATAAACCAGTAGCACACGTGCAAATGAGGAAGCCTAACAGAGTGTGCACGGGAGATACAGCAATTGCCAGGAGACTCGACAGTCACTCCCCGGAGCCTGACTTCAAGGTGTCCGGAGGGGGAACCAGGGATGCCGTCTCCATCACAGGCAGAAGGAATCAAGCACAGCCCTTCCTCTGCTAACCTGCTGCACACAGATACAGAACGACAAATGCTTAAACTTGGAAAAGAAAGGATGTTTTCAATTTCCTTTCTCACCTCCTCGAAGATAACCTGCAAAGTTACGCAAACACTGAGTTAGTTCAGGTTGCTGATCATGAAAATCAATCCACCTCTGTTTAATGGGATTTGGCAATTAGCCACATCTAGGTTCCAGTAATTTTTTACGGCTTCTTACCAGCTCTCAAACAATATTGTAAAAGCACAAATATTCTCAAAACCATCACCCTTCCTCCTGCAACGTGGTGTTTGTCCCACTGTTTCTATCTAGTACAGACTCAAGAAGACCTCTGCCCTACACGTGGATTCCTCCCCGCGTATGTGCTACTGGCCATGGTAAAACATCTCCAAGTTTTGTCTGATGGTATATGGCTATTTTCATACATTATCTAACATTACCAGCTCTTAACTCACCTTTTCAGCTTGACCGAAAGCCCACACCAAACTCCTGGTAATCTCACCACCCATTCTGGCTGGCAGATGGCACTCCACAACACACTAGTCCATCCCAGGCCATGCTTCTTCCACAGAGAGTACGCTTCTTGCCGCGAAAGGTTGAAAGTTGATAAAGACAATCAGTTTATCCTAAGAAAGTAAAACCTAGGCACAAAACCACAGCAATATGAGACAAAAACCCCTCTCTGTATCTCTATTCCTAGCTTGAGTTCAGGAACATTCAGGACAGGGCTACAGCTGAGGGTGATCCCAGGCACTGTAGAGAAGATTTCCCCGTGACAGGATGAAGTTTAGAGAATTAATACTTATTGTATTAAAAATCCATTATTTTTACTCCTTTTTGACAGGGCTGATCATAGAATGCAAACCAAAAGTGTCCTTGACTTCATGGCTTCTCTGGAAGTTTCTAAGCGAATTTAAAAACCTCTTTTATTTCACTACTCATTTAGGGCACTTCTTTAGGTACTGGCTCTTCCTTTGGCTGCTTAGTGTCTGGGAGATAAACGGGATAGCTTCACGCCTAGCTGAAAAGAAATCACGTTGGACCCAAAAGATGAACTCAATGTGACGATTCCTCAACCCTTGTTGACTGCCCGTCTCCAAACGCCGGCTGAATTGTAGCTGTACGGTTGCGCTGGAGCTCTTTGCAAACAACTGCCCGTCAGAGTCGCTCTGGAGGCGTGCAGCGTTTCGCCTTCACTGCCTGCTTCCCAGCAGTGTCTCCTCCTAACAACCTCCAATTTATACTTGCACAAAGCACTTACCCACACAGCATTTCTGGGACTCCCATATTTCATATTGGTGCAAGGTGCTTCTAAAAATCCCATCGCCTCAATTAATAGTACAAATGAGTGTTTGACATTAAGAGGATGCCTTCTACCTACTTTTTGCACATTTATGATGAGGCTGGGGGTGGATCCTACCTTCTTAGAGGTATAGCCTATACGCAACTCCACTCACTGAGCTAAAGAAAAACCTTTGTGTTCTTTACTCACAACCATCGTGACTTTGTCAAACTGTCTGTCTCAACTGAAAACAATCCACATATTGATTGGCACTGGGATGGGTTTTAAAGTTGGCAGGAGGAAAAGCACTTCACCACTTGTAAGCTCAGTGAATTTGACAAAGAAATGTGCTTGGACAGCTACAAGTCTCTTCTTACAAAGTCAATTTTCAGCATAAAATCACCCAGTAAAAGCTTTTTCCTGACAGTCACAAACAATTCCAGCAGCATAGTTATAAAGCGTCTAAAAGATGTGTTAACCTGTCTTGAAGAACTTGTGTGACATCTTCGGCTGTCATGAGAAGGACAAGGATTAAAAACATGGTTACTGGCATGAGGAGTTACTCTTGGAAACTGGAATAACAGGCACACCAAAAAGATATACAGGCACACCAAAAGATGTATAGAAAAAAAGCAGAATAACAAAAAATCCACAGCTCCAGAAGCCTCTCATGCCAAGTCCCCAAAGCAAAGGCTACAGTCTCTTTCTCCGACCCAGAAGCCGGGTGTTACACGTAGTCCTTAGGACACAGAAACCCCAGGAGAAACAAGGTGATCGTGTCCTCACCTCAGCCACACGTAGTTGTTGAGGAGTAAGTGACACTTTATTGAAGAGAAAAAACAAGAAACCACAGCAATGCACTTCACTTCTCCAACCTGAATAGAGCTGGGAAGAGGTATACTATAGAGCTAACTAAAAGCTAGCCATGCAGTCCGAAAAATAGTAGTTTTAACCCCTCAGGTCCTCCAACTCCAAGAGCCTCTCTAGGTACCATCTTGTCATCTTGCCCCTCCCAAGCATTTGTCTGTGCTGACCACTAACATGCCATAGCCGTCCAGCCACATAAAGTCTGAAGCACAAAACTCTACCACATAAATCACAAACACACAGAAAGCCTGCATTCAAGCTTATCATCATTACTTAATCACATGTTAAACGAGCTAAGAATTAACAGTTAACACATGAAAAAAGTTGGCTTTCCATCAAAAGCAATTATAATTAATTCCTAAGAAACGTATTTCTGGATGCCAAATCAGATGGAGGAATCAACTGGGGGATAGATATGCTCCTTCCATAGCTCCACTCGAAATTCTAATTAAGACCAGAAATACAAAAGTGGTTGTGGTGGAAAGGTTAATAGTAGAGGAGGAAATCTCAAGAGAAACCATGCCAGATATTCAGTCCCTCTTTTTTGGCTCTTCCACACTTTTTCCCTTAATAGAAAGTCCCTAAAGACACAGATATGCCAACACACACACATTCTATCACACGGATATTTTAGCAAAAATAAGATGACCACAAAATAATGCGCTCTGTCATCCTAAAGATCTTGTGGACAAAGTGGCTTTGAAATCTTGGTCTCTGCTGTAGTCAATAAGCAACTGCGTTAGAAAAGTTGATATCCTTGAGCTACTGGGGAATGGAGAGAGAGGACCCATAACTCCCTAAGCAAAGGCGATGCTGAACAATTACAGCTCGGACAATAGGATGACAGTACAAAGTTCAGAAGAGTAAGGAATGCTTTTCAGCCAAAAAGCCTCTTTCTTTTGCACAGATTCTCTTGAAATATTAATATGATAAAGAGAAGCTGTACAAAAGAAAGGAGCTTTCTAGATGAAACCATCTCCAGGCTGGGAGAAAAAATAAGTGAGTGCTTCCAGAAACATTTCTCAAAGCTTATGGTCTCCCTACAAGGATGCAGAAAGGATGCTTCACATACAGGAAAGGAGAGGACTTCCCTGACCTCCCTGAGTTATGTTACTCTTATAAAAACCTCCAAGCCTGGGCTGGACGTCTCCAGTTTGCAATTTCTGACTAGGTTTGAAAACAACCTGATTGCAGCACCTCTGAGCCACGAACTATCCCCTTCAACTGCAAGTATTGCGAATACCAAAAGCAACACTTTCAACATCACCATTGTGAAAACCTGGGACTGTTCATCAGGAGTGAAAACAGCCTGGACAAAACTAGGCCTTTCTGAGAACAACAAAAAGAGGTTTGGGGCAAATCTATCAGAAAGATCTAATTTATTTTTTTTTTTAAACTCATTTTTTGACTGTTTCGTTTCTCCCATTCATCAACGCTCGAGAAGACAGGGAGGAAGTAAGACATTCGAAACCATCTCTACTGCCATCTCCCAAATCCGTGTGCATATGCTGCACAGTGGGGGATTCTCCTGAGGGAAAATACAGCTTTCAAAGACCTAAGAAACATTGTCCTGTGGGAAGGGATTTCACAAAGGATCGTAAGATCAGGGTGTTTTTTTTGACTTCCATTTAAGATATTTTCCTCTGAGAAAGAATATTCTCTGGAAAATCATCCCACTGTAGTCACTCAGACCCACCCCATTAATGGTGTGAATAGAACCTGGGGTCACCTAATGACTCAAATTAATTTCATAAAAAGAAACCCTTATTTTACGTGCTTCTTTTGATGACTCAAATGTTATTAATCTGGATATAAAGTAGCACAGAAGTCCCACTGCCTGTGAATTCCATAAATATTTACGCTGCTTAACCAAAGCACTGTGCGTAAAGGCATCTTCAGGATTATTCTACACTTGCCATCTTATCAGGAGAAATGCTTCCCTTCCTATTATATATCCTACACAAAGTGAACCATAGTGCTGGTTATTTTTTTTTCTTTTTTAATATTAATTTATTGGAAATTCTCTGTCTGCATTAAGATTAATTTAAGCTCACTAAAACTGATAAACTGTTGTTATTGGATTCAATCCACACCACCTTTTAAATCTTTGGATTTTCATTCCAGGGCTCTGATAAAAGATTCATTCCAAGTACCTAAAGTAATCTCTGCTTTCTACTCCCTCTCCTATACGCCACTCTTTTCCAGTATAATCCATTTTATGCTTTCAGTTATAAATACATAGTTCTGTCTCCCTGGCACTTTAGATAACAGAGGTCCCTGTATAGCACAGTCTGCCTCAACCATGTTTAATGTCAATCACGAGGACCTTCTCTCTTACTGATGCTGGTCACCCTTGGTGTAAAAGCAGAGGGATGAAATATTTCCATATTCAAGATGGAAAGACAGAAATAATGAGTCTGCACCATGTCTCCACACCTCAGTAAAACACATAAAAAACCCCATTCTAAATCTATCAGTTTGGGGATCAAACCTGATCTGTCAGTAAAAACTGACATCCAGAAGAAATGGACAAACTTTACTCAAATTGAGGTTATTTCACTCTTCTACTGTTCTTTCAACTAACTGAAACAGAAAAGCCAAGTGCTATATACAGTAGTTGTCACTGAAAGCTATGAATCCAAGTGGACGATTTCTGTAAAACTACCTTTTCAACTATATGACGATATTTTTCTTTCTAAATTAAAAATCTCAGCACTCTGGAGAATTTCTGATGCCACAGGAAATAATTATCTGCAAACAAAAAGTCTGTCCAGCTTCCAATACACACTAATGCATGGGCACAACACAGTTATACACTGAGAGTTTTAACTTCATTGGTCGTATAGTTGAATTTAAGCATTTATAATTTTACGCCAAATAGGCACTAAACCCAAACTAATATTTAGTATCTTAGTGTTGGGCAACAAAAACCAGGTCACAAATACACAAACTTCATAATACAATATTTATACCAATCAACTTCATTTTTTATGACACCTTGCAAGGCATAAAATGCTTTAGAGGGTTAAATAATAAATGACAGGAGAGAAATGAGAGGGAGATCATTGTAAGGACTAAAATTTATATCATCTGATGAAATATAAACAGACATGGACTCACTGAGGGAGGAAGATACAAAGAAGCTGGCCCAGATAGGGAAACCTGCAGACACTCTTTAGTGTTAATGGAGCCTGTTTCTTTGTTTTTATCTTGAATCTTATTTTCATTCTAGGATAATACAGTATTCACAGCCCATCTAAGGAGTAAGAGCTTTGTCAAAGGACAGCATTTATGAAGTTATTATTATCAAATATTCTTCTATTCATGTTCTGCGGTGTTCTCAGATCTTGGATCAAATTTTGTTTTTTTTGACAAGATTTGCAGCTGGAGGGTTGTTTGTTCGTTGATAGTGCACACAAAGGAGGACAATGGCACGTGGGCACCTCCCAAACCTCACGGGTTATGGGAGCGTGGTAGCTCAGTCACACTTCTCGTAACCACCATTATGATATCATTTATTATTATAGTATTGATTATTATTTTATTGATTATTATCTTTGATTTACCATTACTATATTTGATTACACTATTATATCATTGATTGACACCTCTGCCAGCAGGATCACATGCTTTGGTCACCCCAAGGCTCAATTTTACTGACAATCAATCTCCAAGAAATATTGTTACCAGATCCAGTGAATTATGTTATTGCAATTATTACAAAATACCAAAGTTTCCTACCTATGAGAGTATTAGACTTCTCACTGAAGCTTCAGCAAGATGGTTACACAACTCTGCTGTGCTGCCGCACACAGCGCTCACAAGGTGATACCGCATAAATAACAAGTGTTTTCTTAACTGGGTCTTTCAATTATTTAGAGATACTTGGCAAATGCGTCACTAACAGCTGTTTTATAACAGATTTCATGGTACCATACACCTGGTGCTAATGCTTCAGCATGTCTAAATGGTTTTCTAAAGATTACACAATCAAACATCGTAAGATAAAATCACTGTAATTGGAGCCCTCATCAAAGAAGAAATTACTGTTACACTTTACAAACCATACACACTAGTTTCCAAAGCTGAGCAAAAGGTAATATTACAATAGCCACAGAACTAAAAGATCTCTCCTGATCTTACCCTAAATTTAGGGATCCCATTTCTTGCCGTGACCCTGCAACAGGCATAGAGGGTCCAGATGATAATATGGAACATGAAAGTCATCTCTGATGCAACTACTCTGTTTTAAGCGAAATAAAGATTCCAGTTTGAAATCTAAAGCAGAATAATACATCAAATACTCTGCCACAGACCCCTTTTACTTATCTGGTGGCATCTCTAAGAATCAAAATTTATTAGTGACATTTGAGTCATGCCTTAAAAATGGATTTCCTCAGCAGTGACACTATGCTGAAAGCCTTTATTCTGATCCCTAAATATTACATAAATAAGTGGATATTTTTTTAGATGCTGAATATCAAATTGGTGCCAGATAACTCTTAGCTTCACCCAGGTGTTTTCAATAAAACAAGCCGGGTAAAAGTAATGCAATACAGATTTGCTGGATGTGATGATGGCTTTAGGGAATTTGCTATTAAAACAACACACAGGACTCGCACACGTGTCTCCAGGTTTATAATCTGCCTGAGAATCCATAAACAGGAAGAGAATTTTTAACTACATTAATTTTTGCATGTATTTAAATGCTGTAGGATTACTGTGACTGTGATTTGAACAGAAATGGTGGTTCTGCAGGTGCTTAGGTGCACAGATATCTGTACCGGGTGAAATCCTAGGTTTACTGAAATTAATACTAACTTTGCCACTAACTTCAACAGGGATTTTGAACACAAATAGGTTATGTCAGATAAGATCATATTAGGTCACAGCAGATCAAAAACTGTGCTGAGCTGAATAAAACAGAAAAAGGATGACTGACAGGCAAAGCCATGGACACGCAGCCATGCGGACAGCTTCTCCTGAGCTGTGAAAGCCAGTAGGTTCAAATGGAAGAGTCACCACTCTCCTCAATCAGTTCCTACAAAAAAAGACCATGATATTGGTCAACAAGGGAAGTAGCTTCCTCCCTCCTCCCAAGGGTCATTTCACAGGGCACTTGCAGAGCGAAGCAGCCACCTTGGTGCAGACCTTTTCACCACCACCAAGATTAAACACTCAGTTCGTAGTCAGCATGAATGAAACCGAATGCCGACCTGCTTCTCAGAGTAGCTCAGTAATACTCTTCGAGTCAAAATAAAAGTTATTCTGATTAACCCCCTTCTGTTGTCTTCTCCTCAGGGAGTCGCACTCTCACTCCAAAAGGCTGGAAATACACTCTTCTTATTAAATCACATTCAATTACAACAGTATTTATTAAAACCAATAATGCAACTGGTAAGAATCCCCCTGTGCTTGTTTCTAGGTATTTAAATTAAGTTAAATGCACAATAAACTTTGCATTGTTTCAATTTACATGACCCCAGAGTCCTTAGACATCCCGTAGGCAAAATTCACAGACTTATAAACTGCTATTAAACACGAACATATGGTGGACTCGCTGTCCTGTGCTGTTGCTGTTCTTACAGGAGGGTTGTGAAGTGCCTTGCTGCCTCTAAATCCACTAAAGCAGCCTTACACCAAGCCAAAATCCCCCTTCATCCCAAGTAAACGTGCTTTATTTCCAGCAACAGCTCCAGTGAAACAGTGACAGTCCCACCGGTGAGACATACATTTTCCATATGTCCTGGCACGTGTCAGGCTCTGGATGTACCACTGGACCTTCATTTTCCACAGCAGATTCACCAATGGCCCCGTCATCTGGACCACTACCACAGCTCACAGACCTCAGAGTCTACCTGGCGGATGGATTTGTACAGGCTCAGTAACATGAGAAAGTCTCCTTACAGAAGGTATCTGCTAGATTGCAGCTGAGGAGGTGTTTCTCATGGCTTCTTCCAGTACCATCTCACTAACTGCTATCAGGGTGGTACCCAGGCTCCCTCATCCACCCAAAAAATCCAACTGCTCGTATTCAAGAAAAGATTCCTCATGTTCATTTGCCATCCACTCTCACTCCTGTGTAAGCCACTGCTCTGCCTCAGCTTTCCTTGGTTTTCCATTCAGAAGTGAAGCAAATCACTGAATTTTTCTGGTCAGTTCTTGACTCTGCTCTACTTTCTGCCTTCTCCCTTTTGAGCACCATTGTGGGATTCCATTCAGTATCACATTCGGGCAAATACCCAGTTTCATTCCATCCCCTTGGCAATTCTGCACATAACATTTCTCTCAGGTTCAAAGGTTCCCCGAGTCACTTTTCACATCAAATTTTAACATTTTACACATCTTTCACTGCAGAAGTGCCACTTAGTTTCCCTGATAAACGCTAGTTTGAGCCCTATACTAAAAGCAAAGCCTAAACTACACACAATATAACACATCTTCTGTGTACAACACAAAGTTCAGACAGTATTTTCTGAGAACTCACAAATAGGGTCATTTGTCATTTTATGAGCTAAAATCAATTGAAAACGGGTTGGTAGCAACCTTCCTCAGTCCCTGTTCTAACTGTATCTTCACCCCACAGGCACAACTTAAGAGGAAAACATCATTTAAAAGACCAATTTAATCTGTTCCAAGACTTGAAAAAGAATAAAACACTACTATTCACTCACCATAATTATATAGATATTACCTGACCTCAGTACAGAACAGAGTCAAGATTCTTCGGATGAACTGATTATGCATTTCCATTCCTTAACGTGTTTGATTTCTTTAAGGTTAACCTTAACTCTAGATACACTGCATTTATTGTTTGTTTTAGAATAATTGCAATATCCCTGTCATGTGCCTAGCCCTGAATTAATTTTACATATTCTAATCCTTATTGGTATTTCAATAAAACTTTAATTTTGGAATATGTTTTAAATTATCCCTTGGCAGAACACACAGAAAATGCACGTTTACGTTGACTCTATGACTCTTAGGAAACCTTTATTCGAAGTTGAAACACCTTTCAATGTGCCCATTCATGTCTATTTTGCTTTGCTAAGTCCCCACCTCACTGCAAAGTCTTGAGAGCATCCAACCAAACTCATTTCTTCCTCTGAAAACCAGGACTATACTGCTCCTCCTTCTGCCATCTGCTTCCTATGTAGTTTTGCTCTCCTCCTAATACACAAAACCTTGCAAAAACTCATTCTACTTCCAGCAACCAAACTCAACACCATGATATTTGTGTAATACACTGGTACAGAAAGAAGAACACTATTTATTCAGTCATCTACATGATCGCCTGTAGTACCTGGATTTGTCACTAATGGTCTCTCCCCAAGCGCTGATTAAGTCACATACCGCTTATCTTCTGACAGCAAGCATTACATGGTAAAACTCAAAGAATGAAAATAATAATCCTAGCCCATCTCACAAGAATTTTAAAATGTCCTTGCCATTAATCACTAGGCTCCTTTCAACAAACTTTATCTGGCAGCAAGACAAATCACCAAAGCCAGAGCCTGTATCTGTATTAAAAATAGAAGACCACAGGAAATTTCCCCAAAGAAATCTGGTACAAAGACATAAAACCTATATTCTACTTATTAATTTTGACATTTTTTCCTCCAGCCAAATAGTATCATAACCATGAACTGTGTGTAACAGATGTGGGCTATCCATATCTGAAATGGATAACTGCACATAATAATAGCTTATAAGGTCAAAAAGGATCATTAGATCACCTAAAGTGACCTCTCATATAACACAGACAACATCATTTCACTCATCTGACCCTCAACTGAACTTCAAAACCTGGGCTATGCAGCTTCCCTTAAGGCTTATTCTCCTGAAGATACAGGGAGGTGGGGTGTAGGCTGGTCCAGTGGTGGCTCACACTCTGACATCCAACCTCAAGTTACCTGGCTGCAACCTCCCCTCTTTTGGGTCTTCCCCCCCCTGCCCCCACTTTCTCTGCTGCAGTGAAGATCCTCATAGCACCTGGCACTGTCTCTGGGTGAAGGCTTTTACCATGTTCATCAATCACCACTTCACCTGATTTGATAAACTAAGCAGAATAAACTCCATAATTTTAAGATTTCTCACTGAAAAGCATTGTCTCCATTACCTCCACTACTCCAGTCATTTTACCAGCTTTTCCGACTCAGGTGGATGCACAGATATCCTCTCCACGATCTTGTGGACCATGCTAGAAGTCACTGATTTTTTTTTTTTTTTTCTCTTGTTTCCTTTTTGCTGTCAAAGACCAGTTATTTCCTTAAGGCATCATCCAACCCAAACTTAAACTGAAATTTCTGAACAAAGTAAAACTAGTCAAAATACAAACATAGGTCTATAGAAATAAGAATTGGGCTTAAATGGCTGTTACAGCTTGAGCCAAAAAGACCAAGACATTTCCATACCCCCAGTACCACACTGTGCTATCAGCTTTCACGCTGGTAAACTTTACTATCCTGTTTGATTCTTAATCACCAGCCAACTTGGCAGGCAGCAGTGTCCAGCAGCTATGAAACGCATGGGAAAGCAAAGGAGAAGTGGGCTGCTGTCAACTGCTTTAGTTGACCTCAGAAAGAGCAAAAAATAACAGACACTCAATGTTGCATCCTGTAACAATAACTGTCAGTAGAGACGGATGATGAAAAACAAAGGTAATTTATACTTATAGTACATTGCTTCCTTTTAAGCTGCAGATGTAATAATTATACAAGCTGTTTATTCAATAAAGTCTTAATAGTCCATGGCATTTGTTTTCTTATCCTCCGCTACTGAAACCTCTTCATGCTGCCATCTGCTTCCAAAGGTCCATCTCCCCCCTTCCTTGGACTAAGCAACAGTCTCCTGCTCCTGCCGGCCCTACTTTTCAGCCAAAATGCAAACCAAACCAAAAAAAAAAAGGCTAGCTATAATGCTGAGGTGACGAAAAACCGTCTGCAAACTTTTAAAAGCACACGCGTGCACACACATACAGATAAAACAAAGAAACCATTTCAAAGTGAAAGCTATAATAAGAACAGTTTGCATTAAAGTCAGAAAAAACTTATGGCAGGAGGCCTGGAGAAACCAACAGCAAAGGAAGAAGCATCTTCTCCATTTTTTTTTTTTTTCTTTTGATAATTTAGATTCAAATACGGATTTCTTATATATAAAACAAAGAGGGGTTAGCAATTGCTAGCCATTAATCCAAGGGGCCACGTTGACATTAGAGGAAGCATTTTCCTTTGGTCTTGCTTCACAGAGGAGGGAAGGTGCCGCTGCTCATGTAGTCTCCAGCTGCTGGAGGGAAAGAAACTCAATGAGCTGGACCAAAAACAAAATTGTTTTGGGGATGTTGCATAAGATGTACATTTTTTACTGAAAATTCTTTGCAAAACCGGGGAAATTAGCAAACGACCATATGTACAGATCGACAAACACAGCGTCTATGAACTGCCACGTTCTTTGACTATGGAGACTTGTTATAGTAAAATTGTAACAACTAAGTGTGTACAGTGAAGTCAGCATGTACTATATGCAACTCTTTTGCTTCGTCTCACTGATACCTGGTGTCACAGAGCGGCAGGGTGACAGCCCAACCTGCTCAGTGATCCCCGAGGGTGAGCGCCGTCCCCGCATCCTGCCTGGGCTCGCCCCGTGATTTCCCAAGCGTGCAAAACCCAACTGCTGCACCGCCAGCGACTCCCTCCTGTCCGCACACTGTTTTAAAGTATCTTAGCACCCTCTGAGGTCAGCATGAGCCCTTTATTTGGGATTTTTTTTTACTGGAAAGGTTTTCCGAGCTTAAAGTCTACCATAAAAGACCATGAAGCGAACTCAGAAACATGGTCACGGGTAATTGCCAGTGACTCATCTCACGTGAGAGAAATGATTAATATTAGCCCAATTACAACTTACAAATTTTATCTTCCGCTTCTTTGCTTTGCCAAGGAAAGGCAGATGGTAAGTCAGCCTACAACTAAGACATGAAAAAAGAATAAAAAAACCCTTCAAGACAAGTAAGTGCAAACTGACCTACTTCCTCCAAACGAGAGTTTTCAAGAGTTCTGGGTTTTAATCACAGTTATATTAAAGTAATGGCTCCTCAAAAACTTCTAAAAATATTAGAAAGGACTAATTTAAAAGCTCAGCAAAACAACAGACACAAGGAGGGCTCGACTGAACCAAACCATGAGTTCATTTTTGCTGCTGCTTGGAGCCAGATGTAATGCTACACCACGAGCACAGGGAGACCTCCCCGGGCAGACCTTACCAGCTTCTGGCAACCTAAAATTAGAGGATTCCTGAGCCATGAGGAAAAACTGTTTCTTCGTAAGTAATAGTTCTCAAAAGGCTTTTCATCCACAACTTTCTGGAGGCCTTTTGTGAACGCATTTCGGTCCTCGGCAGGCAGAGCAGACAGGGGTGCAGAGCCGTGCAACCTCAACACGTGGTGTGCTCTGAACTTGCTGCCTGATTATTTCATTCAATGTCCCTGGACCTACCTTGTAGCAGGCACACCAGTGAAAAATCACTCCTTTCTACCTTCTCTTTTTGCCACTTTGGAAATGCCACCTCTGGCATTCTACCCTACGTTACCTCTCTACAAGCAGCAGTCCCCATCCATTTAATCTCCTCTCGCACAAAAGCCATCCCACGCACGCGAGCATCACTGTCGCCTCGATGCAGCTCCCCCATCGCCGTCTCCTTTTCATCTAGCGATGGGTGTATTTTTACATACGTTTCTCATTTTTTCAGAGTCTCAGTGTCTTGGCACAAGGGTAAAATACGGATGACTCAGCCTCGCACGGTGCACACACAGACGTATGCATTTGCTCACACGCTACAGAAGGGGAATGTGCACTTCCAGTTCATTCACTGTTAACGTACACGCTTTCAGCTGCGGGACTCTGCTGCTCTGCGCTTTGCCAAACTTAAATGACTCAGTATTTAAACTTTTGTACTGGAGGTCTGTATCACAAAAAATTTATCATCATCATTCTTTATTTTAGGCCAAAGCAAAACCAGCTACTATTTTTCTTGATGGAACACTTTGTTTTGTAAATTTGGTGAGGAAAATCCCAATTTTCACGGGACAAGCAGAGACGGCATTTGTGTTTGACTTGTCAGGACGCTCTTGGTGTCTGTCATGGTTTAACCCCAGCCAGCAGCTAGGACAATGCAGCTGCTCGTGCAGTTCTCCCCCTTCCCCGAGAAGGGCAGGGAGAAGAGGGAGAAAAGGAGGGGAAAGGAAAGGGGAAAAAAAATCTCGTGGGTTGAGATAAAGACAGTTTAATAGAACAATAACAGAAAAGGAAAAAAAAATAATAACAACAATAATAATAATACCACCACCACCATCAAAAGTCATTGTCACCACTCAGTGAATTGTCATTGTCCCAAGCAGTGATTGTGGATTTCTCCCCCCATCCCCCAGCCAACCCCCATTTACATACTGAGCATGACATTTATGGTACAGAGGATTCTATTGGCCATTTCTTTGTTCTGTCTATGCTCCTTCCCAGCTTCTATAGGAAGCTGAAGAGTCCTTGAAAAACATAAACGTTGCTTACCAACAACTAAAACAATAGGTATTACTGACATTCCTTTCACAGCAATCACTAGAAAGAAAATTAACTGTTTCCCACCTGAAAACAGGACAGTGTCTGAGCTGCAGATTCAGGGTGAGATGTCCCTGTAACTGCTGCTCTGGCTGTGACAGGGCTGGTCACTGCACAGGGGGGCAGTGGTACTTTTATATGGTATATTAAGAGGTCACAAGTATGATCATAGAATCATTTAGGTTGGAAAATACCTTTAAGATCACCAAGTCCAACTGTAAACCTTTAGTCCATCACTAAACCACGTCCCTAAGTGCCACGCCTACATGTCTTTAAAATACTTCCAGGGATGGTGACTCAACCACTTCCCTGGGCAGCCTGTTCCAGTGCTTGATCAGGAAAGGGAAAATTTGGGACCACTGCATTGAGAAGACAGAGGTGGACAAGAATAGACAAATGAGATTGGGAAAATGAAGGATGAAGGCTTCTGACAACCCTTTTCCCCACACCTGGGACTGGAATCCGCAAATCTCAGTCTCACCACTTCAGAGTGCCTGCAAGTATCTGCGAAACCCACAGGCGGGTCTTACCCCCTGCTAGCCCTGCAGGGCTTTCCAAAACATAGGGGATTAATAATGATAATCATCATCATCATCACTAAGAATGATAAAACTGCAAAGTCAAGCAGTCTAACTTAGAAAATGCCAGAACTTGTGATCATACAAAACCTAACTCATTCCTGATTCACACGTTTATTTTTTTCCAGCACCTTGTGTCTTGTTTTAGGCACCAGAATATAAGTCTGTTCCTAGACTTGGGTCCCACAGTGTCATCCCACCATAAACATACGTGTTCCCTCACCACACACAAACTCACTTTAAATTATCAGCACAGTAATTCACTCTGCTTATTGCCTAGCACACAAAGGCATCCTGGCTCCTATCCCTATACAAAGGAAAAATAACCGGAATAATAATAGAAAAACCCTAGAAACCCTTCAAATAGTGCCTCTGTGTGAGAAGACACCAGTGTGGTGCTATACAAGGCCATATAGGATATAGCAGCAGCATGTACAAGACACATGCACAGAGCTCCAGACACAGGTTCGCCCACAGGACCCAGCAGTAGAAAATGAAAAGAGGCCAAGAAAGCAACTCCCTACAAAAGAAAATGTACCATCTGCAACGCAGCACTTCTGCCGTAGTGCTACAATTTTGTTGTTCCCAATTTTCAGTTATTTTCCTCTCTTTTTTGAAACTGGAGAAGAGATGAGGGACCTCTTCTATAAACTGCTTCTGTGCACTATATAAAGAAGCTCATTTACACTTTAAAAATCCTGGTAGTATTACTGGGTTTGCTTGAACTTTGTGGTGCAAAGCAAACGGGAGTCTCTCAAGACTTTCAAGACTCAAATATAATTCCATTAGCTTTCAATTAGCAGTTTGCCCACGTACATGCAAAATAAATTGATTTAGCACCTTAGTCCTGAGATACCAAAATCTAAATGGAGGGGTTTTTTTTTTCTTCTATTGTATCCTGTCTGCAAATATTAGTTACCATAACAGAATATCACGTAAATCAAATAACCACCTCTTTTTCATAATCACGCTGGCAGCTGCAGTGCCATGTTTCAATGGCTATCCACTGGAACTCATTAAGAAAGCATTATGTATAGTAAATTAAAATGCAGGGTCTACGATCTGCAGACAAAAGGATGACAAAGCTTATCAAATGTGTGCTGTAGAGTTCTCATTAACTTGGGGCTTTAAACGGCATTGTCCTCTCCAAGCAGGTTACTGTGCTCAAGCATCTTTCCGTTTGTAATGAGCAGTCTGTATCTGGCCTCATGGAAATTGCTCTGAAGAAAAAGCTGTGTTCCTTAATCGAAATAAGACAAAATTTTGATTGGGATGAGATTTAAGCCTGAGTCTAGAAATTTGGTCATTGCTGTCCACGCATTTGGAGAGCACCAGCAAGTAGTTTGACTCACGGCAATGGGTACTAAGCAGAGACAAGCAGCATTTGTGAAGACGTTTCTTTGCAATCCCTCATAACTTTGGGGAAGCAAGAACTGCAGCATGGCAGCAAATGCAAGGACAGCCGAGAGCATGGTACCACCGAAACCACCAGTAAACCTCCCCAGGTTCATAGGAGGGTTTCTCCTCCATCCTCGCAGGTGACTGCAACCAGAATCCAGCCCTTTCTATTTGCAAGACAACAGGGTTCACTCTTTCTGCTTCTCCTTTCCCTAACGCAGCTCCGGGCTGCTCCAGCATCACACTCCCAACGCTTCAGCAGCAACGCTGCAAGGGGTGGATACACAAGGCTTCCAAAGCAACACCAGAAAGTTAGTCATACACTGCACAGAGTTAATTTCTTAAGCAAATCAAACCCCATCCTTGTCTTATAAAATGTTACGGGTTAGTGACGCACCGTGGCAGTCTTACATTTTTCACTCTGATTTGGTGTTATGGATGATTGTCTTTTACATTAGAGATGGTGCACAAAGCATCTATGCCTCACAACATGGTAAGCTATTGTGAAAACAACCTGAAATCCCAACAGCTGACACACATTTTCACAACTTTAACACAGGGAGGCACAGATCATTTGTCAATGCATCTGACAGACGCATAATTAGCTTTGCCCATAAGCTTCACCATAATACTGCTGGACTTGCACAGAACATGACAGTGCAGACAACACTGGTGTGCTTCAGTACATCTCTGATTTCCCCAATGACAGCTCACTTCAAAGAACATCATTCATTCACCAGAAAATTAAAAAACACATCAACAAACTGCCCAGATCCTGGCAAGTGCTTAATTATCTGCAACCTCTTTAATACGACTAGAGGCACCGACATTGATGTTCCTTACCTCACCTCCAAAAAGAAAAAGAAATCATTTATTAAAACCAGTCATCGAATGTTCATCTGGGCTGCAAAACTCACGAGCAGAAAAAGGTAGGGAAGGATTAAGTGTTAGGGACAGGAATGTTAATAGCTGCTGTTTAAACACTAACAAGTCAACATGTCTTAGACCTTAATAATTGAAGGAGAAAATTATCTGTTCTCAATGATTTTTCTATCTATTTTCAATGCGTCTGAGTAATTTCTTTTTGTTACTTTCCAATGCTAGGCATGCTGACAAGCAGTGCTATGTAAAATACAGCACAGCAGCAGGAGAAATAGCACACGGCAGTATCATGTCTTAAAACTACACAACAGTTTGGTGCCTGTTCAGATGCCACCACAAACAGAGGTTTCCCTTTAGAGAACAGCCACCACAATGCCGACAAAGAAGTCTCCAGGAGCTTCCACCTCCACCAGCATTCCCAAACCCAGATTAAGACATTGGCAAGACAAATGTATTCCTGTGGTCACCCCATTTCCATGTGCTAATACCTCCCTCCTGCAGGCTCTGCACTGCAGGTAGGTCGCTGGCTGATTAATCCAACTGGGCACCCACATCCAAGCAACTGCCTGAGCTCTCCCTATTTTCCACCGTTGGCTCTTCAAAAGACCCTGACCAGACCTGATGCTGCCAGGACCCACAACTAGGCATCCTCCCGCATCACCTTGGCCTCTCCACATCTCTGCGCGTCAAGTGTAATCACCCACAGGATGGACTTCCCAGAGCCCAACTACACGAAGTCTTCAGATATTAAAAAGAACAGGCACAGATGGGATCCCAGTTCATTTAAATTTGTTCCTAACTCCACAGCATTGGTATTTAGCAAGTATTTCTGCTCAATGTAAAGGCATTGGAGGCTCTCAGGTAGAGTATGCTGAGCAGATGCTCCCTTGCCCCAGCCTCCACACCACACAAGGTGGTGGGACAGGGCATCTGCAGCCTGTGTAGCTCCCAGCTCCCCTGCAGTACAGCCAAAATTGTGATCCTGAACATTATGAGAGTCCTCCTGGAGTCAAACTTCTGGAAAACTCTGCTGTGTGGCCAGAGACCACGTTTGAGTCTGTCAATCTACCCTGGAGAAAAGGGCTCTCGTCAGACCACATCAACTCTTCACACCGATTAGCTTCCAAAGACCCATAAAGTCCAGCNCTGAGAAAGTCTTTGTATTCATTCACGTTTAAGGGAGCTAACAACATAGCCAGAGCAGGAACATGAAAATGAAGATAGAGCCCCCGAGCTTTGCTAAATAAGTGAAGGTTATACAAGCATTATAGTTTTCTCCACTGCACACAGATGTGACTGAGCATGTGGAGTCATTACTGCTCTTCTTAAATACTCGTAGGACATTATTTAATATTGACTGACAGCGTGGAGGCTACGAGACCCTGTAGAAACAAAGACAGGAGAAACCTGGTGATGTGAGGCCCCCCCTCCTGCAATCTGGTGCATGCTTAACAATTCACATGCTGCATAACTTCCTGAGAGGTTTTTACCTCATTCCTGAACTGGGCCAAAAGATTTGGAAAACATCAGTAACGGAGGTAATTTTAATGCCAATAACACTGGAAAAACATAGGAATTACTGATAGCTTAAAACGTCTAGGTAGTAAAGGCCATGAATATAGCAGGACAGAAAAAAGGCAAGTTTTCAAAGCAAACAGTTTTGACAGGATGGGCAAAAGAAATAGAAGAGACAACAAGACTTGGTCAGCTCTTCGTCAGCCTCTGAGTCGAAACAGGCTTTTGCATTTTCACAGCTCTAGCAAGTTATGAAAAACCCTGTGCCCCTGAATCATGGGCAGAAAGCCAAGCAATACACAAATGCTGAGCAGTGCTCCTGGGGAAGGAAGAGGAGGAAGAGGAGGAGGAGGTGGGGAGCCCGTCCTGCCCAGCACTTCATTGGTATTTGATGTAGTGGTCAACCTGTGCCCCAGAGCCTTCCAGTGGAAGAAATGTCCCGCTCCCTGCATCACCCAGATGCCCAGGAGCCCCGTCCAGGTGAACAGGCCAGGCTGCTCCCCAGGGAAGACCACAGGTTGCAAACACCTATCCAAAACACAGCTACATGTTTCTGTCACAATACCCTTAGGAAGGTAAAAGAAGAGGAAAGAAATGGCTTTAGAAATAAAATCACAGAACAGTTTGGGTTGGATGGGACCTTTAAAGATCACCTAGTCCAACCCCCCTGCAATGAACAGGGACATCTTCAACCAGATCAGGTTGCTCAGAGCCCCGTCCAACCTGATCTGGAATGTTTCCAGGGATGGGGCACCTACAAACACTCTGGGCAACCTGTGCCAGTGTTTCACCACCCTCATTGTAAAAAATTTCTTTTTTGTACCTAGTCTAACTCTACCCTCTTTTAGTTTAAAGCCATTACCCCTTGTCCTGTTGCTACAGCCCTGCTAAAATGTTTGTCCTTATCTTTCCTGTAGCCCCCCTTAAGGGTGCGATGAGCTCAAGGACACCAAAGGACCTGCATTTTGAGATCCCATGCAGTTTGTCAAGACTTTATGCACTTGAAGACTTGGTTGGGTAAGTGCCTCCCCAGGTACAGGGCACTGGCATTCAGTCTTGCTCACCAGACATATGGAACAGGGCCCCTATAGAGTTAATTGCCAAGCAAGGGCTCAACCTTCCTGACAGAGTAAATACTCAAAACAGTAAAAACACTCAGTGGTTTTAATCTGCATGGATCTCCTTGGGGACCTAAGGAGGCCAAAGCAAAGCTGAGCTGAGCCATGCCATCAGACAACGATGACACCGCTGTGCCTGAGGCATTTTATCGGTTATGACCCTGGGTCATAGCAAGCAGACTTTAAAAATATTCAGATGTGCCAGTTGGTTTGTTTTTGTAAACATTTTCTTTTTTCTTGTGGGTGTCACTAGATGGCAGAGCCCGTCACCAGGCTTCCTAATGACACATTCCTACAGCTTTCAATATTTGTATTTCAATTAAGCCATAAATTCTTGGGGTTCTCAGTGGCTACGTCTGGGGTAATTACAAAATCAATGTCCTTTAAAACAAACAAAGAAAGCTTATAGGTTAATGATATGAACAATCGACCCATCTTAATACACTTCATGTTTGGGACGATGACATAAATTTAACCTTTCACTCAAAAATTACTTAAAATACTATGCCTGAAGACTGAGGAGCCTCTGAAAGGGCACTATTTGGTGTTACAAGTGACCCAAAGGTCTGAATCTCCCCAACACTCTCTGGAGCAAAGGCAACCGAGAGCCCAACCTCCTCACACTTGGAAGCTTTGCATTACCAATGCAAAGTAAACCACCCCAGCCGGGATGGTTAATCTGCAACTCATTTATGGGCTGAAGTTATTGACAGCTGAAGATGAAAAGAAAAAGTCACCAGCACCAGATAACCTGGGAAGCAACCTGCACAAATCCCAGCATGAAAAATTTGCAGAAGCTGTGTCCTGCCATTATTTAACACCCCTGGGCTGAAAACAAGTTTTAACAAACTGCTACTTTATTCTGTAAAACCCATTAAAAATATTAATAATGAGTTCATAGTCAAGAGAGCAAACCACGTCCTTGGCAATTCTTAGCATCCATAGGGAACCCCCTCAACATTTGGGAAAGGAGCTTCAGTGCAAAGCTGAATTTCTCCTCTGGCTCCAAATTTGGTCTCCAACACACGATTGCCAGTCACCACAATTTAAATATGCACATACAGAAACGCATACAGAGGTAGAACATACATATGTGCAGGAACAGAAGACAGCAGCTCAGTCACCAAATACTACTAGGAACGACAAATTGCTCAAAACCAGCAGACTCCTGCTGTGCACGTCTCTGGGTTCTTTTGTGTTTGTTGCTACCAGTAAAGGTTGCCCTTCATAATATAATTTATTGTAGGAAGCTATATGTCAACCCATTGTTAAAGCTCTCGGAAAGGAAGACAGAGGCAATCTTTATATCAGTCAGAATTCAGCTGGAAAATTTTGGCTTTTCCAAAAAAAAAAAAAAAAAAAAAAAAAAAAAAGGGGGCGGGGGGGTTTACACAGCTTGTGGAAAATTGTTCTCCAGGAAATTAAATCTCTGTAACACCTTTATCCTATGAGTCTACTTGCTAATTACGTCCCTTACCATGATTACAACGCACTCAGAGAAACAAACCAAGCTGGAAAAACGACATGTGCCTGCTGTACGTGATAGCACATCATTACCTTGCTCGTGACAAGCCAAAGCCCTCCTGTTTCAAGAACAGCTCCTTTTTTCCTCATAAGTGCCGCCTGCTGTGACAGTCAAGCGTGCCAAAGCCTCCCCACTCCCCGGCAATGCGGATGGCCAAGGGGCACTGTCCGGATGATGTTTTCCTCCCTACCCCAGGACGCCAAGGGCTGCCGGGAAGGATCTGCACACCAGGGTCTTCCCACATTGGAGGCACTTCTTTCTCCATAGCAAAAGGAAAAGGGTCCCAAGGAATCCCATCATTCCTTACAAACCATCAATTTTAATTAATATCTCTGGTGTCAGTGAAAGTAGCACCATACTCAAATCCAGGCATTATAGATTCAGTGCTGAGTGATCCAGCTGAATCCGGTGATGCCACGACAGAAGCTCGAAGAGCCTTAAGAGACACTTGAGGTAGAAGATAGACCTTTGAAATCCAATCCTACATGGCACCTTAAGGATGCCTACATTGAACCCTTCAGGATATGACCAGAACTGGTCAACAGCAGAAATAAATGGCATTACGGAACCAGTGATTCCAGTGTATCTTTGCTGGATGTGGCTCCAGTGGTCAGCATCATGTGTGCCCACATCAATACCCATAGGAAAAAAGGCAATTTCAGACAAAAAACAAGCCAGCTGTGTTACTGACTTGATCTCTCTCTCCAGAAAACTGCTGCTCCAGGGTATTTACTTTAGGACTATTTACTCCTAAGTGCTGGCTTTTGATTTCATTTTCCTCAGAATTTCTTTTGCTGCCTGAGGAAAGGTGGCTCTGGTCACTGAGTGCATCCAGAGCTGTCGTGTGGTTATCTGCTGGAGAGAATTGTGTCTCTTTAAACTTTCTCCTCTTTTTATATATTCAGCTCCTTCACAGGGCTCATCAGAAAAGCTTACTAGTGATAATTAAGCATGTAAATCGCCTTAGCTAACCAAAATGAAACAGCTCCTTGAATATGCATGATATGCAACCATAGGAGCAGTTTTGAAGGACACGAGGACAGCCAACAGTATCTTGAGTTTGTAAGTGCTGTGGCCACTAGAAGAGAAAGAAAAAAAAAAAAGTGAAAACGCATATTCACGATTTAATGGTGTATCAAAACCTGCCAAAGCAGCAAGGAGCAGGAACACGTGCTAGCAAACCCTCTGAGGAATGAATGGCTCCGTGAAATGATTGAAAGTACTAGTCTTTCATCTTTCTACCTGCTAATCTGAACCCAGGTGAGCAGCGCCAGCAAACACGACTCTCACAGGGCACAGGTGGTAGCACCAGCACAGACCTAAGCTGAAAGGGCGTGGAAGAAATACTCCTCTTTCTGCAGGCTCCCCTTCCCATGCCAAATTTTCAAGAGGAAGCATTGTAAACATTTGCTCTGCATTGATGATGTGGGCCCATGTGTGGGAGAGAAATACTGTGAGCTGAGGTTTTCTGTTTCCTCTTGAATATAAATTTCCTTTTGAATATAAATCCAAGAACTGTACATGCGTAAGAAATCCCTCCAACCTGCACCCAGATACACTAAACCTCCACGTGTTTTCTCAGATGATGCCTTTGTCACTCAGTTCTGGGAACATGACTAGCCATCCCCACTTCGAACACTTCAAGGAATGATTTTACCAGAAAAGCTTTCACGAGACCTCACGCTACTCTCCATGGCTTTTCCCTCCCGTGCCCCCTCCCCAGGCTCTCTCCAGTACCCAATCAGCCCATTGGCTGTGATTCTCAGATCCTTAAACCAGATTATTTCATCTTTGCTACCCCTCAGTTTAAAAATAGTCCTTAAGTAAAAATAATGTATCTATAGAGTCTTTGATTTTAGTATCTGTACCAATGTGGTACCCTCAGCCAGTAATACCTCTCAGTAGTTGGATGTGAGGATAACGGTATCAAAGTTATCAATAACAACGGGGTTTCTCCCTCCAGCACACAGTTCTGCACAGCCGTACGCAGAAGCCTCTGCAAACAGGCTAAAGCTAAAACTCTGCAAGCTGCCGTTAAACTGATGTCCCAACTGCTCACCTGGCACAAGCAGATTCATAACTCTCCCTGGGGCTGCTAAAGTAGGTTATTTAAGGATGTGTTTGGTTTTTTTTT
>VYXH01007237.1:169211-179605 GCA_013397275.1 Burhinus bistriatus | reverse complement strand
TTTTTTTTTTTTTCCCCCTGCAGGTTTGGAGGCTATGTCAGGCTCGCAAGGCTCCCCTGCTTTACAGGGAATGAGCCACAGGGGCAGGCAGTGTCAGGATCGTTTGAGCAGAGTAGCTGGAGCACAAGCATGGCTTAGAAAAGCAACCGCCACCTTGATTAGGGCTTAGAAAAGCAACCACCACCTGGTTGCACAGAGGTGTAGAAAAACCCTGTTACTTTAAAGAATTTTTAGGAAGTGGCAAGACTTCTTTCTGAGCAGGAAGGAGGATTGTTGAAAGACGCTGATATATACATTTCAGGTGACGTGAGAACCACAGAACTGCCCAGTTTGGAAGGGACCTCAAAAGATAGTCTGGTCCAACCTTTCATGGGAAAGAGAGCCTAGATGAGATCACCTAGCACCCTGTCCAGTCACATCTTGAAAACCCCCAGTGATGGGGACTCTACCACCGCCCTGGGGAGGTTGCTCCAGAGAGTGAGTGTCCTCACTGTAAAAAAGTTCTGTATTATATGCAAGCCAAAGAGCTTTTCCATTCTCTCTTCACCTCTGTAGCCCAACTGGCAGAAGACAGGTCCCCCTGCGCATAGTATTTAGTTTTTACAAATATCTGCACAATTCTCTTTCAACTGGAGTACATGAACGTACAAAACATGAAACTTTGCATTTTAAAACAAGAACAAAAGTATCAATCCAGAGTCCTCATTTTTAATCTTTTAAATGATGGGGTTTGTTGTTATTCACAGATAGAGAATGTATAAACCACATGCATGCAATTATATCATGTTTTATACTGCCTGTTTCCTAAATTATTCTCCCTCGGGACAGGATATTATACTGTTACTATATTTGTTCTCACATTATTTATATTTCTTCGGATTTATTGCAAAAATCCTGCAACAGATTATAAGTTTCTGGCTAGGAGTAGAATTTTTCTGAGAGAAATGTTTTGATACATTTTGTTAGAAGTGCAATTACAAAAATATAAACATGCAATTTACATACAATAGATATTAAAAAAGTCAGCATGTAACCCACTTAAAATATTTGGCAGGATATTTATCTAAACTGTTTCAATTTAATGCAGATGTGTCCTCACAAATAAAATGTGTTTTGAAATCTGTCATCATCCCCAGCCAGATAATCAGTTGTCCATATCCTTCAATTGCTGCATATTTAGCATCATAAAAAATGTTGAGGACAGTGATAACAACATTATTAATCATTCTTTATTTACCTAATGTTCACCCCTCTCATACACTCCTGGTGATATACTTACCCAGTAAAAATTAGCAAATGCCCGCCTAAAATTTGCGAAACCCCAAAATATTTATTATACCCAAATAAAGAGCATCAATACAGAAAAAAAGAATAAAAAGTAAAAGTAAAACAGTATCTCATCCTACCAGACGAATAACAGCTCTTTCAATGATTTTTAAATGGGATTGAATATAGGAAAATTATTTGAAGGCCTAATAGGATATATAGCTTCATCACCTAGAAGCACATGTAGTCAAGACCTATTTTTGGCTCTCCCAGCAATGTTGCTGCCTCCACTGACCTCAGGTCTGGACCTGCATGACTTCAGCCACACCAGTCCCTCGTTGCCTCTGGAGGGGCCCTCTTAATTGTTAGAAGCTGCAAAGGATCAGGAAGACAGAGGAAAAAACTGGGCTAACACAGCCTTCCTGAGGTTTTCACATTTCCTTCAAGCTTGCAATTTAATTCAAATATGAAGACGATAAAAAAAGAAAACCCAGCAAACCACCTCTGCATCCAAAGCCCGCTGAATTCAACAAGTCTCTGCTCTGTTTCTGGTGGGTTTTGACATGAGCTTGTCTATGGTTTTAATTCTCAGGCGCATCCTCCAGTGGTCTCCTGGACTAACCCCTGCCAGCTCCTGCACGCCCGCAGCCTCTCCTGCACAGATGGTGGCTGCTCCAGGTCGTACCCTGGCCGGTGGGGTCCAGGTGACACCCTCGGCAGCATCCCCCCTGCTTGTGTTAAAAATGAAGGGCTCGATGAGGCTGTATTTAATGAAGCTTTATTTAAATAGTAACATATGGCCTCTTCCTCTATTGTTCCAACTTTCTGTTATCTCAAAAACATTGATGTTCACACGCTGGCAGCAATTTTACTGATTTTGGGTTGTTTCATTTACCAAGACAGAACTTTGATGCAGTTTAACAAAGTTCAGCTGTACAAGGAGCCCGAGTGCAATGCCTGTGCCATAAGTATCTGTCTCAAGGGCTTTTACAGGTCAGCAGCAAGTGCATTTCAGGAATTTCAGTTACTGACATCATCTGACAAGCGCCCGACTGCCAGGCAAAAAAAGGGAAAGGTCATTTTTAGGAATGGAAAACACTGTTTTGCATTAATTTTTCCTAATGTTGTTATAAAGTCTCACAACTACCATGTAAATACAAGGCAGACAAATCATTCTTTCAGGAAATCAAACCAGTTTTCAATGACAAACTTGCACAGCCAGATGGTTTTGAGGGTTATTACAGAGCACGTGTCACTTAGCTCAAATCCCATCACATTTGTAGGGAGAGCCATTAAAGACAACAGAGGTGCTTGATCAATACAAGTTTCCATTTGGGTCTTTGCAAAGACCACAAACCTTTTTTCGCTCCACACCAACAGCTCGTGCAACAAGACCTGCAGCTGGTCCCACGCAAGCTGGCCGTGACCCTCCTGTCCCAGGCATGGTGAGGGGCCACCCTCCCAGCCACAGCCAAAATCTGATGCAAAACTGAAATGAAGCTCAAACTAAGCTCAGCTGGACAACGGGAGCACAGGTCACTCCTTGGCATCATTCGTAGGGCACCTTTCCAAGACGCTGGCTTGCTGGGGTCTCGGTGCAGTCAGCGGTGATTTAAGGTTGAAGTCCAATCCACGCCCAGTGTTGAACACATCTGAGCAGTGTTTACCGTCTCCTGGCGATGATTTACAGGGTTTGATTACCCATTTTTCATTACGACCAAAAGTGAGATTAAAATGTTTCAGAGGCAACTGCTTGTATTAATCTCTGCAGCAGAGGCTGGGAGCGGAGCTGTCACTCATGGAAGGGACGGCATCCCAGCTGCCAGCACCGCTACAAGGCAAGAATCATTAAAAGCAAATACCTTCTCATAAGATAGACTGGAGACGGGAAGAATTGTGGCCAGCCAAAGAGGGTTTCTGAACGGTAGCCAACACACACACAAAAGCAGCCAAAATTCACTGGCCATCCTCTGCTGATTTCATCTCAGAAAGAAAAAAGAAAAAGAAAAAAAAAAGGGGCACTAAAACAATACCAATGCTTCGTACAAGAATAGCACGTGCACTTTAAATATCTGTATTTAAATCACCTGTTCCTTTGCGCCTAATAAGTAGCAAAAATTAAAGTGCAGGCACGATTAATAAACTGAGCTGGAGGGAGTCACTTTGGTGAGACACCAAGAAAGTTCAGCTCCAAAAATGGAGTGGTGAGATGTGGAGAGACATGGGCGAGCAGCGGGCAACCTCCCCGCTCCCTCCCAGCCCAAGCCGTCTCTGGCCAGGCTCGGCAGGGAGAATTCGTCTTATCTTTCCAGGGTGAAGAGGCAGGAAAAAAAGACGGAGAGAACATCAAAGTAACTTCTCGCTAGACTTCAAACTGCACAATAATATCCTCTCCATGTAAAAGAAAATAGAAAAAAAAAAAACCACCCCAAACCCACCAGCTCACAAGTCACTTGGCTATTTTCAAGAGATTTCGCAAATACCTGAACAATCACAGTTATTAACAGTAGCTACATTTGAGTGCCTGATCCACCGCAGTAAGAAATGCAGCTCAGAGGGGAGTTCAGTGTGCTGAACATCAAAACTAAGTAAATGAAAATTATAGACTGCTCCGCTCTGTCGCGAGGGGAGACAAACATTGCTTTCTCTGCCTGTCTGCCCACCCCCCTGCCTGACACCACTTTTTTTTCATTCCTGAAAATAAGAAAATAAAAACAAAAGCGCTTACTGTAATAATTTACTGCTGAGGTCAAGAACGTTCTCCAGGGGTGGTAGTGGCAAAGAGGAACTACAGTGGGAATACAAACAGATATTTTCCTCCTAAAGTGCTTTGATGTGTCATTCCTAGGAAGACTGGCTTTCTTCCCTTTATAGCTTTGGGCCTGTGAAGACTTTACACTTTTTTTTTCTTTTTCCTTTTTTTTTTCGCCCAGATATCCTTAACGCAGGACCCTTTCCCGACCTCACAGTAATAACAAACAGGAGATGAAAAATCCATGCACTGCCTTATCAAAGCCATCAGCAGAATTTAAGCTTTCATTTAAAAATAAAAATTAAGCTTCTAACCTTTAAAGGTTGTAGAGATAACCTTCTTTACGCGAACTGATCCACAGCCAGCCTCTATTTCTACCCTCCTTTGTCAGATTTTCTTGAAGTCTGTGACTGCTCCCCGTAGACAAACTGACTATTTGGGGAAAACTGTTTCACAGATAATGTTGTCTTGTCTTTCTCAAGTGAAATAGCATCAGTTTCTCACTGCTGATGTTTAAAGCTGACAAGCAGAAGCAAAGCAAGGCTTTTGCTGGAATCTCCATAGATTCACAAGACAAAAACATGGACATTATAACACATCTGTATCTGAGCTCAACATCCATGAGTCTCATTATAGTTCACCAAGAGGAAAGACCACTTTTGGGTGGGATTCATCTTGCCAGCCTCCCAGGCCTGCAGGCAGAGGTAGGCGCTTCTAGGTGTGACTCCTCAGACACATTTCTGACATTGACCTTAAGGTGAACTGCTCTCAAGATGCCTGAGGCTGAAAGAAAAAATAGCCTTGGTCCTCAGAGCTCCTACTATAGACACAGCAGGGAAATTATTAGGGAAGATCTGGCAAAAATGGCTACCCCAGATGACAGAGAGCCCTGCTGCAGAGATGAAATTTTTCCAAGTTCTCCACTAATCACACCAGGGAAAAATGTCTCCTCCCTTCAAACAGCCATCACTGTCATCTTGGCCACAGAAACAAGCCTCCCTGGCCACACTGGTTGGACCAAGCATTCGTTCATCATCATGTTCAGTCTCTTATCTCCAAATGAGGTCCCTCTCTCCTCAGGGAACAGACAAGAAGAAAAAACCCTACCAAAAAAAGAAAAAAAGGGACAAAGAAAGACCCAACACATCCCCAGGTAATTATGTATTGAAGAAGAAAGTGGCAATTCATCCATTCTGACCCTGGTAGACCACAAGTTTGAGAGGAGAAACACAGAATTGGTTTTATTTATCAGCAACACAGAGAGTCTTAAGTATTAAAAATTTCCTGAAGGTTACACATGTAATATTGACTCTCCTCATGGGCCATCAAGGGCCAGGATGAGCAGGTGGATATATGACTTCTAGATTTCAAGGTCAAGAGCACAAAGTGCAACTGCCCAGTATTATATATAAATATATCTATCTGCTCATCTTTTTCAGAAATAACTAATCCTTTTTAAAGCCTCCAAGCCGTGGGTCCATCACCTTCCTTTGTAACCATTCTGATATTTAGTGACTTTTATTAGTAAGTAGCAGTCCTATTTCAAAGTAAAAGATTTCTCACATCAACTTTCAGTCATTGGATCTTGTCATGCTTTCACCAGGAGAACCACAAAGATGCCAGCCTTCAGCAACTCTTCTATGTGTATCCAGATGGACGGACAAAGACACTAAGCAACTTTCTCTTTGATAAAAGCAAATACTCTGAGATCCTTGCTTTTGTATCTTTTTGCAGTGATTGAAGTCTCCTCTGGTCTCTGCTCAATACTGCATTGCCAGCATCAGAACAGGATAAAAGTTTTTTGTTGTGGCCAGTTTGGGGATAGAATCTCAGCTTCTTTTATATATCAGAGGACTGAATTAGCTCTTTTTGCCTGCACTGACAAATAACCTCCTCATTTTTAGCACCCTCACCTATCTTTATGTCATCTGCAAAGATTTCATACAATTGCCTATGTTGCTGCCAAAAATATTGAGCAGCATCAGCCCAAGAACTGTTCCCAGAAGTATCTAGTGAGAAACAATCTCCTCACTGATATCCTCCCCCTAACAATGACATTTTGACACATGTCATCAAACTGGTTTTTAACCCATCTAGTATGTGCGTTATGTCTACACAAGTTGAATCCAAAGATTTGGTGGCACCAAATCCAAAGCCTTATAGAAATTTAAGTACCCTGTAGAGCAGACTCCGTGTTATCAAACACATCTCTCAATCCTGGATTGGCAGAAACTATCTTTATAGATGTAGTAGTTTCATAATGGAGTGATAGCATGAGGTCTTTTGCTTTACGTAAAAAAAAGATGAAGTATGCAAGAAGATGCAGAAAAGGGAGTAAACCGCCCCTAAAACAGTGCCAAAAAAAGCAGGTGTCAAGAACTGGGGGAAATAAAGAAGAAAAAGCCAGCAAATTCAGAGTAGAATTAAACATTTTATTCACAGTAAGAGTGAAAAAAACCCCATCATATTAAGCTGTAAGTTGGTTCATTGTTTCCTAGACCAAAAACTGCCTAAGCTATGTGTGCTATCATGAACCTGAAAGAATCACAGAGTAATATATTGTTTCCATTATTCAGAAAGATGAGTAATGGTCCTTTCAGGTCTTAAATTCCACTACTTTATAAGACAGCAGAAGCCTATACCTATGTTAACAACAGTATGATGCACTCGGAGCGGGTCAGTACAGCGAAGTCATGGGTACTGAGGAGCCCAAAGCTATACTCTGTGCACCAAAGGAACGTCCTCCAGCCTGCTCCCACAGCTGCAAGCCTACACTGCTGGAGTACACCACGTGCATATCTCCCAGTTCAGTTTTCCAAAAAGGAAGCAGATTTATGCCCTCTGAGACAATTCCCCAGCCTAAACCAAAGCCCAGTAAGTGCAGACAACCAGATTTGCTTCCAAAAATCCCTCTTGGTCCAAACATATCCATGCACATACATACAGCCCAAAGAGTTGAAGGAGGGTGAAGGCTGGATGCAAAAGGTGACCAGAGATCACTAAAATAATAGAATCATAGAATGGTTTGGGTTGGAAGGGACCTTAAAGATTATCTAGTTCCAACCCCCCCGCCATGGGCAGGGACACGTCCCACTAGACCAGGTTGCTCAAAGCCCCATCCAGCCTGGCCTTGAACACTTCCAGGGGTGGGGCATCCACCCCTCATCCTGTCATTACACTCCCTGATAAAGAGTCTCTCTCCATCTTTCCTGTAGGCTGCCTTTAGGTACTGGAAGGCTGTTGTAAGAGCTCTCTGGAGCCTTCTCTCATCCAGGCTGAACAACCCCAACTCTCTCCGTCTGATGAGCTGAATGTTTTAAGAGCTGGGAAAAACATTTCTTTACTAGTGTGACATTTCACGGCTGACTCCATACTGACAAAATTTAAGCTATTAGTAGCAGACACAAGTAAGAGAACATCATTAATAAGTGTATCAGTAACAAAAACACCTATAGGACACAACTGGCACCAGGTCGGACCACATCAACCATTGTAGAAATGGTGGGATGCCCTTAAAGGGAGTGAACAGCCTGGTGATCTAATCTCAGGATATTAAAATATAGGTACCTCTGCCTGAATCTGTGAGAATTACAGTTATTTTTGTGTCGTGCATATCCCCCAGGATGTGCCCAAGCACTCACTCCCACAGCTCACCACCTCCTGTAACCATCGTGTAGGAGAGGAACGTGGTCTCACCACAAAGCCCTCAATGTAGATGAGAAAGAAGCATAAGGCGCTTACTTGGACTAAAACTCCCACTAAATACCACAGTATTTCCAAACACTTTTTTTCCCCAGCTTTAAGCCAATATTTTTTTTTTTTTTTTTCTGGTACTCTTTGTCTGAAATTGTCTGAGTTTTGGCCAATATATTTGATTATTTCTATTTTTACCACAAACAAAAAAGGCATGCTCCACGGACTGGGGTACACCCTCTCTTTTTTGGCTTTCAAAGCAACCATTTTCTCCATTAGATCATATTTGTTTGCTTTAGACTTCAGAAATAAATAGCAGATGACATTATGCTGCAGTTACTGTATGTGTTTGCTCTATCCATTTTCGTATTTATTGCAATGAAAATTTACATGGGTGAATGTTTCCCCATACGCTAACGCCCCCTCAATTTATTATACACCCTGGAAATGATGCGCCCCTTTTTCATGGAGGTAACCCCAAACCGTTCCCCAAAACTGTGACCAACTGTATGTACTATCCTTACAGTACATAGGGGTCTGTCCTTATTTTATCTTGTTTTAATTCAAAATCTTTGTGAATTTGCCTTCACCCAGTCCTCCTTAACGGACGGGAAAGACACAGGCCTGGGTTAGCGTAAGCTGAAATGTTGTATTTAAACAATTCTCACAGGATCCCACTGGAAAACAAAAGAAAACAACGAAACCTCCCAAACAAACAATGCTCAGGCTTGCCCTGCTGCTAGCGCTCTTTGCTGCTCCATGACACAGCATGCTCTAGAAACCTTCTCTGAAGAAATGAGAAAATAATTAAAAAAAAAAAATCATGAAAAGCAAAAATCCCAGCACAGAACAACATCCTCGAGGACCCTCCCAAGGAAAGCCACTGACGGTGGCTCCAGCCATCCTCTGGACACAGTTTTCTGCCACAGCAGGTCTGAAGGCTTTGACTCAAAGCAGTCAAAAGTGTGGGACTAAGAACTGGGGTCCAACTGATGGGCAAGGCTTTGGACAATTTCACAGCAGCCAAACACCTGATTTCCCTCAGACCAGATGCTGTTGTGTGTGGTGGGGCCGTGGCAGCGTCTTCTTCACCCACCTCCCCACCCAGCACCCTGCTCCTCATAGCAGCCTCCAGGTCCCAGGCTTGTCTTTAGGGGAGAGAGAAAAACATGTCCTCTCTCTCTTTCTCTCTCCTCATAAAGTAGGACTGTAAATGAAGGAGCCCATCATAGATGTGTCTCTTCAGTCCCGCTTTTGCCCCTCCAGCAGAAGAGATGTGTCTACTATAAGGGTTAAATCAGTAAGTGCTACAGTGACAGCATCCTCAAGGCCCAGTCCAAAACCACAAATTTAATTCCTCCAGGAATACAGGCATAGAGCAGACATGCATATTTAAAAACAAAAAGCAAAAGTGCTACCAAGCAAAACATTTCCTTGCACGCACACACTGCTCCATGTGGGCAGGCAATGAACCACACAAGACAAATTCTGGCCATCTCACTTAATGCCCAAGATCACAGCGAGGAAAGCAGGGAAGCAGCAGAGCTGGATGATCCAACAATATATTAGAGCATCATCACGAAGGTCTGATGCAAACACAAGGGAATTGCATCTCAGAAGTGTATTTAGATCGGAGGGAAAATAGCAGCAGTTCATCCTCTCCAGACGACCCACCGTCCCATGAACAGGAGCCCAAAAGTGACTGGCAGGGTGCAGTACCCGGGTGCTGAGTGCTGCCCGCATCATGTAAATCTGCCCCAAATCAGTTCACGTATGTTTTTCACCATTCCCACAAGCTGGGCAAAGGAGAGAGACTTCAAAGAGTCACAGATGTCTCATCACTGTAGGCAGGGATGTCTTAGGTTCATTCATGACCAGACCTAGAAACTTCTTAATTAATTTGCAATGAAAACATGATTTTTTGACGCAAAACCAGAAGTAACAGGTAGCACAACTAAAACCCTCTGTCTGGTTTGGGTTGTTTATTCCTACATTATCCGTTTACTCATCATGACCAAGAAAAGATGAAAAAAATAAAATAAGGACCATGAATAAATACTGTACCAAGACACCAAAGACTGCCATCAAGTTTTGATCATGCTAAATGCAAGTTCTTCATGATTAAACTAATCCTAAACCTCTCTAACACTAAGGTATCAATGCTGAAGACCTTCAAGCTTTCTTGATTTGCACAAGTAGTGTTAGGTCATCAGTTCTCCATCAATAACTATTTTATACTATACCTCTAGCAGACAGTCAGATTTTAGGCTTCCTCTAAACTGAAAACACCAGGTACATACGCTGTGCAGCCAACTGAAATACCATCTATCAGCCATCCTGTGTGATACCCAGATAGGATGCCAACGCCTCTCTTGCAACCAGTTTATGAAGTCCTCAAGGTATCCGCTCCCAGTGGTGCTGGGAGACCTTTCAACCAAGGGGAAGTGCAAACAAAGCAAAGTATAAAGCACATCACTTTTTATTGTGCAAGTGCAATGATATAAAGTAGCATGATTGATAGAATCATTACAAAATCAGCTTCAAAAAAGAGCTGCTGCTCTGCATGGTTTTTTCCCCCCCTCTAAGCGAGCTGCAACAGACTATTCAGCTGGTTCTCCCTCCCCGCGCCACTTTTCTTTTTTTTTTTTTTTTTTTAAATCCCTTTGGGGTGGGCCGGGAATTC
>VYXH01007237.1:123072-169089 GCA_013397275.1 Burhinus bistriatus | reverse complement strand
CTTTTTTTTTTTTTTTTTAAAATCCCTTGGGGTAGAGCCAGGAATCTCAATGTGCCACAATAACCACGTTTACTTATTTCCAACTCCTGTCTGTAGTATCATATCATATCATCTCAACCTGGCATCAACATGGTGCTCTTCTCTGATGAGCCCAGTAAGGAATCCAATCTGTTCCGCATTATGTGATGCTCAGGAGATATGGGAGGGTAAAAAAAAAAAACAGAAAGGAGAGAAGGGGGAGCTAACCAGGGCAGCAGTGGACAGAATGAGAAATGGGAAGAAGTGAGTAATGACTGACAGAAGTGTGAAGGAGAAATGTGATGCCGGGACGTAGAAAAAATGAAAAAAAAACAGGTGAAGCAATGAGGGAATGGGATAGGCGGGAAGGAGAAAAGCAAGAAGATAGCCTGAGTCAGAGGAAGGGGAAATGAGAAACCCTAAAGAAAACAAACGCTCCTGGAACAGAATCCTGCCCTTCCATAAAGCATAGGCTTCCTGAATTCTTCTCGCCAGAGCTTAACTCACTGATGGAACTGAGAACACCCCAACAAAAACAAATTTCAAGGCAGGTGAAAGTGCTCCCACACCAACCCACTCCTAACAAGCTGTGATTTCCTCTGATTTCAAGTGAATAATCAGGTTTCCTTTGGGCAAAACGTTAGTGAAAAACCAGAACAAAGTGAGCGAGGGAACACCTGCTTAATGAGTGGATTTGCCTTTCAAGAAAGGCTGGTGTATAGGTGCATTATGCAGAGCCACAGCAGAGTTTAGGTGTGGGCGTGCGCTTACACAGTCTATTAAGCATAATTTAATTACATTTAAATAATTAATAATGAAGCACATTTTAATTGCATACAATTTCTATGTTGTGCAATACTGTGCACCTTGCAAAGCCCGACTCGCAAACACTCAGCAATGCCAGATCTCAGCGTGCCCAGGCTATCTGCAGCCTCCCTGTACCCTTGCCTGCTGACACGGGGTGCAATTAGTCCAACGCATGTTATTACCTCCCTCGCAGCTCTGTCTCTCATAGGGCACGGAATGGGCACAGCTCCTGAAATAACACTGCCATTCAACATATGTTTTCATCTGCCACATTACATTGTGGGCTGCCTAAAAGATAAAGGCAGAGGTAACGAGATCCCGACTATCTAAGCTGAGCTTAAACTGGCAGTCAGGCAAACGCATGCACGTCATACTGAAAGCCTGCTCCCTCATATTGCCTAAACCTACAGGTACCTCCCTAGGGTTTCCTCCTCAATACCCCTACAAAGCTCCCCTGCTCAGCACACAGATTGAAGGATCATTCATTCTTCAGGCACAAACCTCTTTTTTTCCTCTCTTTTTTGGAGGGGGATACGATAATGGAATCCAGATGCTTCATTTCATTTGCCCGCTGGAGCTCCATGCTTACCGCTAAGGCTTTATTTAGCTATCAAAAGTATGTAAGTATGGCTCTTGTCCCTGTGCTTCAAAGTCTCCCAAAGATTTCAAAAGCAGCTGCTTACTAGGTTTGCCATATACGGTTTGCATGATGGTGTGATTAATATGGGTTTCCTTGGAACTAGCTCAGGTTGGTTTCCATATCTCACAGCCAATTAATCAAGAAGCAGAAGAAGCCCTTTCGGGCCAGAGGCTGATACATACAGGAGATTCTGAGCAGAGTGCAAGATAAGGGCACTGAGAGATGTCTGAGGCATCTGCATTACAGGGGAGCGGCTATTTCACTCCTTTTGGACACCATCACACTTCTTATGCCAGCTGTGCTTGGACACAGCGAGGCTCCAGGTGACCCACATGATGTCAAAACCCACCAAACCCAAAAGGTAAGGGGGTCTCTGCACCAATATGCACACACAGGCAAGCTAGGAATCAAGGGAAGGGAGATGACGGGTAACTTGGGGAGAAGTGCAGTAAGAATTTGTTGTTAAATTCATAATATTTAAGTTCAGAAAACTTCATCAAATCTTGTAAATTGATCTGTATATCACAGGTTAACATACATCTCCCAGCCACTCCCGTACAGAGGCCAGTAATTTCTATTTCATTGAAGCATCGCTTTAGCCCAACAAAACAAGAGTCCACAAGACAATCAGACTTAATTTGAGAACAGGGAGAAAAATCCAGCACTTTCAATGATAATTTGTTCCAATGGATTGTAACTCTGTTAAAAATGCCTCTCACTGCCCATGCAAATTTGTCTGCCCCAGCTTTCAGACACCCCTTCGTGCTATGCCTTTTTCCGCGAGACTGAAGAGCCCTTTAGTGCTTCATGTTTTCTCTCCTCGAAGGTCCTTAACGCTTGCAGTAAAGAACTAGCCATTTCAGACAATTTTCCTTTCAAAGCCTGTTATTTCAGAGTAACTGCATACCAAAGTTAAAAATCACAAAAAGTGTCTAGACTAGTGTATTCCCTCTGATAATATGCTTACTAAGCAGGATTACTGGCTAAAGCTCAACTTAGCTGGTCAACTGTATAATAGTCTTGTTTACTTAATACTATTTCCAAAGGCTTTACAAATTGCCTCTATAAAGAAGTCTGTCCATCACCGAAATTGTCCTCTTCACTGCAAATTGGTAGCTGAGCGAGCCTGAGCAATGCTCTGTAACGGGGAGCGCAGGCGAACACCAGGCTGCAGCCTGTCCAAATCACAGACTGCCTCTACCCAACAGGACCACGGACATCTATATCTTGCTTTTCTAGGCTACTCCTCGAATAAACATTAACTCTCACAGAGGTTATTATATTCCATTGTAACAACAGTCCAAAACCAAGCTGGTATTTTAACCTTACCGCGTACCACTCCTCCACAAGAAAAGATTTTGTTGATCGCCAGCTGCATTAAATGCTATATGGAAAACAGCCGTTGTGCTACGCAGGCACATGCACAAACCCACACTTGTTAGAGCTGGGGTCCGTACCACCACCTGGTGTTATGGTTGCCTGAAAATGCCTTATACAAACACAGTTTTCGATGGCTTACTTGCTACTTGTCCAAACTGTAACCTGTAACGGGCTGAGATTTTCCAGGCCAGACTGCCTGGATTATGGTGAGTACCTTTGAAATCTATTGAAGGAAGAACTACTAGTTCATTAAGAATGATAATAAATCAGATCTGTCTGAAAATTTCTACTCCATGTTTTTTGAAGATGGACTTTGAATTGGCATGGAAGAAGTCTTCGTGTCAGAGACGTATTTGATTTTTTCTCTGTTAAAATGCTGTCCGTTTTCTCTCCCAAATTACAAGCCTTTTAAAAAACAGCTGCTCACAAACGCTTGCTGCTCATTTCCTAAGAGCTCAGAGCTGGTTTGTGCAGTATCCTTGCACTCCAGATGTGATCCACTCCACATCAAATAGGACATCTCATACTATTGCTGTGACTGGCTGTACTGGGCTTCGCTACCTGTTCGTCCCAGAGCTGAGCGCAGGCACTGTGCACGCCGGTGCTCTCAGCAGTCTCCCAAGACAGTACGAAAAATAAATGTTTCCAGAAACATAAAAAATTTTCAAAAAAATTAAGCCTGCAAATGAGGATGGGGGGAGGGAGGGGAGAGAATAGGGAGAAGAGGTTGCATCAAGGATGCCGAGGAGGAAAACCAGGGAATGAAAACCTGAGAAGCAGGGAGAGGAGATTTGGGACTGTAAGTACAGAAGGAAGCTGCGACTCCCACAAAAACAGGAATGCAGTTTTCTGGACATTGGGGAAAAAAGAGGTCTGTGACTGCGAGCCAAGGAAGGCAAAGGGTACAGTTACAGACTCCAGCAGGGAAGGGCCTGGAAAGCAACAAAAGCCCTGCTGAGGAGGATGGGACTGGAACAAAAGCCTCACTAGTGCAAAGTACAGATCACCAGGCTGGACAGATGAGCCAGAAAAGAGGACAGAGAGGACAAGAGGAGGAGAGGGTAAAAAACAGTTATACCAGGGATAGTCAGAAAAAGCCGGTGCCTAATAAGCTGTCACTTAGAGCTTACAGTGAGAAAAATCCTGAATCTCAGTATTTGTAGGGAAAGAACTGCGAAGCTCAATGGAAATGCGGGCTGTATCCATGCCTAATCCAAGACAGTCTGTTAGTAAATGGATTTGCCATATATCACTGCCACACAAGGGTATTTCTTTTATGTTTTTCTTTCCAAACCAAGGAAATCAGATGTTGAAAACTCTGCAAAAACAACAAAATCCTATCACAAAGTCAAGTGCTGGAAAACAGAAGTTAGCTTCCAACTTCTTTCGACCCCGAGCTCTTCCCCCCATGATCACTGTCTCCTTGCCTGCAGGTGATGAGGCTGCTTTCAGATAGGACCACAGAGCTGTGAGGGTTTGCTGCCCATGAGCATACTCATGCCACTTGCTGCACAAGCTGGAAAGCAGGCAGGGAGGAGGAAAGGGGGTTAGAAGAACAGAAGCTTAGTTGAAGGCTCCATGGGCAACTGCATCCCAACACTTCTTCTGCCATAGGCATGTCCTCTGAACCAAGGGCTTCACCGGCATCTTCTACCCACACACCCCACACCTCCCACCCACCCTGGCACCTCCAGACATGGTGGTCCTCACCAGCCCCAGCCTTTTGGGAGGTTAATCGTTCTCTATTCAAACTGTTCTATAAACTTCAAATAAGGGCCACACTTGGAATATGGAGGAGGAAAATGTTAAACAGTCATTCAAAACCCAAGCACCACTCAAGGCGGGAACAGAATAAGGTAAGCTGCTCGCAGCAAAAATTATTATGTGATTCCTGAAACTCAAACCTGCCCATACCACAGGGCACAAGGGTGGCAGGGTGCAACAGGCAGCCTTCACCCCACCACTACCTGACGCTGAGTGCTTGCCTTCACCACCTTAATGATCTTCTTCTTAGCATAATTGTTTGCAAAGGATAAGTAAAGATAGCAAATGACAGACAACTTGGCTCCTTTGTGACTGCAAGAACTTTCATTTTATTTTATTTAAACAAAATAACAAATGCATATCACTGTTTTGAAATTTACCTGCCCAAACCTAGCCATAAGTTGTGTTTGCTTTTACTATGAGACATTGTTTTCTAACAGGAAAGCAGAATCATCTGATAGGAAACACAGCTAATGTAGCACAAGCAAGTTATTAAATGGAGTCCAACTGGGCACATGATGAGCAATCCCGAAAACACAATTCAAGGGGGTAAAACACCACCATGCAACTGAGCATAATAACCTGCTTGCAGGGCTTAGAGACTGCGTGGGATAGAAATAATTTTAAATCAATTGAGTTACTGTTTCTTGGCAATTTGATAGAAAGGAGAAACAGTGTAATTGGCAATCAAGTACTCCTTTGGGAGCTTCCAAACAGCCAGCTGGATTTGTAAATGCATGTTAATCTGCCGGGGCCAAATCCTGCAAGCGCTTAAAGCAGCGGGGTAAATTGTATGCTGGGTGTAAATTACTCCAAACAGGGATGTAAGCAGCAAAGGAGTACAACTAGCATGTCAAGGGAATGCTGCTTTTGTCCCTAAAAGTAAATACAAACCTGCTTTCACTCCCCACTCTGCCAAAACAGAGAGTTCACTGAATGTAATCAAGCACAGATCTACTCACCCTTCACTTGCTAAGCAGTAACCAAATATAGCTCAGGGACGAATATGCAGTCTGCATGATTAATTAGCTGGCTTCTTTATCTAACTCGCCTTCAACCTTTATATGCTTAATAATATCTATTTATTAAATCAATGAGCTTATGTATAAAACCAAGTCCATTAGTTTATTTTAAGTTACTATATATAGACTGGATTTCATTGCAGGAGCAAACAGTAAGGGCAGCCGTTAGCTGGATCAAGCACCTGGGAGGAGTGGAGTGAAGGGGGACACAGATGCTGGTCTCGACTCGAAAGGACACACATTGCTACAGTCCTTTAAGGATTGTTTCAGGGTTTGCTTTGAAAAAGAATAATGTTCCAACTGAGCTAATAACCTTACTGCATTCCTGGAAATAATTTCTTTCTAGCATCAATTGTCTCTATTTGATAAACACAAAATTTACCTAATATCCCATGCTGTGAAGGAAGATGAACTAGAACTGACCTTTCTTGCTTACCAATCAGACTGTCTAGATGAAGAAATTCAAAGAGAAATTCTCTTCAAAGGGAAAGACGCTTCTCAAAACCATCCAACCACCCATCTCATACCCGACTTTGGATTGAAGGCACTGCCTCCTGCAGAAGCCTCTCTCTATTCATTATGGCAGGAGCCCAGATGACTACCCAAGATTATGCATTTAACTTCCAGATGGCGAAAGTCAGGTGAGATTAATCCCACCTCACCCTGCCATGTCCCTGAAGAAAGGGCAGACCTTCCACAGAGCATCTCCAAAGAGCTTCCTTTTGGTGGATTACTGACAGAAGTCCCACTTTTACATAAAATTAGTGAAGGTTTCTGACGTCTTTTTTTATCCATTTATCTCCTTCAGCAGTCCTGAAACGGAGAGACAGTGCTGAATCCTAGTCGCGTTGCTGTCTCTTGAGGCGTGTTTGAAGTCACTCAAAACCAGACCTTGTAGCTGTAGGGTCAGGCATCCTGCAAATAAATCCTCCAAGGTTGCTCAGAGAGGCTGTGGGATGCCAAGCGGCCAAGCCAGGCCAGCATCTTCTGAATGCCCCCAGGCACTCTGATATCCCACTTAACCCTACACCGGACACGAGTTTCTGGGGGGTTTGCAAACCAATATGGGTCAAATATGAGCGATTTAGGGAACGTGCCCAGCTGCCAACTACTGTGGGACTGGTACTTCATAAGCAACAGAAAAGGTGGGGAAGAATAACTATAACATATATCCTGCTCCATGCATTACTCCCCTGATAAAGAACACATGCTCCGAGAGAACAAATTTTCTCTGACCCCATAATATGCAGCTCTACATGTTAAACAAGGCAAACTGAAATTCTGCAACTGCAAAATAATTCCGGGGGAGGAAAAAAAAAAAAAACAACTCACAAAAAACCCAACCAATAAGCCCCCAGGTTTCACATCCTCTGAGGAAGCAAAATCATGTTGTCCATGTCAGTTCCAAAGGTTCAGAGTGAAATTAGCTGCCTCCAGGTGTAGCAATTCAGCAACAGGGAAACTGAAGATGACTTCTGTTATTTCTGAGCCATTTGAGAAAGATTACTTCATTCTGCATCTGGCCTGAGACTGTTATCTGAATGTCTCTCAAGGAAAATGCTGAAACGTCCACAACAAGTGTTTTAGAACTAAAACAGACTAAACAGTAGAAAATATAACGGGAAGTAAAATACAGCACTTTTTCCCCAGAGATGGCTCCTTTACAGCCTTCAGTAGTGCAAAGTACCACAGAATTATTTCCTTTCTCCTGGTTATGATTAAATGGTAATTTGGAAAAATATACCATAGAAAAAAAAAAGACACCTTAAGAGTTGAGAAGAGACTCCAATGGTCTTAAAGCCAAGGCCAAATCCCATCACAATCGACACAAGCTGCTGGCTTCCTTCATTTACACTTCCTTTTTCTTACTTTCCTACATTTATACCTTTTTCTAAGTTTCTTTGCTGGTAAGCCTCCAAATTGTCCCATCTGATCCCTCAGCTCGCTGGAACACCTCCAGCCACTCTTGCTTTACATCACCTTTCCCGTAGCTAAAAGGTCAGGTAAGTACATCTCCCTCGGCTGGCCAGGAGCAGGGCTGCAGGACCAGCACCCCGGGGCTCCCTGCCTCCTTGCAGAGGGATCCCGATGTGGGTGCCCAGGCGCAGCCCAGCCTGTCCCTGCTGTTGGGTGACCATTGGCGCGGTTCAACCAGGCACTTCATAGCGATGCAACCAACAAGCAGATAGTGAGATGCGTCTCCTGGCCTCTGAGCAGGGTGTGAACGAGCAGGCATTGGAGGTTTGGGATGGAAAGTAGGGAAATTCACTTTTTCACCCATACGAAGGATAGATACCTGCTGAAGACTGAACTGCAGTACGCCACCAGGAAGCAGAGCTCTGGAATGGGTCTATCACACAGAAACATAAAACCCAGGAGTTTCCTGAGATAAGGAGCAAGACAAGAGCTCCCTAGAAGACACGGGAGAAGAAGGGAGTGGGATAAGACAGTTTATTTTTGGCTATGACTAATACAGCATTCAAAATAAGTGCTTCACACCCAACTTGAAAGAGGAAGAAAAAAAATAATATTCATTTGTTTCTATTAACAATCACAAATCCAGTACTTCAGCCTTCTCTTTGACTAACGCTGTGATTAAAAGGTATATAAAAAGAGCAGGGATTTTACATTTGAACCCGAACAGCAGGGATGAAAATTGTCTTATTTTAGCCATTTAAAGATTAGGAAGTCTATTGTACCGTAATAATTTCAGTTCCCATTATAATTCCTGAAGAAAGATGCCCCCCTATGTGTGCCTCCAGACCACAACTTTTTGGCTTACAACATTAAAATGCTACGAATACTGTCGCTGCTAACCTAAGAAATGACAGTGTGAAACAGTCAAAGACTCTCCTCTCAGTATGGCAGCTATTTGCTCTCCAGAGAATATATGACATTTACTCATAGGAAGCTGTATGCAGTGGAGAAATTGGAAATAGTTTGGAATTTTACTCCAAAAATATTTGGCAGCTGGACACACCTTTTTCTTTCTATCTTTCTCTCTTTTCTCTCTTCCTTTCTTTCTTTCTAGTAAAACTGCAACTAATTCAATGAATTCAGAATTTGGAAGTTAAAAAAAAATTAAAAATAATAAGAATTTTCTACTTTGAGAGTTTCAGAATGAAAAATTCAGTTTCTCAGTTCCTTGCAAAAATTCAGCTTAAATATTAACGTTAACTACAATATAAAAAAATTAAAACCCTGAATTGGTGACCTGTCCCAAATTTGCTGGATTCTTAAGTTTGTGAAAATGTGCAGTTTGGGCTTTTTGGATCAATTCAAGAAGGAAGAGCCTTCAAAATATCAAAGATACCCCTGGGTGAAACCAATTCCTACCAAGAAGACACATCTGTGGCTACTAGCCGCTACACTTTGTGGCAAAAATAAATGTAGGTAACCAATATTCTTGTTAGTCGCTTGGCTCTCCACTCCTAGAAACTTCAGCAGAGGGATAAAATAACAATAAAAACTAACAGAGCTCCCTCCCTTGTCTAATAGGATGTACCTGAGCAATCTCTGAACTCAGCCTTTCATTGTACGATGCCAAATGGACTGTGAAATTGTTTACCTTAATGGACAGTGCTAGTTTCTCTCAGAAACAGAATTAAATTTATTGGGTAATCTATACCAAAACCACTGGATTTTACTCATTTTTAGTGAAATTGCTTCTGTCGTTTCTCTGTTCACATGACCGATAATTCACGAGGGAAGGCGAAACTTTAGCAGTCACATCTGCTCTTCTGTCATGCACAGGCAGTGCAAGTGCAAACCGCTGCGCTTGGAGTAAGGAGCTCACCAAACCATTGGCACCAACACCTACCACCATAGGTGACACATCCTGCTAAGTGAAATACAGGGCGCAGCCTCTGCATTTTGATTTCTGAAGCAAGAAACATCATTTTTCAGTGGCTGCACACTTTTAGATACTTAAATCTTCAACCATAATAATAAAACTCGAAAGCAAGTAAACACAAAATACAAAATAAAAACTGAAAAATCACCATGTTTTCATCTGAACAGGATTAGACCCCAAATATCTCCAGTTTACTGTCTGCCTTCAAGGATTATATACCAAGGTCCCAATGAAATGTATGGAATAATCTCCTCTTTTGAAAGACTGCACCTGGACAGCAGGAGTCACACATTGGTCTAACCCACAGCCTAGGAGCCACAAGTAGGTTTATGGCAGTGACAAATGGGCTTACAAGCCATCCAGAATTCAATCTCATTTGATGTTTAGGTTATTATTAGAGTAACATAAGGCCACAACAGAAGATAATTCAGAAACCGTTGTATGAAACCGTGAATCACAGTTCAATATCCCTTCCAAAATTGTTAACATCAATAATGATAAATCTTTGTAGCCTTACAAAAATCCCTTTTAAAATATAGGATACCTTCAAATCACTTCCTGCAAGTTATCAAGCTGGTATCAGATGGCAACGTTATCAGCCCAGGGCTATAAATGAAAAAGTCTGTTTCCACAAACAACACCGTAAGCCCTTACACATTTCTTCAAATTTCTCTTTGGAAAATGCTGCCTGAAGTAATCCTGCAACGCAAGACCAGTACGTGGAATGTGAGGAAGAAACCTCCTCTATAAATCCAGGCACCTCTCTCAAACTTCCAAAGCAGAGAGCTGCGGCATTTGGGTTCTTCTTTATTTCATTTTACTTTTTGAGGGAACATAAGAGGAAAAGAAATTTGAAATTGCTAAAACTGCTATAAATACCAGATGGAGAAAATAAGGCAAGCTGTAAAAGATGCAGGGTAGAGACAGAAAACAGGGAAAACTCCAGGATAAACGATTCTCCAATTCTCCATCCACCCTGACTGTCCAACACCACGGAAATACAGGAACCCAGGAACCTCACAGAGTGAAAAATAATGAAAATGGGGAGCAGTTGATTTTCAGTATAATGTAAATGCCACAAAAGATACTTTCTAACTTCTGAATAAACAAGTTCAAATCCAAGGAAAATTAGAAGGGAAGAGTTAAAGCTCTCTGCTATTTATTCTCATATAATTTATACAAACAATTTAGAGAACATATCCGAGCTGTTCTACAAGCTTTGCTTTTAAATCCATCTTCCTTTCAAATTAAAAGGAAATAACATATTTCGACTTCAAATGCATTTAAATTAGGGTCTTAACCTGAAATCTGCTATGGAAAAGAATGTAAGACCTTATCTTGAAATCTGCTGGAATAAAAGCTCTCAAAATTCAGATATGATTCTGGGTCAAAGACGAGGAGAGAGAAAAGATTCCCCTTCTCCACTCCAAGGAGACAAAACAGTAACACAAATCTTTTTATCAGCAAAAATACTGAAGTTCCTACAAAAACCAGTAAAATTACCTGTATGTTATCATCACACTCCTCTATACGGAAATTAACATTTTTTTTTTCTATAATCTCAGAAACGTAGAACTGTTGCCACGTTTTGCCAAGACTAACAACAATGCACCTAAAATCACGGCAAGAGGAAAATACAGTGAAGAAGAGGTGAGAGCCATTCAAATCAGATGGCAGCAGAACCAGGAGCAGAACGGGAAGGTCCACTGGACCTAAACATGGAGCTGGTGGGAGCAACAGTTGACCCTTGACTTGGTAACTCAGGGTTGACTGACAGATGTGCATCATCCCTAAATCTCACCCCACATGTCCAAAGGTTGAGAAATTTCTGGATGATGTTCCTGTTACTCCCATCGTTTTGCCAGCACATCAGCTTCATTGGATGCACTGCTCATCCTGCCTCTACTCCAGGGCCCAGCTGGGCTCCCCTCCATGGACATACTGCGTTTTACATGGTCAATGTGACTTGGCCACAGCAAAATAAACAAAGATTAACTACGACTGCAGACCACAGATCCTAAGAGCAAAAATCTAAAGGTTTCTGGGCCTGGTTTCCTGATAAAAGAGGCAAATGTTAAGCAACAAAATGGGTGTCATTTTCTGCAGTCCTGGAAGTCAGTTTGTATCTGATTTAAGGGTACAATTTCTGTCCAACTATCCTTACATGTCTGGAAGTTTGGTGTCTATTCCAATCTGGTCTGACAGACTCGCTGTGCAGCCAGGAGACAGAGACAGCCACTTCCAGAGGACAAACCACCTGCAGCGTTTCAGAAGGGCCCGTTACAGAGGAAGCTGGAATGACCGGATTAGAAACAACACAATTTCTAGACGATCGACGTCAGGTTAAACATGCGCTACACCATCCGCCTCGTGAAACACAGCACCAGCAAGTGCATCAAATGCATCATCCAGACTAGGCTGCAAATAAACCTCTTGTTGACGCACTCTTGCTCCCACAGCCGGGCAGCACTTTGGTCCCTCCCACCCTATGGGGCTGAGACCGACCTTGTACTCAACAAACACATGTTAATACCAGGTATCAGAAGCTTATGAGAGGTAAAAACAAAGTGTTCTGACACTTATCCTTATATCATTGTAAAGAAATTTTCTAGTAAATATGACAATTATTTCAGAGCAACTTGTAATAAAAAATAACCCGGCTGCTGATTGGCATATGGTGATTAACAATGAAAACTCTTGTTACAGGCATCACAAGTCACCTTTTCAGTTCAACATTATCTTTACAGACATGTTTGCTTTCCCTTTGCAATCATTACATTTCACAGCAATCATTAAATGTAGTTTATTTCTATACATAACTTAGGGAAAAAGCCAATTTGCAAAACTGGATTTTCTCACACTTGCCATTCCTCTCATATCATAAACTCAGTGTACACATGTAATTTTATAAACACGTGTTTTATTAGCTTGGCTAAAATAGTTGTGCTGTAGCACTGACACTAAAATTGCTAGAAATTTATTTCAGAAATATCTTAATTTGTCTCAAAGTTTGCCCTATCACTAACTAATTTTTAAATAAACCTTCTATACCACATACCTGCTTTCAAGTCATCCTCTCCCTATATTTCAACCCAAATTAATACCACTTCAAGAACTGCATCAGTGAAAAATATTTTTAAATGTTAAAAAAAAAAACAAAACAAAACAAAACCCGTATCTTTTCTATGACAGGCCATAGCATTTCCATGATTTGCAGTGGGGAAGGGGTCAGAAGTGGCAGGCAGGTACAGAGATAACCGAAGTCACTGGAGAACTTGGTCCAGGCTGGTGCTGCCCAGGCTGGAGCCCGCTGCAGAAGGCAGGGTTGGGGAGGGTGTCCCATGCTCACAAAGTGAGCAAAATGTGCTGAGGAAGCAAAAGGCAGTGTGAGAAGTTGCCAGCCAAAAAGAAAATGCTGTGAGGGGTAAAAGCAGGCTTGAGTTGGGCTTCCCGCCCACCCAGGAGCACTTAGGGAGCTGCCAATGGGATGTGCCAACTGGATGCAGGTAGTTAAAGCAGGAGTTGGCGTGGCTGCCAGCTGAGAGCCTGCCGTGATGGATCAGCATGGAAGCACCATGCTGACCATCTGCAACAAACTGTCCTCTAAAAAAAGAGAAGGTGGATGAATGTCTCTAGAAACTGGAAGAAAGCTACAGTCACAGGCTGTGGTACTCACAGTGGATTTACCATGAACAAATCAAAGCTCTACTTCAGCAAAGCTTTCAGCACAGTTTCCCATAGTTCCTGTGGCCTCATTTAGGGGATCTGGACTGGATAGGTGAACTACAAGGTGGATGAGTAACTGGTTGGACTGCTGGGCTCAAATAATAGAGGTCTGTAGTTCAAATTGTCCCTGCCACATCACACATCCATGTGTTCAACATGACTAGTGTTCCTAAAAGGTCAAGATTGGGACCATTAGTGTTCAAACACAACCTCAATGGTGGGATAAAAACACCTTCAGCAAGTTCACAAATGACACCAGGTTAAGAGGAGCAACGGATATTGTGGAGAGCAGGGCTACTCTTCAGAGGCACTGCAATAAGATGGAAGAAGAGCTGATGCACAAATGGTTGACAAGAACCACCCAAAACTTCAACGAAAACCAAAGTCCTGCACTGGGATGCACTATGCACCAGTATGGGCTGCAGCCTGGTGGGAGCATCTTGGAAGAAAAAGTCATGGTGGTCCTGGTGGCAACAAATTGAGCGTGAGCCAGTGGTGTGTCCATGCAGTGATGATGGCTAATCACACGCTGGGCTGCACCATCACAAGGGTAGCCAACAGAGCAAGAGAAGTGAGGTCACATCTGGAATAGCAGGTCCAATTTTAGACTCCCCAGTGTGAGGAGCTAATGACAAACTGGTGTCTATCTAGCAAGAATGTCAGGGGGCCCCAGCATACGATGTATGAGAAGAGGCTAAGAAGGCTGGGTTTGTTTAGATTGGAAAGAAAAGGTTAAGGGTGGCAGAGGTGAGTCTCACTGCAGTCTTCCCCCACCTAAAGACAGGCTGTAGAGAAGACAGAGCACAGAGAGGTAACAGTCATGAGTAAAACTCACAGCCATGAGTGTGGTTAAGCACTGCAATAGGCTGCTCAGAAGCATTTTCTACACCGATTCAGGCAAGGCCTGGGGCAACTGGACCCAACATTGAGATTAGATTAGGTTGGAGCAAGAGGGTGGGTTCGAGGACCTCCCAATCTAAAAGTTTCTGCAATTTTCTGATGTGCTTTGAAATACAGATTGCTGTATTTTCTGAAATATCAGCCCTTAAAATCTCTGTACATTTTCTGTCTTCATTTCTTTGGGCCCCTGATCCCCATCTGCAATGTGTTAATAACATTAACATCAAGGAAAGTTCAGATTCAGACTCCTAAATGTAGGTGTCTCCATGTAAGCCAAACACCTACGCTCCCCTCATGCTCAATGAACGTCTGAAAAATCAGTTCCTTCCGCACTGGAATCTAATGCCATTTAAGGTTCCTCAGCGTATCTGAGACATCCTCAAGAGACTGACAGATAAGACAGAAATTATGCATGGACCAATACTCCTCTGCAGTTCTAGCAGGAGACCAGGTAGGCAATGCTGGGGCATATGAAATGCCACTGCTGGCCCTTCAACTGACCCAACGCAGGTTCAGACTCAGAAACCTCTGACATCAAGCCCACATGTCTACACCCGCAAGTCTCAATCTGGGGCTGAATCCCAAACCTAATTTCCACAGCCAGTTAGGGTCGTGATGAAAAGAAATCAAGACACAGTGAGGAGTGAAGAGCACCAAAGGAATTCCAATTAAATATCATGGAATTTATCCTGTCAGAGAAGATCCTCAAGAATGTTTAAAAATAGTGAATTGGGCCACAATAAATGAATGACAAAGGAAAAGCAAAGTAATGAACAGTCCCCAGGAAACTGTGCTTTGAATAACCAAGACCATGCAAAAAATACGACTAATAATAATGACCGCATAATTATAAACTGCCTGATAATGCAATCAGAGAGTGGACAGACTGGATTCACAACAGGCTTCTGAGTTTTTCGACTTTGCAACCTTGATCATACTCTTTTAATGCACTTTCAGTGTCCAATATCCCGGGCACAGTCACAAGCACATGAATAGTAAAGGGTGAAGTTTTCAAAGACACTCAGTGTTGGATTAACATTTCTCTCCCTGAAGACCAGGGTAATTTCTTTATGCTTCTGACATCTTCCTCCCCCTCCTCCCCTCCTCGGCTTGAGATTTATAATGTAATTTTATACAGCCTTACTTTTTCTTCTTGAAATCATTCCTGCAGCTTTATGAATTATGTCCATAACATCATGTTCTGAATACCTATTTTAAGGAGTTTCTTTTGTCCTAATAGTTCAAACAGAAAATCGGCTGAAGCTGGCAACACTCCAATAAAATCCACATTCAGTTACTCCATTAAGGAAAAAAGTGAGTACTTTTGCATATGCACTACCCTACAATATAAACTAGCACATAGCTGTGAAATACTGTCATTATTTTACAGCACTGATCTAATTTTCTACTGAATGCCCTAAATGAAGGGTTTCTTCAAAGTACAAAAGACAAGGACTCGAACTTAAAAATGATAATTTGGCAGCACTTAAGTCTATTTTCAAAAATTATTTTATTTCCTATCATATTAAATAACACCAACTGACAACAGCTTTACATGCTGAATGAATCCAGGATGCATTTCCTGATTGTAAAGAATCAGAGGGATATAATGTGGCAAGAGACTGGTATTGTGCTCATTAGATCACTAAGCAGCAGCGCTTATAAACAGAATATTTAACTAGACTCTACAAAGATATTCAAATGTAGCTGCCAGAATGTATTTTGAATTTTTCCACCTAATACAAAAATGCAAGAGATGAGAAATTATCTCCCTTTAAAGTAAAAAGTTCAAGGTGAATGTTACCTGATTAACTCACTTTGTTATTAATTAAATTCAATAAAAAACCCAAATATGGCATGTCATCCTTTATTAGCATGTCTGCAGAAATAAGAACCATGCTTAACATTCAGCCAACAAAATTTAGTCAGAATTAATGAAATATCAAAGAGTAATAACATAGTAGAGGAAGGAGTTAAGTTCAAAACCTGACACCGAAGGGAGAGAAAGTAGTATCTCCTCGTGAGGTTTAAAGGAACATGAGGAAAATCATTACTATGCAATTTGCATATATTTATTTATGCATATATAAAATTTATTTATACATACTATACTATTACATACTCTATATGTACTGCATACTATAGAAATAGTTTCTTTAAAAGTGCTTAAGATATTTTAAGGGGGAAAATGTTTATCTAGGACAAAAATGGTTGATTATTCTCCTCCCAGTTTCAGCTGGACTTTGGTTTTTGATTTAGTCGTGCAGTTCTTACTTCTTACCGTATGGTGGAATGGAATGGAATTACATTTATCTGTAATTTGACAAGAAATGGCTTGGACAGTATTTGTCTGTGTACTCACTCCAGTTTCAGCACTCACGTTAGCCACCTACCACACCTTTTCACCTCTGCTATGAGGACAGGCTGAGAGAATTGGGGCTGTTCAGCCTGGAGAAGAGAAGGCTCCAGGGAGACCTTATAGTCCCTTCCAGTAGCTGAAGGGCACCTCCAAGAAAGCTGGAGAGGGACTTTTTGCAAGGGCATGTAGTGATAGGACGAGGGGTAATGGCTTCAAACTGGAAGAGGGGAGATTTAGATTAGATCTCAGGAAGAAATTTTTCACTCTGAGGGTGGTGAGGCACTGGAACATGTTGTCCAGGGAAGCTGTGGAGGCCCCATCCCTGGAAGTGTTCAAGACCAGGTTGGATGGGGCTTTGAGCAACCTGATCTAGTAGGAGGTGTCCCTGCCCATGGCAGGGGGGGTTGGAACTAGATGATCTTTAAGGTCCCTTCCAACCTAAACCATTCTATGATTCTATGATGATTTGCATTAGCATGGAAACTGGGTACCATTGCCTTATTCATTCTAGATGTTAACAATAAAGTGCTCCGAGTTGCCTCGGGAACTTGGCATCTCTGCTGCTCTGCCAAACTTTTGGGTATAAGTAAAGAACTACAGTTTTCATAGCTGTCTTCTTTCAACAATACAGACATGAACTTTATAAATATTCCATATAACTCTATACTTCCATGTAAATGGAAAATTAAATTAGTTGTAAATATTTTTTTTATTTTTTTTTTTTAAGCTCAAAAGAATGATTCCCCAAGAAGGTATGTTCCCCGTAGAAGAAACTTTCCATGGCACAACATTCTTCTAGCATTAGGACAAAGATGGACCTCTCCAGGTAGTTGGGTGGAAGAAGTAATAAAGACTCACTTCACAATTTAGCAAGAGTTAATGCCCATTTAATATAAAAGCATTGCCAAATCTGTGACTTAACAGAAAGCTGTAACAGGTATTAATTTGATGTCATCTGTACACAAAGAAGAATCCATTTGTGACCCAAATGTCATGAAAATCAGCATAATTACACACTTTATCGTTCGAGTGATTTTTTCATTAAATTAGGAGTTCAGAGTGTGACTACAGTTTCATCATTTGATTACCTTTATCTTATTGCCTTCCAGCTAAATCTGGAGAGCAACATTGAGAGTTAAATACATATGCACAAACTATGAGACATATGAAGGACATTAAAAGCTGAAATATGGCATTTGTCAAGTTTAGGAACTGGTAGTCAACCAGAAGGTACCAAGAAGCTACCAAATTATACCATGTTGCTGGAATATAAGAAATAGGTAGCTCAAATAGGGAGAACGGTACCCTCAAAGGACCAAGGAGACCATCAGGAGAAACACTAAGAAACACCACCCCGTCCCTCCTCAAGGAATGAGACAGTGGTAGCCTCCAAAAAAAAGAGAAAAATATGAGATTTGATTCAAAACATAAACATGCCCCAAGCTAAACAGTTATGAAAAATGTTCACAGTAAATTTATCTGTGAGACAAATCCATCATTCCCATGCAGCATGGAACAGATTGTATTCAGGAGACAGAGAACTGCATTCCCTCATGGTGCAAGTAATTTGGGAGGCACCATGGTATTTACTTAGCGAATGACTAATTAGGTATGAAGACAAGGGGAGGAAGAAAGAGGGGGGCCTCTAATGTGCTAAAAATATAATTATTAAAAAAAAATGCATGAACTGCAGCTAGAAACATGGTCTTAGGGAGAGCCCAGGGACACGTCAGGATTCAGCTTCAGCTCTCTGAACTAGTGGCGCGTGAAAGGGATTATTTGTCACCACGCCAGAGACTTGGACGTCACTGAAGCAATGATGAGGCTGAGGAAGGGGGGGGGGGGGGGGGGGGGGGGGGGAAAAAGGAGGGGGGTNGTGAGGCTGGGCAGCAAAAAGGAAATCCCTCTTAATTGGTCCAGCGTGCGCTCTGGGAAAGAAGGGCAGATATCTGGGCACAAAGTCACCCCAAGGCAGACGCTGAGAAGGGGGAAGCAGAAGGATTCCCATGATGGAGAAGGCTTCCCGCGATGGGCAGGGCAGGAGCACTCCGCGCTCTGATTGAGCATCCAGAAGTATTTATAAGAAAAAGTAACATGGATTTCTATCCCCTGCCCAAATACAGTCACACATCCCTGTGCTAATAAAAATCTTGCAATGTGACTGGAAGAAGCCCCCATATTTGGGCAATTTAAAATGAGGGCCCAATGTTTTAATGCAATACGTCTCGAAGAGCACAAAATGACCCGTGAGGTCGAGGCAATTCCGATCACTGATTTTTATGACTTCATCAAGTACTCAAAAAAGTCAGGAACTGAATTATTTCTATTAAAAAAATACAGCATTCAGCAGGCTTCTGTACACCCACGCATGCACTTATCCAATGTATTAGTCATGTACCACTACCAAAACAGAATAAAAATATATTTTAACAAATCTTGCACAAAGTCAAAACACAATTCCTTTACAGACATGTTAGTCCACAAATCTGCTCTTTCATTCAACTTCGGCTGCCAGAATCTCTTACGGACATCTATTACACAGATCTGCCAAACCCATAATTCACTTCATGACATTAAGTAATAAATACATAATGCAGACACACATTTGTCCTTTTCAAAATTCAGCTGAAATCCATTTCTTTAGATAAGAGCATGACCTGTCCAAGTCACCTTCCAAAATTCAGAAAATCTCTCTCCACTGAGGCATGCACTCCAATCTTCACGTCCTGGCTCCTACTTGAAACAGGAGCTATGCACATCCAAGCATTTGACATTAAAATAGGAATTAATGACTGCTTTGCGTGCCACTGGCATGTGGAAGTGCCATTCATAAAGCAGACACTCATGGCAAGGCTCACTGTACAGGCAGAACCGGAGGACACCAACATCCATAATTAAAATTTTCACAAAGAAAATACCACGCAGGCTGCTCCCGAGCCCGGGAAGCACTTTGTTTTAACATGTTTAACTTTACACGCTTTCTATTAGCCTGCAGGGTGGTGGGTTAAACTAATGGTGAACTTTGCACTTTGCAAACAGTTACACCCAAATTGTCTCCTTAAATTTACTTCTAAGAAGGGATGTTGATGCTGAGACAAAAGTTCACATAGAAGGAAATATCTGGCTCTGTACTGCTTAAAAAGGTACGTGTTGCCTTTTCGGGGCTAGCGTAGCTAGAAAGGGGTCTGTACGATATGACACTTACAAACCTCAGGGGTACCAGCCCTGCTGATTAGTGCTTCAATTTCGTAGTCAAATGGAGGTCACTGCAGTAGGTGTTTTTCATGGGAAATTATTAGGATGGGGAAGGCTGTAGGGAGGATTTGCAAGAGATGAAAACAAATGACGCTGGCCTTGTAATAAAAATTCTGAGTGCAGCAGGGAGGGGAAGATGTATCATCATTAGCTCATTTACCACTTGTGAACTAGCAAGGGCTCATATCCATGAATCTTGCCACGCCGCATGCACATTTTTAAGAAGGCTGCGAGCTCTAGCACGCACCCATAAGATCAAACCCAACGATCACACGAGTAATACGCACCCAGAGAGAAAAATAACAGTTGAGCTGGCATACTTCTGAAGTCCACCATGCTTCAAATGGAGCGAGAGCCACAGCAGATACCTGTGAAAAATGAGCTGTGCTCTGGTGGAGGAACTCTTCCATTGGAACAGATAGAGCACATGCCAGCTACTGCTGGGCAAAACTAGGACTAAGCCCTGTGAAGTACTTAGCCCTAGTAAGTTCAAACACAAATTCTGGCCCGGAAACACACAAAATTAGGCATGAGGACACTGGCATTCTTGTGGCTCTTGGCCTTACTACCCATATAGAAACAAGGCTGGATTTTCAACCCTACCAAAAAAGAAGATTTAGGAAATGTGACTTTCAGCAGCACTTGTGCTCCTTCATTACATGGGCTACTCTGAAGAAGAGTGGCAGCACAAGGAGGTTGAGGTTAACAAAAGAAAGAGACTCTGGGTCTATGCAGGGGGAGACCCTTTCAGGGGAAGCTACCACTCCATCTGCCACCCCTAGAGAGAAAAGCCTGCTGTTATTAGAAGACAGAAAGAGATTGCTGCAAGAGAAAAGGCAAGGGTCTGGCAGCAATTCAATGCAAAGATTTATTGGTCTTGTTTAGTGAGTAAAGGCAGAAGACATCACAGTGCTGGCTCCTTGTATACAAGGAGTGAAGACTTTAAGGATCATGCAAAGGAAAGAGAAGAAACAAACAGCAGCTGTGAAAGGAGGAGGAGATGACGTGGGAAAGAGAAATCATTCTCAGTGAGGACACTTTCTTGTTAGGGGATGTAAATTAAAACATTGGCACTTACATCAAGGCGAGACTGGCCGTTAACTTCTACCCCCATGCTCAGTCACTTCTCTTCCTTAGGTAGGAACAAGATTGTGGTGAAGAGGAGAAGACGGACCCAGCAGGACAGGCCTGTCCTGTGACTGGTTCACTGGTTTTGAACTCTGGCAATAGGCGTTTGGATTTACAGAGGAATTTAAAAGCCTAAACCATACCAACAGAAGTCTCCTCGACATTCAGTGGTTGCAAGCTGACTGTGAGCACATCTTTCTTCTCAGTGGCATCTTCTCTCTGGCTCAGCTCTCCATCTACACATTTCTACCCAGACCGAAACATTGCTTTCATAAAGGGCTGAGTTCAGTAAAGCTAATCCAATTCCAAAACACTCAGACAGATATTTAAATCCCACTGGCTTCATTGGGTTAAAAGCACTTAGCCGAATCAGGGCCCTATGCTGGTGGCAGGGACAATAAGAAAACCCATGACAGATAGAGAGGTCAGAGGACATACCAGAACATCTATGAATTTGCTAGAGAAGGCTTTGGAAGGCAATAAGAGATAGAATTAAAAAATGGGAGAAAGCTTTCTAGTTAATTGAAGATTAAGAAGAAGTAGAAATAGAAAGTGTTACACAGCTGAAGGTATGATAGGTTCACAGCAGAAGGCAGGAGATTACTTAATAGTCTTACACAATTAAATTAATTCCTTTTAATCTTTTTATACACATTGTAAACAAGATCTCTCTATCCCATGAAAATTACCCTTTAAAGGCTGGGTAAATACATCAACTAATCCTAAAATCCCAGAAATCCCAGTTTAATTTTTTTTCTTTTTTTGAGAAAACAAAAGCCAAGCAGGGAAGAGCTCTGTAAACAGTTTTGACCTTCAGAGAGCCTGGCACTCTGTTTATTTATTCCAAAAATGAAACACTGCTTCAAGCAGCTAAGATTAAAAAAAAAATGGTCATTTAAATGGAAATGGCTACACCTCATTTGCAGTAACCACGAGGATACACCCTAAACATTCGCAATATTGCATGAAATTCACAGAGCAGATAACTGGTGCCAGCAACCAGAAGTAAAGTCAGGTGGAAGATAAAACTCTCACTTCTCTTTTTCGGGAAAAATGTTTAAAAATGGTTTTAAAAAACCATCCAGCAAGATATGGCAATAGAAGCAATTTTGATGATGGCTCTGAGTTCACTATAGACAATTACTTAATTGCTACTATCCCTTCATGTACCCATTGGCAAGTATCGGAATTCCTGCTGATATCAGCACATCCCTTGTACTTGTGCCCCAGGTGAAACAGCAGCACCCTGCACTGGCAGGTTTGCAGACCCGATGGGTGCTTGTACGCCCATTTCGGACATTACGGAGGGACCAAGGCCACCCTTGAGGTCCATCATTGCCATGGCTTGAGCCCTCGGGGCTGCAGGTGCTCAGCAGGACCCAACCCCATGCTGGTGGGCAAGGGGCCCCGCACTTTCCCAACCACCACCACCACCACCACAACACAGTCCTCTGAACTGTCTCATTTCACTTTCACAGGCTGTTTTTTCAGAGCACACTATCCCAATGAATAATACAAATATGCTACACCATTTCTCTGTAAATTTAATTAAGCAATTGAAGGGAGAGTTAAAACATGGCCATGCAGTGTAGTAATCTACAGCCACTCTGCCACACCGTGCCTAGGAGAGAAGAAAAGGAAATTAACAGCCACAAAGAAGTTTTATAGTTTTGTTTCCAAATATCTACCGTGGGGAAAATAAAAATCAAGATAGCAAAATATGAAATTTAAAAAATATAGTCAATAATATCTAGCAAAAAGTATGTAATATAATATAAGGATACTGTATATGTTTTACTTTGGTCTAAACATGTAGATAGGTCTGCTCATTTTATATACAGACATAGAGGAATTTTGATTACAGCCTAAATAGTTCCTACTCCACCCTAACATCAAGGGTGTAACCCATCACGGTCAGCAATATGGAAATCTCAATTAACAACAAAATAGAAACATTCATTAATCTCGGGGTTTCCTCAGGAGAACAGAGATATCCATCTGCTGCTTACTGCCCAGATCCCATTCAAGAGAGAAACTATATCTAAGTAAATAACTAGAGATGAAAATGCCGATGCCTCCCAGGGTGAAGAGCTCTGAAGGCAAATCGCAGGAAGGTAACAGGATGCAGATATTGTCGCTGACAAGAAACGTGGTCTGAAGGATTTTGAGCTGAAGTTTCAGGACAATAAAACTCAAATTCAGCAGCTGCTGCCATAGTATAACAACTGGCAAGACAGTACCTTTTTTTTTTTTTATATATTTCTTTTTCATCTGTGATACTGTACATTTCGCTGCTATGACAACTAAACATTTTCTGCCCATCTGTAGGGTGACAGAATAGATGTATACATCTGCTCATGAATCTTGTTTTTAAAAGACAGATAGTATTTTCCCAACTTTTCTATGTTTTTAAATCTCTCTTCAGAATGAAGCAGAATATTGCGGCTCCTCTGAAATAGTGGTCCATAAATCACACCACACAGGCAGTATGTTGCCCAGGAGACACTCTTAACATCGTTCATCGCCACCACAAATGAAAAAGTCAAAACGGAGGCTGGTGACAAGAACCAGGGAACATTACCTTCAGCGCACGTTCCCTCCCCGTGTTGCCTTTGCTTATCACCATTAGCAATATCACTACCAAGAGACCTACTTCCTTACCGGCTGATTAGAAACACAAAGCCATTTTCACAAAAAAAAGGACAATATATGAATGATTAGGGACAGGGAAAGGCATTTTATTGCCGTGTAGTTTAATAATTCTTTAAAGTCTTTGTAATACCTTCCATCCCAAGGCCTCCACATCTTTAGAACACGTAATTCAATAAATAAATTAACTTCAGTGACATCAAGCAACTCAACCAAGGCTGTAGCATCACTAATCTTTGCATTTGCCTTGTCCTTAGGCACTTCCATTAAATAAAAACTCCTTTTCTGCACTACCGAGTCCTAACCCTACAGCCAGGCCAGGCAGTGACACTGGCACATAAAATTATTCCCAGCGACAATAAGCAACAGATTCCTGAAATTTTTAGGAGGATTTCCAGCTCTATGCTTTAGCTCCAGATTAGTGAAAAACTGAAAACAAAACAAAAAAATGGTTCTGGAGTTAAAGCACTTCAACGTGGAGACAACAGGGGGTTTGATGGAGAGTAGCTTGAAATTTAGATTGTACTGGGAAGGGAGACACTTCCACGCACTGAAGTGAAAAAAAAAACCCAACAAAATAAAACCAAAAAAATCCAACCAAAACAGAGAAGGTCAAGCATGACATGAAAGAAAGGAGAGGTCTGCAGCTCTGATTGCGGGGTAGAAGTCAATACGGTTATTGAAGCAGAGTAGAAAAATGAGAGGAATACGAGATGGCGGAGCATCCTTCCCTAAGAGAACTACTACTGTCTTTTATGCCACATAATACAGCAAACGTTTGGCAAGGCAGTGAAGCCATGCTAGACGCGTCCCTTCAGCACATTTTCGAGCCAAAATATCATGTGCGGGCAGGCAGCATTAATCTGCTTCCCCAGCTTCTGCGCGCTGCCTCGAACCGCCTGGCCCCAAGCCCAACAATGGGAATTAGTTGCTCAGATTAATTCCTGTCACCTCTATGGTGAACCTCGTACTGGATTTAAATCAAGGACACCAAGGCAGGGCTCCTTACTGACATGGCAATTACTCTAAGCAGGCAGGTTAGCTAGTAGCTGCCGAAACTATTTATTAAGGTAAATGAAGAGAGAAGCATCGACCGAGCTCCCGGTATGTCTCGCCCTCCCCAACAGCCTTCCCACCTTGCGACACTCATGTGTGCATCAAACCATGATGTGGATGTGGAAGCTGTGCGTTTCCGGCATGCTTTGCTGTCTCCTGTCCCACATCCAGGCACGCCTCCAGCCACGCAGGGCTGGAGGTGCTCCCACTATCCAGGAGATAATCCAGCACAAAACCTCTGGTTCTGGTTAGTAGCAGAGCCCCATCTCACCCTGCACCCTTGATAAATCATTTACGGTACCACAGAAAGTATTATCTGGCTCAGGAACACACAAATGGCTTTTTCCCATAGCGCCTGACAGCCAGAAGCGCAACTCCTCCAAAAACTCCCAAGTCCACAAAATGGTCTCCCATTATTTCTTACAAGGAATGTTTTGCCAAGGAGAACATCCAACAGCCCTTCCCACCTCTGGCCATCAGCTGCACAACTGGCAAGAATGGCTAAAAAAATACTTTGCTGCATTTTTTACCCCCTAAAATGATGCATCATAGGACTACCTGCAGCATGGAGCTACAGCCAGTCCCCTGGCCAGGCCAAACGGAGACACGGTGGTTATGGCAGGCAGGGAGCAACAGTAAGGATTCGTCTCATTTAATCCTGAATTTTATTTTCTATTTTGTTTCCACCCAGCACTGCAGTAACCCAGGTTTCGGAGCATCATTCAGCCCTGGAAGGCAGAAAGGAACAATCGGGCAACCTGGGCACATGGCCGTTGGGTATGTCCACTGCAGTCAATGTAACATTTCTGTAGTTAATTATTTGGAATAAATGTACTAGCTTAAATAGGTCACTGTGATGCTACAGTTCTCCTTGGAGATTAGACTGGGAAAGAAGTGACTCCTGAAGGGACTTCTCCTTTAACACCCTCAACTCCAAATACCAAGTGACTGCCTGACACACAACTGCTGCAAAGCATTTTGATACGTGTTTCTATCAAAATCACCCACAGCATTTTACAGCCATTAATCACGCGAGACTCAGAGCTGGCACCAAAATGTCTTTGACAATGTGATGATCATTAGACTTACTGTACAGACAGGTAAAGCGAGGCATGAAAAGGTTAGTCATACTGCCAGAGGGATTTTACCTCTCTCTGTAATGTGGAGTAAGCAGCTTTATCCATCTGATAGTTGCTCTGACTTGTGATTTCAGCTCGAGGCTCAGGGGCCCACATCATAAACACCGCGTAGCAAATAAGCATCCTAATCAGCTAACACACCGAATCTCCGTGTTCACACACATCCTGCTCGCTCCATCACAGCTGCCTCTTCCACACCAAAGCCAGGACAAAGCAGCAGCTCTCGCCACGTGTTATTTCCAAGTCATTCCTCCATCCTGCTAAAATCACTTCTGGTTTATCAGGATGACTCTCCACTGAATAACTTCTGCAAAACAGGGAGTTATAAACTTCCTACATGGCAGGCTGTAAATATCTAGATATGTCTCAGTATGAATTTTAATGACTTGAGCTACACTAGTCCAACTCCTTGTGTGGATGCTCTCAAACCCCTGGGGTCACAGTCATATTAATCCAGCATAAGATCACACAAGCGTCTAAAGGGCAACCCAATCCTTAACTTTATACCTGATCTCCCTTCTCCACCTCCACCAAAATGCCTAGTGTTTGCAGGGCCCATAAATCCAATCAGGGACCCAATCCTTTCCCTTTTTTTCTCCAGAACAAGTGAGGTCCTCTCTGATTGCCCTCTTGAACTGGCTCACCAAGTGGCTGCATGAAAAAACAGAGCCACTGCAGGGAGGTGGTAGGAAGCAGCAGTCAGGACCAGGAATGGGCTGCCTTTATCTCCGTCAGAACAGGTTGAAGGGAGCTGAGAATCACAGCCTTATTTTACTGCAAAAAGGGGATTCTTCACAAGGAATTCACGTTAATCCAGCAAAAACTGTTTTTTTCTGTGTAGGCCAGACCTTCAGGAACCATGCTGGGGAAGACAGTATCTCCTGGACCTAGGTGCCCCGGGGAAGGGGATCACGGCTCCTTTGCCAGAGGTTCCCATCCCCTCCCGGCACTTTCCAGGAGAGTCCAAACCCTCTTGCCAAAGTGGACTGGATTACAATTGACAGTGTCAAGCAGCCCGGTTACCTTCCCTGTGACCACAGGCTTATTTCTGACCACGTTCAATGTCTAGACAGAGCTTCCAACTGGTATCAGAGGAGTTTTAATTTGTGGGTACAGAGAAAGAGAAACAGATTTTCTGAGAATTAGCTGGATTTTATCTTTGCCAATGACAGATTAATGTTCATTACAAAAGATTAAGCAATTAAAGGAAATCCCCGTGAAAGCTGAAACATGTACAAAAAGTTTCAAACACGGGTACGTTTACACAAAGAAAACACGAACCCTTCTGTGCTCCTAACAATATAGGAGTACAGTACTTTGCATTGCAGTAATGGTTACAGCCAGCGACCTCCATCAGCAGAATGTTTTTTTTCCACTTCCAGCATCAATGAATTTAATCTTTATAGTTCGGATAATTCAAACATAATTTAGATATTACCTTTCATCTTGAGAGGGAAGCAGCAATGGGTTTTGACAATAAATTCATAGGGGGCCTAACTTGAGAATCAGCAGTCCTAAATTCATTAGGTCACATTTATTAAACAGATTTTGCCATTTACCCTTTAACCAACACAGCTAAATGCCAGTCCTGTTCCTGCCTCATAAACAGTCCCCATCTCCTCTCCAAATGTCACCGTAGACAGTCTTCCTTTTTGATTATTTTGCCTTTCTCCAGAAGGATGCTTTGCACCTCAGAAGCAGCTTGCTGCCCACACCAAACCACATGTTCCTAAAAGGAAGATCTCTCATTAAAGGTAGAGCCACACTAGGATGCAAAGGAGCCACATGCTCGCAAAAAGCACCTCATCTCATTAGCAAACGGCTGGTGTAACTGCTCGTCGCAGAGAGGAAGACACACCATTAATTTGCTCTGCATGTAGGTACCGAAGGCACAGAACACACTTCCCCATCCCTGGTGCTGTGGGAGGAAAAATCACACGTTAAAAGTTTGTGAGGCTTCTAATGGAAGTAGCTGACGTGGGCTGACTCTGCTGTATTCAGGATTTCCTTAAGGAGAAGGATGAGGCAGGTGTCTCTGAAGAGCAGTGCTGGGAAAGGGTAAAGCGAGGGAAGCTGCCCCATCCCTGGGAAGGACCTGCAGCTGCTCAGAGCACCCAGTGCTCCCATCAGCCCCAAAGTCCTGCTGAGGTTCCGCGCTCCCATCACCCTCTGACTGCCGGCAGCCCCGAGAGCCACTGTGGGCAGCCCCGGCTGTCCCTGGATCGGGTCACGCTGCCGGGGCTTGCCGCTATCCTGCGCTCTCCCCACAACGGCAAAACACAAGGTCATCATCCCAGAGGAAGCTGCATTAAGCACTGACAATGTCTTGGACTGCGATCTGCCATCACCCAAAAGTTACTGCTTAATGATGATTAAGGCAAGGTAATAAACCCCACCTAAGAGAGCCAATAGAAGTACTGCAGCACCAACCAATTCATCCTTAAAGACCATCTCAAGAAGAAACAATAAAATCCCGTCCTTTTAAAACCAGCTTCAAATCCTGTATAGTGTAAGAAGGGTGGTCTCGCAGGGAAAGACATGCTGGGAGTCAGAAAAATCTGTCCCATCCACCACCACATGCTATGGCCAAGTACAGCTTCATCACAGAGATGCTGAACACCTCAAGGTCCCAGTGTTTTTAATGAATTTCTACATTGTCATTCCCCCCCTCCAAAGAAAAAGAATCAAACTATTAACTTATCTACACCTCTCACACCCTTCCAGTAAAATGGGAAACTACATAAATGTTGTACATCAAAGCGCTTCCTTCATTAAAATGTGAAAAATAATTTGTGTACTTTAGATGAAAGGTGTTCTGGGACTGTGAAGTATTCTGGCAAATTTAATTAAATCCCATAGTTATTCTCTCATAAAAATAAAGCTTTTGGGGAAAAAAAAAGTTATTAAAAATTTAACTGATTCACAGTTAGGGTTTGTTTTTTTCTCTTTTTGGAAAATCTTTACCTCATAAACTGAACCAGTGGTGAGAAGCAAAAATATTTTTAATGACCTATGTGTAAAGTTACATTTCCAGAACACAAATTCTCAGTAAAACTTTCAAATGAAGAGGGAAAATCACCAAATAATTATGCATATAATTAATTACGGGCTGCAATGATCTAAAATCAGAAATGAATTTGCTATGCAAATTTTAGTAAAACCAGAAAACCAAAGGCTTCGATTGTGAAAGATGGGCAGATCTAGCTGTCACACTGTGGAAGCGGAGAGCTATTGAAATGACAAACAATCAGATTACTCTCAGGCCAATGTAAACATTCTTCATAATTAGTCCTGACATAAATTAAAGCAGGAAAGTCTAATTTCATTCCTTATAGTCACTAGGATGATTATTCATCAGTGCTAATGGCCACGGGCTCAGGTTTATAACTAAAATCTGATTTTCACTGGCAAAAGCAGCCACCTAGCTCGAGCCAGACCCAAACCTCAGCATCTCCCCGGAGCTGCACACTTCTCCAGTCCGTCACCTTGGAGAACTGTCACTCGTACATGTACAGTGAGCACATTTGGCTCAACTCCAAGATGAAAATACCATCACAGTAACTGAAAGGCATTTCCTAAGAGAAGCAGCTTCAGGCTGCTTCCCTCTCAAGAGGGGGATGTGGTAACCAGACTGTCACCAGTGGAGAACAGCTGCAAAGCTGAGATGTAGCTGGCTACAAGGATATTCATAGAATCATAGAATCTTAGAACGGTTAGAGTTGGAAGGGAACTTGAAGATCACCTAGTTCCAACCCGCCTGCCACGGGCAGGGACACCTTCCACTACATCAGGTTGCTCAGAGCCTCATCCAACCTGGCCTTGAACACTTCAACAGATACTGTTTAGTGAATATCTTCAGGACACGGTACAGACATCAAAGAGCAAAAAATCAACATCTGCATCTAAATGGAGGGGCAGGTAAGTTCCGCAGCATGTCCTGATGTCCCAAATCATTTAGATGGGGGATGCGCTGGAGGGTACCACAGCTCTCTGCAGACCCACACTCCCATTTTCTTTCTCGTTCCCCCGACGCAGAGAGCACGGAGGAAACCAAGCACAGTCCTACACCTTCACACACTTCCCTCTCCCACGGTACAACGCAGCAACACTTGCCCAAGCAGAGGGCAGGTACCACCGGCAGGACTCACCCGACCACCTTTCACCACCTGGGGTAGGACTCACCTCACCTTAGCTGAGCAACACGTTCATGTCCAGCCTATGTGAGACATTTAAACAGGGGAGCAAAGCCATACGAGATGAACACTGCCCCATGTTACGGGTCCAACTTCATCCCCGTGTCATCTAATTACAATGCCAGGGAGGGCAGCCCAGGGCCCACTGAGGGATCATGGAGCTTCCCACCCCACGTCCCAGCCCCGTGCTCTGCAGAACACTGGAGGCGCAGAGCCTCCAGAGCTGTCCTCAAAACATCTCCAGAAAGAGAAAGATGTGCCAAACTCCTGACCACAACTAAACAGATCTATCTCTTTTTTGTTAGGCACGGGCAAAATGATTAGGTTGACGCCAGTGGACAACTTAACTCTGAGAAATAGAAAAATTTATTAGTGCAAATGCCTAATGCAAACCAACTGTAATGAAAACTCCCTCCCCACATGCACTCAGTTTGGCTTTCTCTCAGTTATTTCTTATTGGCAACACTTCAATGCTAATAAGACACCATAAGTGTATAAAATGTAATAAATATGTTTATATTAAACAGCAGACTAAAGATTAAAAGAATCTGTTCCGTGAGCTATAGAACCTCGTCTCCCAGCATATATTTTCAGGTAAACACATGCGTATTCAGAGAAAGAGATCTGACAGCAAATGACTTTTTTTTTGTGTGTTTTCTTTTTACCTTTCTGACAAAGACCTAACAAGTTCCAAGACTTGAACACTGAAATTAGCCAAACAGCCTTAAAACATGACACAATTTTTTAGCGATGAGAGCAATGAAAGACTGGAAGAGCTTTCCAAGCAAGTGCCTGATTCGCCATTACTTGTAGTCCTTGAACTGCAAACAGCTTTGTAAAAAGCACATTTTAATCCAGCTTCCAAGGTAAAACCTGGAGCGTGCATATATACTGAAGCAGGGGAAGAAATACGTGGACTTATATTTTTGGTAGTCCAATGTTACCACCTGCCTCTGCTCCAAACCAGCCCCATGACAAACTGTCTAGTTGTACTGCTTCCTAAAAAAGCCACAGAACCTGCTGCAAGGGTCAGATGGCAGGATGTGTCCTCGATTTTATTGGCCACTGGACATTCCCCTCTCTTGGACTTGTTTCAGGAAAGGATTAGGCAGTATACCAAAGTGGCTCCACATAACCTTAGACATAGCTGAAACAACCTCCTCTGTACGTCCCAGGAGGACAGGACTGCTCGCATTGCCCTCCACATGCTCACAAGCTTGCAGTTTTGCATTGACAGCATCACTTCTCAACACCCCTGGGCTTCCATTTGTGCCTTGGAAGAGCTAAAATGGATTTTTCTCCAGTTTCCTCTAAACAACTATGAATTGCTCACATGGGAAGGAAGATCATGGTCTGAAGTGATGCCAGGATAAAGCTGGTGCTCAGATGCTCGGACTGAACACCAGACACTGGAAGTCAATTTTCCTCCTGTCTCATCTAACTAACTACCTTGTGGGTCTGTCCCATCACCAGGTCTTTGGGGACAAGCTTTCTGCAGAAGCACCCGTGTATAATTTAATGGACCGTGAGGCACGGGATAACGTAGGGGCCACTTCTGGGCTTACATCCAACCGGCGAGAATAACAGAACACGTGATAGTACAAAATACTCTTGGAAACAAATCTCAAGGGTGATAAAGGTGACAGCCAGGAGGAAATACAAACTGCACATTTCTTTATTAATAAATAAATTACTTGGAGATTGAGATAAAGTGTCCTAGCATCGGGAACATCCCGAATAATAGAGGAGACTCTCTAAACATTTTCCAAAGAAGGGAAAATATGCAAATTACAGCTAGCTATAAAAATCGTACATTGTGAGCTGTTTTATGGGGTATAAAGCCAAGACAGCTGAACAGTTTGAATAGAACAACTCTGCATGACTGGCCTCACTTAGGAAACTTTGAAAGTATGTCAGAACGATACTAAGCGCCCTTTAAAGTAAATATTTTTGTAAGCTGATGCATTGTTTTAGGGTTCGTATTATTAAATTAAACCAAGACAAGTCTTGTTCCTTCACTAATTTACAGCTACAAATGACAGGGAAATTATAAAACACAGAGACGCAGAATTTATCAAAAAACCTTGTTTTTCCACCACAGCTAATTTTAAAGAAAAAGAGAAATGTTAGCAATTACTTTCCTAAAATTGGAAATCATAAATGAAGGAAAGCTTGCACTATTAAAAGCTGCCAGAGATAACTCACAGAACAACGATAACGCAGTACAGCAGATTCAGAAATAGCTGTTCCCAGGAATGCTTTATTCATGCCTGACACAGATACAGGATGACAGACCAGATTTTGGCCAGGACCGTGCTCTGTGATCCGTCTGGCACACTCCTTCCCAGAGAGGCTGCTCAAGAGAGCCATCGCGGCTGGGCTGAGGACCGATGATCTCCAGTCCTGAGTGGCACCTGCAAGTGCCTCCCCCCATGAGTATCCCTCTTTCCTGAGCTACCTCCCACCAACACCCACTGGCACTTCTCTTGTTGTATGGCCTGAAGTTACTTTGTAAACCGGTTTTAGAAGCCTGGGATGATTAAGTGGCTCTGACATACTGGCTCAGGGCAATGAAGTTTGCCTACACTCACCAAGAAAATGAAGAACGTATGTAATACTAATGCCTCAAAACCATTCTACGATTAATTCAATTCTACGAGTGAGTCTGCCCAGATTTACCCACTAGCTCCTACTGGCTTTCATAAAATCAAAAGAGCGAGGGGAAAAAAATCATGTATCACAAACCATTTTCATTTTTACTTGATTTTGTTTCAAGGAAATGCTGGTAATGGCCCCACATAAATATTTATCAGACCACTCAAATTGTAATAAATGAAAGTATCCTTCAACTTGCATACACAATAACCGAAAACTGTTTTAGAAGACGGTGACAAGATACAAAGAGTCTGAAGCAATAAATTTACTCCCTTCTGCCAGACAGATATAACAGTGCAGGCAGGACTGTTTTATTGTGAACTATATCATCTGGTGTTTCTAGTTTCCATTATTAATCGTTTGAAGACATGATTAGGGTTTTCCAACACTGACTGGCTTCTTTTTACACTCTAGCCACAGTTTGTCAGGAATTTCTATCACTTACGAGGTACCTTAAAAGGTATCAAAATAGAAGATCTGACTGCTGTCTTTGTCAGCATAAATAAATCCATGGAGTCTGCAATAATTTGCACTCCACCTCCATTTAATAGTATCTTTAAGATTTCAGCACCATGAAAGACAGGTTTGGCTTATTCATTTGAATTTCAGGGTCGAAAACACCTAAAGATAACAAGATAACAGGATCATATCCAGCTGGTGTTCTTATCAGGGGGCCTCTACAGGGGTGGAAATTACTGCCAGCTAATGCCTAACTTTAAAGTCACAATGAAAATCAGGGGACTCAGATTCCTGAACAACCTTAAGAAATTAGGTTAGTAAGTTTTGAGGTCATTGCTTGAGTCCATACCTACGGGCTTTGTAAGAACATTAAAGACCCCCTAAGTATTTCATTGCTACCACTATTCTGTCTTCATGTTTAACTTCAATGGGACTTAAGAAGATGTTTCGATGCTTTCCTGAGAAGCACAAAAACACTCATTGCTTCAGTTTTCCCCACTATGCAGTGGAGTTTTAGTTACTCCTTGCATCCCAGGGCACTGCCACACGAACTTCGATCAAGCCTATAGAAGTCCCTGCAGCAGAAGATGCTCAATGTGTCTAGTCTCTCTGCTCCTCTAGAACTCATTTCGTTCATTTGCTATTACTAGTACATCCATGGGTAGCACAGGGGTAAATATAGAAACTCTTCAAGTGCCAGGCTGTTACATCAACTGTGCACAGAGTAGAAACACGTGCCAGACTAAAAAGTGGAGCTTGAGTCAAAAATGCTGTTTAGCTGAACCACAAATCATTTAAAAATGAGAAGGAAGACGTCAGCATTTAGGCTAGGACTGATGTCATCTAGCTCAACCTTGAGAAGTCAGGAAGTCTCACTAGTTGTCCAAGCCCCCACAGCAGCCAGAAAAGAGGTACTGTTAGATGGCAATTAGTCACACAAGGGAGGTGGTATCATAAACCCATATGCATTTGCTGGAGTCACCACCAACTCCTGAGAAAGCAAAAATACACCATTTTGCTGTGGTATCAGCACGATAAGGGTGTACATACTAGAACTGAGAAAATCCAGGATTTTATGAAGGCAGTAGAGGACCTCTGACAGACACCATTTCCAGAAGACTAGTTATATGTATTAGAGCTATCACTAGGATGAAAACTCAGAGAACACTGTCATCCCACAAAAACTTTAACATATCTTTGCTCATTTTGTGTTACAACAATCTGGAAATATAGAGGGTTTTTTATACAATTCTCTTCTAAGGAAATGCAATCATCAGACTGGCAAGGAGTTTGGAGAAACACACCAGGTGGGAAGTGGTACTAGAGATGAAGAAATGGCTTGAGCTTCTCCATAGTCCCTGAGTTGCACAAGGGGAAGGTAACCACCTGTTTACACAAGTGAGGGCAAAGCATCAGATCTTGATGACTGGATAGATGGAAAAGAGGGTGGGATGCTCCTGTCCAGCACTATATTCTCAGAAAATGAAAAATTGTAAAATATTAGCTGCACAACTTTTACCTCTTGTATTCTTAAAAATCTTCTTTCCAGTTCTTATCTTTGTGCAGGTTTCATATCGAAAGACAATTCCCTGAATTTAGTCTAAAAACATCAATTCAGGAGAGAGGAGTCTACACATATTATCCAGCATGTGAACCTGACAGCAAATAGTCTTGTTTACTCTTGGTTTACAGTTAACAGGGATAGGTGACATCTGACCAAAGCAAGGTGTTTAGTGTAGACCTCTACCTCTGAGCTAGTCATGCAAGGACCTTCCATAGTTCAGAGAAAAATGCAGATTTTTAGAGCATGATTTATCCAACTTATTTCATATTTTTACTTTAGGGTAAAATTTCTCTCTGCTGACTATAAGGAAAGCCTGCAGTGACTACAGTGACTAGTTCTGACTGTATATGACCATATTTCATCATATAGATTACATGTCAGGAGTACAAGAGAATGAAAGGGACACACAAAAAAAAAAACCCAACCAGCAGCTCTGAACAGAAGACAGAAGGAAAACGAGAATCCATAAATGGCAAGGTCACATTATGTGTCCCTCAGTGCAGTGATCTTAAATGGCAAGCTTGTGACATTTATACCAACAGTCAATAAATAGGCCAACTAAGACAGAAAAATCAGTGAGTATGAACCACGCAATTAAGCTGGTGACAAACTCAATCTCCATTGAGGCAAGAATCAACAAATAAGAGTTTACTGTTAAAAAAAAGTTGTTTTTTTTTTTTTTTTTTTTTTTTTTTTTTTTTTTTTTTTTTTTTTTTTTAACATCTAGAAAAGTCTTAAACCAGTTTTTTAGCTATGAATCATGAGTTGAATTGTAAACCCACGAGAAATTTAGTCTACTGGCTAAGGTACTAGCGGAAAACCAGGGACAGAGTTGGAGGAGGTCAGGAACTGCTGCCTTCTACTTCAGGAGAGCTGTTATTGATTTACAATTTTGTACCAGCTCTGCCTCCTGGTAATGGAAAGTAAATCCACTGAAACAAATTCGGAAGTGATTCACAAGGCTGTGGGATCAAATAAATGTAAAATTTCACTTCATCAAATACTTCTAGCTGGCAAACGCTATGCTTCTGGTTACTACCACGTATGACCTAGTGTATTTAACAGTGAATGCTGTAATGCAGCAATGATAACCCTCAAAAACAGTTCTCTGCAACACAAGGCAAAGAGCAGCACCACTGTGGGAAGGAACTCCCAGGCTCACCCCCATGGCACATCTCTTACCAAACTGCAACAGCAGCAGGATTTGCACGTATAGCCTATATAGACAGATCCATATTGGCCAATATGGAGGAGACTCCCAAGCTCGCTGATCACGAACCACTGTTCAGACCTGAACGGAGAACAGTGTGTTGTGGCACCCACACCACAAGCCAGGCCAAGTTCGGTGGAGTTAGATGCATCTATATGCACCTCTATACATTTATAGTGGACCAAGAACAAAGTCACCATGCCAACAGGCACGTGGCAGCATGGTGTGGTGTGGATCCACCATGCAGGCCAGCTCCTCCTTGGGTATCTCTGCAGTGTCTTTCCTCCTCAGTATCAACACGCCTCAGGGAGCACAGGCACACCTCACTCAACACACAGGGTGACACGGTTAAGATGGAATATTGCAGAAGAATAAAAATAATACACTCGAGCAGAATTTTGCTGAAAGCACAGACTTGCTTGGAGTCCGGCCTGCTCGCATATCAGGATGAATTTGGCCCAGTTTATATCCTAATGATTATAATGGATACTGCAGTCGTCTTTTCATTAAGGCAGCAGCCAAAAATATTGATTTGTTGTACTTTGCACTCCTGCTTACCTTCACAAATTTCAGGAGAGAGAGTGCGTAAGCCAATAGAGTTGGTCAGTTTAAAAGTGACAAATTAACTGCGCCGAAAGTAAATAAACAGCTATCTCTTTGTAAAGTAACTCAATATGTGACTTGAGCTCTTTTCCACAGCTAGAAAGCTGATTCATCATTGAGTAGCATTTAAGCTACCATCAGTTCAATAGCAGAGTATTAACGTTGTGGCCTCTCTGACACAGCAGGCCTCATTCTGCACTCGAGTTACAACAGCTCCACTCGGAGTGACTCCTGAACCCCCAAACCCTGCTCTCCACATCGCCCTGGCTGCAGTTCTGCACACAAGTGTCCTCCAAGTTGGCTTCGAGAAGGCTTAAGATGTATCTAACAGCTGGGGAAAACAGATAGAAAAAGAATGCTGGATTATGCAGTGTCTTCCGAAACGGGTTAGTGAAACGGCACAGGTGTCAGGGTTGGTTCATTTTCACAAAAATACTCGTGAAAGACAGACAAATATTTGCAACTTGTGAAGTTCTGGGGGCGGTTTGTGTTGGTTTTTTGTACCCCCACAAACTAGATTTCAATTCTGCAAAGAAACTAAGCACGTTTAATGTGGAATATTGAGTACAATTCCCACTCACCACAAAACATGATTTGTGCTTTACTGAACAGGGACCATAACTTATTATAGGCTATCATCCCCACTAGTCTAGGCACAGAGTAAAAACCTTGGTTAACTTATTAATGAGCAACACGCACTAACACACTCTCCCTAGCAATTCCTTTCAGTTCAATAGATGTTGAATCATGAGATTTTCAGACGAACGCTGCAGCACTTGGACCAGCCTCCCATTGCCTTATCAATAATCTGTTTAGCTGAAGTTCATGTTACTCAATGAGAAGGCAGGCCAACATTTTCAAATGCAGGAGCTTAAAATTCAAATTCATATACAACTGCCTAAATAATGTTGCCTGAATGCCTTCAACTGCTATTAGCACTGTAAGATATGCGAGTTCTTAATGTTTCTGGAAATTAGAGTAGGCGCCCTCTTAACTTCCGACACTCAAGTTCGATGTTTCTGGACATAAGGTTTTGACTGTATCATCTGTGCACAGCTGCAGTAGAGAGAATATAGCACAAATAGAATAAAAATATTTTTCACTGCTTATGCTCAGACGCGATCCACAGCATTTGTAATGTCGTCTGTTTTTCATAATGTTCAGTTTAGAAAGTTGACATTTGATTAAACAGTTTGAATTTGCCAAAACATACATTTTAATCTTATGTTTTAATACCACATTCTCAATTAAAAGCTTTAGAAAAAGACATACAAAGTCTGCTTAAACCACAGTAAACCCACAGACCGAACATATTTAATATAATTTCTGAAAATGTTGACTAATATTTTCTAATTTCCTCACTACTTCTAGTACCACAGCTGCACCATTACTCCCAACAGCTATCAGACATTTAAACAGCCAGCTTGTTAAGTGTTTTACTAGATAGCCCTTTACACTTAGTATTTTCCACATTTTCCAACCGGGTGGCACAGTAGTGAAGTTCAACATCTTGCAAATCTTCGCTCTATTAATACTGTTTTCTAACATAGTTGTTTATAATATTACCACCACCAAGGGAAAGCTAGCACAGTTGGTTTACAGTTAGCAGCTTTCCCTGTGTTTCTACCCTTACACAAGGATGCCAACACCAATGAACACCATGCTACAAGAAAGCGTATTCTACCGAATGGCGTATCATTCCAGACTGCGAACTCCCGTGAAAAATTACTCCCATCAGCAATAAGAACAAGACCACAAATAGGTTTTGGAATGAAATAATTCTTGTTTGTTCCTCCTTATTTCCTTTCATTGGGTTTAACAATGCATTCAAGGTCATGAATGTTGTGACTCTGTGGAGGTCACCTGAGTAATTTACAATGATCAACAGAAAATACAGTGACTGGAAGCGAGTCATTCCATAACTATCACTGCTTTCTAAATGGAGTCATCACATAGCTGCTGAAAAGGAAGATGTGTTATTTCACACCCACAGAGTGATGAATGTAACCAGGTAATTAAATCATGTCATTGCTGTGCCTGGAAAATCCTTATTTATAATTTTATCTTGCCTATTAAGAACTGAACTTCTTGTTAAAGGTAGAAAATAATTATGCCTAAACTTCGCTTTTGCAAAAAACCTCTATGAATGGAAAAGGAAATTAGAAACAAAACTCACCGGTTTCTTCATCTATGCTAAATCTCCCCAAGCCGCTGCCATCCCTGATGGAATACTGGATCTCGCCATCCCTTCCAGAGTCCTCGTCTCGAGCAACAACTTGCAAAACACTTGTACCAATGCGGGAGTTTTCCTTTACAGATCCAATGATGGCAAAGTCAGGAAAATAGGGGGTATAGAGATTTTCGTTAACATCCACCACTTCAACTTCCACAAAAGAAACAGAAGAGAGAGAAACTGGACGCCCCTTGTCCTTTGCACGCACAGTCAGGTTGTAGAACTGCTGCTTCTCGTAATCAAGCTCTTTGTTCAAGCGGATGGCGCCACTTGCTTTGTCTATCTCAAACCGCCCATTGTAATCATTCACCAGCGAGTAACGGACTTGGCCTCCCAAGCCGAGATCTGGATCATGAGTTTCCAACCAAGCTATGACAGTGCCCACTGGCAGGTCCTCAAGGACCTTCACATTGTAGCTGGATGGTATAAAGGCTGGAGAGCAATCATTGACATCATCCAAAAAAACCTTCAGAGGCACAACGGAAAACTGCTGATGGCCACTCTCTGCTTTGTCTCTTGCTTCAATCTTCAGTGTATAGTTTGCTTTCAATTCCCGGTCTAGTTGATCAGCCACGTACACCATTCCCGTGGAACTGTTGATGGCAAATTGCTGGGTGTCTGTCAGTACTGAGTAAGTCACTTCACCATTGGATCCTAGGTCTTTATCTCTGGCTTCTACTTGGATAATCTCTGTACCAAGACTTGTACTTTCTAAAATATTAACTGAGTAACTGTCCTGTAAAAAAACAGGCTTGTTATCATTTGCATCTTCCACAGTGACAGTCAACAGTCTCCACGCAGATTTCTGTGGATTACCTAAATCATAAATTGTAATATTAAGCAGATAGAGCTCTCTTTTTTCACGGTCCAAGGGCATAAGAACATTAAGTACCCCCGTCTCCATGTCAATGTTGAAACAACTATCTACATTACCGTCAGAAATTGTATAAACTACTCTCCCATTAAAGCCTGAGTCTGCATCATAGGCTTTTATCCTCAGGATGGTGGCACCAACTGGCAAATCCTCCGAAACCTTTGCATCAGTAGGGAAGGATTTGTCAAAATGTGGTGCCTGCCTGTTCACCGAATAAAAATCAAGAAAACCATCTTCCAAATTCAGCTTCACATTTGCCTTTGCCTTTTTGAGTAATTTTTCTGCTAGCTTCTGAGCAACTCTAGTTTCTCTACAGCTAAAGGTTTTTGAAGACACTTTCCCATGAACTACTGAAATATTAACAAACATAGCATCAGCAAAGTTCTCTCCATCAGTTGCTGTTATCTTAAGGCCAAAATTGCTGTTCTTTATGCCAGAATTAATTAGAGATTTTTTAAGTTGCAGGACACCAGAGTCAGGATTTAAATAAAAAATGCCGAGTTCATTTCCAGAGATTATTTTGTACTTCACAAGCTCTAACTCATCTATGTCTATTGCAGAAACAGCAGTGATGTGACCACCAACAGGAAAATCAGATGAAATCACTCCCTGACACGCCACTTTTTCAAAGAGGGGTTTGTTATCATTGACATTGCCTATGTATATGGTGACATTCACCTCGCTTTCATGGCGGTAGGGAGAACCCCAGTCGGAAGCTCTCACAATGAACCTGTAGCTTTCTGGTGAGGACTCAAAATCCAGTTCTTCAGATGTGCTGATGACACCTGTAAACTGGTTTATTGTAAATGGTAGTGAGTTCAGACTGGCAATGCTGTATGTTATGTATCCATTTTCTCCCCTGTCTTTATCAACTGCTGAAACTGCCAAAACGCTGGATCCCACAGGGACACTTTCATTGACGAACGAGCTGTAGGAAAGCTGCTGGAACTCCGGAGTGTGATCGTTGGCATCTTCTAACCTGACAGTAACCTGTGCTTTCAAATCACCACCTTTGTTCGTATATACTTCTAATTCATAGAAGTCCTTCTCAATGATTTTCAAAGGACGAGCAGTAGTAATAAGGCCTGTGTTGGGATTGATCTTAAAATACTCAGCTTCCTCACTTGGAGATAATCTATATTCCACACCCTGTGGCTCAGGCATCAGCTTAACTACTGCAACCACCACACCAGGAGGTGAAAATTCACTGATCGAAACATCGTATGCTTCCTTTTCAAACTTCATGGGGATACTTTCTTTCTTGGGACTAGCAATGTGGACCAGCTTGACTGCAGAAAATTTCTGAGGAGATCCTTTGTCCTTTGCTTGGAGAGTCAGGTTACAACCATACGGGAAGCTGTCCCAATCAATAGGCTTTCTTTCTTTGATTTTGTACTCATTCATCCATTTACCTTCTTTAGTCAGAAAGAACTGCTCTAACGGGTCTCCAGCAACAATAGTAACAGATTCGATTTCCCCATTGGCTCCTTCATCTAGGTCGTCAATGTTAACAACTGCATAGGTAGGCTCCTTGTCTGATGGGAAGGGAATGTGGGTTACTACATCTATTGTTGGGGCATGTTCATTTATACGTTCAATGTGAACATAAAGCTTGGCAGTGCTGCTTACGCCATTGTTTCCGTAAAGCTTCATCCCACGGTCCACAGCCAAAATTTCAAGATCATATCTGTTTTTCTCGTCATAGTTTAACCGGCCACTTAAGGAGATAACACCACTCGTAGGATGAACTGAGAAGAGATCAACTTTGTTTTTGAAGTAATAATAAAATTCACCATTGGACCCAATATCCGCATCTGTTGCGGTCACCTGTGCAATGCTAGTCCTTAAAGGAGTGCTTTCTGCTATTGTGACAGAGTACGTGGTTGGTGAAAACAAAGGTCTTAAGTCATTCATATCCAAAACCTGGATGTTCACTTTCGTCCATGCTTCCAAGTCCTCTCCTCTGACAGACCCTTTAACCATCAATAAATAGTTGTCCTGGATTTCTCTGTTCAATATAGCTGAATTCCCACCTTTAGTCCTTATCCTTAGGAAGCAGAAGTCAGCAATGATGACTTCTTCTGCTTTAAAAAAGCCCTCGTCATCACCAGACACTATCCTGTACTTGATATCCCATGAAAGGTCAGCCAAGGTAATGCCCATCCTCGTTTGACTGTTGACATAGGTCCTGGCTGCCGAATTCTCATACACCGTAGCATTGTAAGTGGAATGTGTAAAGTGAAAGCCAAGCGGGGCGGTCCCGTGAGCTACCTGGCAAATGGAGGCCAGGAGCTTGACAATCAGAAGGGCAAGGCATGACGGAGGTGGCCGTGAGCCTGACCAGCGGCCCATATTCACCTCCATCACATCATTCTTTCACCCTGTGACAGAGAAAGAAAACAGGAAATAGTTCATCAAGAGATAAAAAATGTACTGTGAAGTGTCATGTCAAAATTACTTCTTAAATTTCAAATTAAAAATAAAATACATGCAATAACTAGTCACTGCATATTTAACAAAACAGAAAGGGAGAACACTATATACACATACACACACAAAAGCACCAGTTTTGGATTAAATTTTTACATGTGTGGGTGTGTAATACGTATGCATGTGCACATACAGGCACATAATACATAAATATATATATGCATGTATACACACTCTTTTAACATAAAAAACCCTCTGAGACCCTACCATGTCTATACACACAAGCATAGAGTCCAGAATAATAATCAAGGTGAAAAAAATCAAAAACAGACACACCCATTTGACTAAGTTTATGTAAGAGGATGAACCACACACAGAAATTATTGGTTTTATTTACCAGTATGTCCAACTAAGCCTAAACTTGTTTGTTTTCAGAAAACGCATTTTTAGTCCCAGTGTTTGGAAAGGAAACAGTATTTTCATTATGTATGTAGCACTGTGATAGTCAAATGTTAGCAGTCTTTTTATGGACAGTTAAAAAAGTTCACACAGTTGATGAAATTTGAGACACCAAGAACAAATAGTACATAAAAGTCACTATCTAGCCATCGCTTTAATTACAGATACCTTCAGAAAAATCAAAATTAAGGAAGAATTATAGCTGATTAACTGCAATTGCATACACATATACACATGCAGACTCATACCCAGATACTGAGAACAGGCAAAATACAACGAAGAAAATAAAACTGCTCAATAAAGCTCCCAAGTGAAGACTCAGGTTAGGAAACAGCACAGCTGAGATAGCCCATAGGACTTAACTCTACCTTTGCATATGTATCACAATACATCTGTAATTATGGCCACCACTTTCCACCAAATACGCTGAGTAACACACCCTGAATGAGGCCACAGACGAACACTTATTGCTGAAGGTCCAATAAATGCTCCATTCACTGGGTACTACTGCCATCCCAACCTAAGAAAGGTGAAGACCTCCTCCAATCTAGTGTCTGTCATGCTGCCAATGAGCCACCCCAACCAGCAAGAGTGTAAACGCATCCTCGCTCAGATAAGAGTACATTGCAGCTTACACCACATTTTCACTTTGGCGACCCCAAGCAGAATTTGGCTACAAATAAGGCAGACGGCTCCATCACGGAGCAGTTCATCTCAATCCAGTCTGTCCCACACCAGCCACCTCAAAGCAGTGAGAGCCTTTCCATTGATTTCAAAAGGCTCATTATAAATGTAAGTACTCAAATACAATTAATAAGCAGCCACATGAGGAAGATTTGGAGTTCCTTCACACAGTCCTCTTGTGGAATAGCCTCAGTGCCTCGCTTCAGGCATCTAAATTGGGAGGTCAAATGGAGACAGGGTGAGAGGAGACACTGGCTGAAGGTTGCTGGAGGCTGCTGCAGAAGCTGGGAGCCAGGTCCTGCTTACTGCTTCCCACTGAAAGGAGAGGAAAGGAGCCTGAGGAAACTAGGCAGGCACTTACAGTGAGGCAGTGTGAATAAGCTTTTGTTGCACAGTACATTCACTGCTACTCGTGAAAATCACAAAAATCAATTTTAAAAGGCAATTACTGAAAGACCCACTGCACGCATACATTGTTCTCATTGTCATTTAAAAGCTGGTTGAAAACGTAGTTTTCTCCAAGCTAGAATACAGAGTGGAAAAGGATAGGAAAAGTTGTCAATAATGACAGGGGTTAATTTAAATTTCCAACATGATTTCAACATCCCCTAGGAGATTTATAAATTATATGCAAGTTTTGGAATATGAATTCATGTTAGTTATCACTTCCAATATAACTGAATGACTATTGCACTTTTAAGTACTAATGACAATCAATTTATTGCACTGATGTTATAATGTTCACACAAAACACTTAACTTCCTGATCCCACAGTCTATATCCCATTGCTTAACACATTAATCAATTTGGTCAATTCTCCCAAGTGTTTGTCAAGGCACTCATCTTTCAATACGCTTATTTTCACAAGCAGTTCTCTCCCCGCTTTGTTTCCTTCTTATTTTCTTTTCTATGATACCAACAAAAAAANACTGATTTCTCCTTTTTTTTTGTTTTTTTTTTTTTTTTTATAAAACAAAAAAAAAAAAAAAAAAAAAAAAAAAAAAAAAAAAAAAAAAGTAAGATTGTATCACCTCCTGGACTTGCATTCCCAAGTAACAGGCAAATCCCCATAGAACTACACGTGGCATTTCCCTTTCTGAATATTCCCATTCAATTGTTGTGCACGTATCATATGAGTCCTATGATTAACATCTCACCCCATAGAGTTTATGCATCAAATATGCACAATTCTCTAATATGCTTCATTTACATGAGGGACGAGGTCTCCTCGTGCTCTCCCCACGCTCGGGTTCATCCCCAGGAGACCCAGGATGGAATTTTTCTAGTTCAGCTAGGAAACATTTTTTTATAGTTGTTGCCATTTCACTCAGCTAAAAGATCAGAGCAGCGGCACCTTATTTTGCAGCACAGCAAACATTCATCAACTTAATCCACCAGTGTGAAAATCAAAGTCCCTTATTTTCATGGGGCTTTATATGATCACTTTGAGTACTGTTGCTAAAAGCTACTGCTTCAGCCTAGCGTGGGAGATGATGCTCTCAAGTAGAAAATACAACCAATATACAGTATGCTGCCGAGGACAAGCCAGCCAAGGGGAATGAGAAATTCAAATGAGAGACCCAACTCATAAAAAAATAAAGGGCTGTGCCTCTTCTGTAATGTGGCATTATTAAAATACTTAACAGACAAATCACTGTGCTGCTGCCTTTCACCAAGAGCACTTCAGCATCCTCCCTCCGTACTGCAATACCAGCCTCTCCCCACCGCTAAGAGAAAGTGATTTTTTGCTGGCTTACTATGCAGAATAATGTTATGTTTCATATGACCACCCAGACTTTTTTTCAATGCAGGTCAGCGGCTTCCCAGAAATAGGTCTCTCTGGAGTAATGAAATGAATCATATTATCCTATTTACGTCTCATTTGATGGTCTAGTTTCTCCTGTCCACACCACAGTTCAGCCTGAGCTGGTTTCTCTCTGTCATTCATGGCTATCAACATCAGGTTTCCAGGTCCCCCATAATCAGAAATCGGTTTTCCTGAGAAATTCATTGCTACAAGCAAAAATGATTTAAAACCTTACCTTCAGGTTAGCCATACCCAAGGTTACAGACTCTGCCATGGCAGACAGGCATCAAAGTAGATATTTACAAAGCTATGTGATTAGGAGAACCTAATGAAAAATTGTGTATTTCCCAGGCTATATAACATGACAACCTTACAATCCCATTCCATTTATCTATTTATTTTCAGAGAAAGACACAGCTAAGACCTAATCACAAACACACTGCTGTAAATCCAGCCATGTCAATAGTCTATGAAGTTTTAGTGGTTCAGTGCAACCAGGATCAGTCCTGAAACACTAAATTCCACCTAGAAACAACATGTATACATGTGTGCGTGTGTCTGTGAATGCGTGAGTTAGTTATGTGTACATATGTATACACAAACACACAGTTTGTGTATTTTTAGGTATAATTTCAGGGTTGGCACTGGAAAAATTGGACCTTCACATCAGGCAGCACTTTCAGAGCTTGATTTCATTTCAGATGTGGTATGCAGAGTTTTAACAAGCTCCTCATTGAAGTTATTCATCTATCCATATATTTATATGGCCATCATCATTATATTATTTGAAAGTCCCAATGGATGAGCTATTAAACTGCCACTTGGGCTACCCAAGAATGTTTTATTCATTTACTGAATTCCTTTCTTCTGGGATATTTGTTTTTAAGAGCTCATAATACATACATACTCAACGTACAGGAAATGTAACGTGATAGGTTACAGAAACAAAGTACAAAGCAACCCACCGTAAATTAAGAGACATTTCTTTAAAGGCACTTCTTGTCAAAAAAATGTTATGGTTTCAAGTGAAGAGAAAGGTTGTGATTACTTGTGCTTGATTCTGAAATGTTTGGGCAGGAACTACTCAAAAAAAAAAAAAAAAAATCCCCTGGTACTGCTCAGGAGGGTTAGTCTGAAGAAAAAAAACAGA